>VZTF01007533.1:1417369-1444629 GCA_013397755.1 Cnemophilus loriae
CGGCCCGGCCCGATTCGGCCCGACTCGGCTGCCGGCCGCCCTGAGGTGTCGGTGGTGCCTTTTCTCCGAGTGCCTTTTCAATCACCAGTCACTGATTTCAAAGTGCTGCTGTGCCTTTTTCTGTTTACTGTGCATCCCCCAAGTTCGGCACCATCTTCCTCGGCGGGGAAGAGACAACCACCTGTAGTCACGGGCTTTCTCAAACAAGCCCATATCCTCTTCAGAGCCCTTCACGAGCTTATCTCTGAAGGGAGAGGGGAGGGCGTTGTCGGAAGAGGCATCTGACCGCAGAACCATCCTCAGCGCCGCTGTTCTCTGATGGAACCACCCTTGGCCTTACCTCCTCTTGACCAGCCCAGTCCAGCCTCACCCCCTGCTTCCAGCGCCCTGCCACAATCTCCGGCAGAAAAGTGCTGTGGAAGAGGAGAAAATCCACTGTCAGTACTAGGCAAGACTCATTTGCCACGTGCTTTTTAGCCCTTCAGTGGAGCTCTCACTGTAGCTGCTCCCCAGCTCTGATCTATGGCCTCAATTCCCCTTTCTCCCCCACCTTGTGCCAGTTCATGTCCTCACTTGATCTAACGCTTGTTCCACAGAACAAGTCACCGACAAAGTTCTAAGCTCTAAAATAAACTTTACAGACTCATACAACCTGAAAAAGGAAATGCTGTGGTTATTACAACAGGCTTCCAAAAACTTGTAAAAACGGAACAGAAGTTTTTAATTATGATGCTCAGGATTATAATCTTAAAATTAGTTTTTGAATAACCTATTTGCTAATCAATATTTGCACTGATATAGTGCTTATTGCTACAATACTCAATCAACATTTGTTAATGAAATAAGCTATACAGCACCTACAGGAATCACCTTAATCCTCACCTACTTCATATGCATATTATGAAATAGTTTGTAAATAGTTATTAAATATATGTGATGATCATGATAACTTTATTCTGTTAGATATGTAAAGATTTTTGCATTCATTTTACTCCAGGAAAATGGACTCAGAGGAAACTGAAAGAGGCAGACCCTTGTGGGGAAGTAGTGGAGAGATGCAAAGCAAGCCTGTGCTGACTGGAGAAGTTACACACGCGCCAGGCAGGCACGGGTTGTGTGAAACCAGAAGCTGCAGAGACTCTCTGAGGATTCTTGATGTGCTGCTGAAGTGGGATGCTGGTGATGAAGATTTAAAAATGCTGACATCTGATAAAAGAGCTAGTTCAGATTCTATGATTGTGAAATGTAGAAATACCTAAATCTGGTACCATGGTAACTTGGAAGAAGAGTTCTTACAACTGATTATCCAGATGTCTACAAATATGAAAAACAAGATGCTTCAGATACTATCTTGATTTCTTTATTTGCCAAAACTCTATTTATAACTGCGGCTCATCTTTATTTGACTGCATAATTTTCCAAGACGACCATATGTCTTCATGTATTCACTAATGATTTTTTTTCCTCAAAATACAGATACTCGGGCCCTCATCTATACTTGCATTGAGACACAGAGCCACCAAACACCAGAGAGTACTAGAAGCACCACAGGGAATTCTGAAATTACTATCTGTAGTTTTAATCCATGAATTTATAGCTTGTAAGAGAGTGTCAGAATTAGCTGGGATAATTATAAGATAATCCACATTTCCTTTAACGAGACAGAAATACCACCCACACTATAACTAACTACAGCCCAGCCAGCTCTTAAGAAATTGGTGTTGAGTGTAGCTCTCCTCACAAATTGACACTGAATGTTGAAATAGTTCATTACAGCAGAGTGTTTGAGAAGTTTACACAGAACTGGGCACATCTCACACACCTGCTGCCAGTACCCTGGATCCTTCAAGTGCCTGGTCCAGGTTGGATCCAGAGCAGATCTGGTGGTGCCAACACTCATGTGCATCTTGTGGATGACCAAGGACTGTGCAGTCGTGCTCCCAGTGCTGGATCTCACCTGGGTGCCAGGTACTAAGTCAGGACACGCTGTTGAACAGTCCTGGAGAAGCAGCAGGAATTTCTTTTCAGACAGAATTTCATCAATTATACCTCGTACTCTTCTGTCAGCAGCAAAACCCAGGCCATTCATTACATTGCTTGGAAGGTGGTTCTGCATTTTTAAACTTGCCTTTTGGTGTGGTTTCTAGGTCATATCCATTATTTTACTTGACAATTAAGAGTGTCCAGAATGCAGGTTTTAGTGTTTATCCTGTAATATCTTCAAAAGATTGGACACTATACTTATGCCTGCCCTCTGCCAAAGAGAACTTTCTATCACATTTCCACTGTTTTAAGCAACATAACTGTTCCACTTCTAAAAAAAGAAATTGTGCAAACAGACTTTGTGAACAAGTGAGCCACAAGAGCCCAACCCTTGAAAACTTTAGAAAAAATTCTCCTGGCTACTTTGCTGTTATGAAATGAACATCTGAAAGAAAACAAAAAAGCTCATGAAAACTGAAGGGAAGAGGAAAGAATAAGAATAATTTGGTTGCTGTATGAAACCTTGGTACCCCCACATTGTGCTTATGAGAGGGGCAGGTCACTACACCGCAAGAACAACACAACAGAACCAGGGAAGGTAAAGAGCAGGGCAGATGTGGTGATCAAGAGAGTGCAACAGTGACGTACTAAGAGAGACTAAAGTGGCTGGGGCTCTTCCACCTGCAGGGGAGGAGGCTGAGAAAATATGATCAAGGCTTATGAAATCATAAAGGCAGTGGCTAAGGTGAATATGAAGCTGTTATTTGTCAGACTGGAATGAAGGTACACACACAGAGACTGATCAGGCATTACAGAGAGCCCAAAGACAGGGCCTTTTTCCACAGCAGGTAATTGATGTTTGGAACTCCCTACCACAGGCTGTAGTAGAGGCAACAGTCAGCAGGTTCAAAAAGAAACTAGTCAAACTAGGTAACAGGTCCATACATGGATTAAAAAAGAGAATAGGCATGGAATAATCATCTAACATCTCCAGTTGATGCCTGGTCATAATTGTGGATGCTTGGAAGTGTGAGGTGACAGACTGTTGGCTTCCATGGTGGTCCCTAAATAAACCATCCTCTACTGCCATGGACAGGGACAGAGGGGTGGGATAGGTGGACCTCTATTCTGGTCCAGCTGGACACTCCAGACGTTCAGGATTCCTTGGATATGATGGTTTCCAGAATATAGACAGAATTCAGATTTCAAACGGGTTCTAATACCTTGAAAATACATCAAAGGGACCTGTAATCCACAAGCACAAAATAATCTCTAGGAGCAAGGTGAAAGGTAAAAAGATAAGATTAAAAAATAATTAATGCCTTAAATAATTATATGCCTCTCCATTGGAATTGTTAAATCTAAAATGGTTAAAAAAAAGAAAAAAAGAAGATATAATTTATTGTTCTGTTGACAATTCTCCATTCTTTATTCCTGGCCAACAATTCAAAGTTTTTATGTAGGTTTTCTTGTCTCTTCAGTCTCTTAGATCTCTAATGACAAGCATTTTAAAGCAATTAATTATGTATGATGATTGTCATCTGACATTTGTTCTGTCTGGTAAGTATCCATTATAGAATTATAAACTCATTGTCTTCCTCCTGCATTTTGTGTCATGAACATTATTAAAGTGATTCTGTCCTATACAGATGCGTTTCCCCTTGAATGCAATATTTCTTAACTTTATAAAAAACTAAAAGTCTTAAGTCCCAATTTGATGCTGGAAACTGGTCTAGAGGTGGAGAGGGGAATGTACAAAGTATTACAACAACAATACCATGAACTTTATGCCGCTTTCTATTCATGCTTCGTTAGCTTCTATCAGCCTGAACCAGAGACAGGGTCCTATGGTGCTAGAAACTCTGAATATCACAGTGAAAAAGACAATTTCTCTCTGAAAAAAACCCTGAGCAGCTGTGACAGTCAGGGACAATCACTCCCAGAGTGACCGAAAGGGCCTGGAAGGACTATGGAGTGTTCTTCGAAATAAGAACTGCCTTGGAGGGAGGGAAGCTCTCTGGAAGTGTGGCAGGAGGCAAAGCAGCACAAGCACAAGGACACTAAACTGCTTCTACTGCCCAGCAACTGGAAGAAAGGTCCAGGTAATGACATGAGACCACTTTCAGGGCACTTAGGTCTTGGCTTCTTTCAGATGAGGCCACTGAGACACAGGAATCAGGAACAGACAAGTGTTCCTTAATCCCAGAGTCTCCAAGACAATCGGCTGCAAAATTTAGAGTATTCTTAGCTCAGTATGGCTATGAACCTTTTGATGGACCTAAGGAGCACCCTGAAGTAGAGCTTCCTCTAACTACTGGACAAGTGGCTTACAGCTTTTGAGACTTGGATGAGGATGGTTGATTTGAGGGAGAGCTGGCAGATGGCACATCCCTCTAACGTGATAGAAGTTTCAAAGGGTGACATGGTGACAACTGAGCCTCCATAGCCAAATGAGCTCTTGCAGAATGCAGATCATGAAGTGAGATTTTGCAGCAGAAGCATGAGCAATGGAGGAAAAAGGGATGGTCTTGACAAGGGAATCTGTGTCATTGTGTTGGCTGATAGACCAGGAGATACAGAGATTCCTCTTAATCATGTGTCAGTACCTTATGCAAGAAATCTCACTCTAGTCAAACAATTTGGAGGAAGTATTGTTGTTGGCTGACTCGGGGCTGTGGGGACACCGTTAGGTGGCAGCAGAGCCCGGGGAACGAGCCCCCCGCGTCCCTCGAGTCCGGCCGTGCCCCAAGTGTCCCTTCTCTCCTCCAGGGCCCCCGTGTCGCCTTCAGGGGATTTTAAAAAGGAACTTTTAGAGCAAAACATTTGCTCTTCATCAGTGTGATGCATTGCAATTCTTCTTACAGCATATAAACTCTAGAGAGTTTCCGGTCCTTACAATACTTTGATACTTCCCCCTGCTGCTACTAATGTGTTTCAGCCCGTTGAGAACACAGGTCTGCAAAATGACCGGGGCTGAGTGGCTCTGCCAGACACACACACGACAATCCACAGGGTGGTCGCAAGGTACTGGAGCCCATACTCTCGTGCTTGTCCCCCTGCAAGAAATGCTCTTTTACAGCAAAGCTGGCACAGGCTGGAGGCACTGATGGGTGCCCTTTTCTCCTCTACTCTTAGTTCAGTTTGGTGGAGCAGACCCTGTGGAATAACATAACATAACATAACATTAACCCAAGTCTAGTGTTATAATTCCAGTATTTCAAACCCCCTAATATTGTACTGACCAAGAAAAAGCAGAAGTGTCATCCACTGAAGGGTATATATTTTGCTATGGCTTTTACCCCTGACCTTTCCTGCACAGCACATTTCCTTCCCGTGACCCAAGCACAACTGTTAAGGTGTCACATCCATGCAGGAGGAGGACATAGAGCTGGCATTAGCAACTTGCTGCTTATTCATTGAGTCAAGACTGTGACAAGAAGACAGATCCACAAAGTAGGGTCCAGCCCTTCAAGCTGCCAAATTTAGAGCATGCTGGTTGGCAAAAGGATTAGTTTGTATTAGTTATTTGTCTTCTTCATGGTGTTCAGTGGATATGCCTTTACTCCTTATTTCTTGTAGGTAGAGATGTGATGAACATGGTTTGCCAGGGAAAGTTTAGATTGGATCTTCTTACAATAAATCACTAAAGAAAATAAATCCTTATGTCACATATTTTCCCCATTTGACCAAAAGCACGTCCCCAGTCAAAATGGCATCCTCCATTCTGTAATGGGTTCAATTCTGGCTATGTGCAAGGGGACAAATGCCTCCAGCCCCTGCCTCCATGGGTGCCTGTCCAGTCACAGGGAGCCCATCTTTTCACGTGTTAAAATAAGAGAGTAACACATATGACAGTCAAATCACAAGTGGACTTTTGGCTACATGATGGAGAAAGCATGAAGTGAATCAGAGCAATTGTTCTGCCACCTTGCATCTGGCTCCCAGTCCATGATTCTTCACACTTGCCTTACTTAAAGGATCTTTTCCATGATGGGTGGAAGAGCAGTGTTTCGCAGGTGTTGACTGTTCCTTCTGCGTTCCCCAATTCTGCTTCAGAAAAACAGAGCAGTGGCAGAAGTATTGCCAGAGCAAGGGATGACTGTCAACTTCTGCTGTCGCTTCTCATAATTCCCAGAGATTCAATTATTAAAAATTTAAGAATGCTTTACATTTTAAGTCACCTTATTTACTTGTTCTTCATCACTAAACATTGTCATTTTCCTTCAGATCATACTAGTGGCTTCAGAAAGCTCCAGCACAACAGTGTCTATAACTGATCTGTGAAACCCCAAGTTCAAGAAGTTGTTCTTTTTTTATTAATGCTATTCATCTCAAAATAAGAGGACATGAAGAAAATTCTTAATTCTTCAATAATCAAATCACAAAGTAGGAAATCATCTAAGTTTTAAATCAAACTTGTCAAACATGATCTCTGAAAGGGCTCCCAGGTGACAAGAAACATGATAAAGACAAAAGTAATTTTTCAGCAGCATTTACGTTGTCTTCTATATTGCAAAATAGCTCTCTAAATTCTAACAGAATTCTCCATTGCTTACCTTACCCTACTAAAGAAAGACAAAGAGCCCAGGGAGAACAGAGCTTCCATGGCTTATGGCTTTTAGAAATTACCTGCTAAGTGTGTAATTTTAAAGTGATTGTCTTCCATTAGGGCTACAATAAACAGCATGGTGGAAAATTCTATCTGATTAGCTTTTCTAATGAGCTGCAGGAGGTTGTGGAGGCCAGAGCTGTAGAATCTTAAACATTTCGTCACTGATTACAAGCCTGCCTCTGAATTAATCAGATAATGAAGTGCATAGATTTAATGAACCTTATGCTGATCAACAAATTATCAGTGATCCTTGCAGATTTTTGGCAGGCTAAACACCTTTTTTATAAGATTTCCTAAAGTAGAAAGGTTATAAAATGTATGTGCTCTACATATAGTTTTTAATGCAACAACCAGTAGGTATAAACTTTATAATTTACACAATTATTTAATTTACTCACAGTGTGTTTAAGTTCCTGTTGGGGCTCCAGGGGGCCTGTTATTATCACAGATGCAGTTTAATTGAGACAGCAGCAATTAAAGATGAGCTAAATCTTGAGAACTTTTAACTGCAATCTCACTGGAACAAGTGGAGCTCTGACTGTGGAAATGAGAGAACAGGTTTTAGACATTGCCAATATTGGTACTGTGTGCAAGTCTAAGTTCCTAAGCCCAGACCCTCTCTTTTGGTAGAACTACTCCCCATGCCAGCATCAAACTGCCCCTGCCCTGACCTCCTGGTGTCCACCCTTCATTGCTCCCCCTCCAGACATTTCTTTTCCCTCCACGTTTCATTCCTGCTGCTAGAGTTTAATCACACACTTCCATTTTGCAGAACAACTGGCCAGTTCCCCAAGTCGTTGTCCCTGGCTGGGCAGGAGAACAAATGGATAAACAAAACAGATGGATACCATTGGGACACAACGCCACATTTGCCCTGTGCTGTGCCCGGCCAGCCCGGGGCCCGCTCCCTGTGAGACACAGACCTTCCGGGCACAGCCACAAATGGGCTCACCTGCTCTGTCTCCTGAGTTTTGGAATGTTCTGCTCTTGGGATCTCTTTTCATCTTCTGCTTAGTCACCAGCTTAATACTCACTGAAAGATCAAAGTTATTACTGTTAAAATCTAATATACTGCTCTTGGCTACTGACGGATCCAGGGTATGGACTAGATGGACCTTTGCTCTGATCCAGAATGGCATATCTTAAGTTCCTATTATCACGTAAAACTTACTTTCCCCAAAGGGATGTGCTTGTAGAAGTCCATCTGTCAAGTGATTCATGAGAAGTGGACATAAAAGAGAACCGAATATGACTAACTGAATACATTAAAAAAATTAAACGAGTATCTCTGGCAAATGAATACTTGAAAGATCTTGAATAAAAACACTGTGAACTTGCATTTGTCACCTCTCTAGCCTCTGTTTTGCATATAAAATGGTTGCACCTTTGATGAAACATTTTTTTAATGTTATGTATTGCCCTTTTCTTATAAAAACATATGTGGCTTTTCCTTTCTATCTCAGTTGTTTTGGATTAAAGAAGAAGAGGCAATTACAGCAATATCAAAGAAAGAGACAGAAGCAATCGCATGGATCAAATTATTATCTCATTGAAATCCAGGGGCCTGTTACTTGCAAGTTCAGTCAGACCAGGATTCATCCTCAGTGCCTGGAACAGTGGCAAATTGGTTTTAATCTTTGCACATTTCTCATCTGTGCCCAATATGATTTATCCTGCAATGCTAAGTTCTTGGTATTTGTCTGGATGGCTTTTAATAAAGATTGAATAAAAATGCCAAACTTCTTTTGTAAAGTAAATTTTGAAAGAAATTTCATTTTTATTTCAATTACCAACTTCAAATGTTCAGAGTCACTGTGAAAGTAGAGATGTTTGATAGACTTTTTGAAAGCACTTTTTACAATGTTTGCTGCTGAGGAGTGGGAATAAGCTTGATTTTATGGCAATAACCATTTTACACATTATTCCCAATATCAATGTATATCATTCAAGTGGTGCCATGTGTGTTGTAAACAAGATAGCGTTGTGATTCTGATAGGGCATAATCAGAATAGACCGGCCAATAGATATGTGAGAGCACAACACTGACACTCTCATAAAATAATCGGATCATCTGATTTTTCTGCCAACTGCAGGTAAAGCATTGCTT
This sequence comes from Cnemophilus loriae, assembly GCA_013397755.1. Taxonomy (NCBI): domain Eukaryota; kingdom Metazoa; phylum Chordata; class Aves; order Passeriformes; family Corvidae; genus Cnemophilus; species Cnemophilus loriae. The sequence continues at coordinate 1,426,072 of VZTF01007533.1, forward strand.
ACTGTGGGTTTGAGGGTGACACGTGTCTCTAAAATGTCTTTTTCTAAGCACAATTTCGAACATCAATTGTCTCATTGCTTTGGAGTTTTCATGAAAGGCTTAATTCATAATGTTAGAAACCAAGACCTTAGCAGTTTCAGGAGATAAAAATATGTATTTGGAAACAGGAGATTGTGTTTATCCTCAGCAAGTACCCGCACACTCAGAAATGAAGCCCCACTATTTAACGTAGTACCCTTTGCTATAAATTAGCCCACTATCCCTTATCTTGTGCTAGTGTACCTAAGGAGTGATGATTTTAAAATATAAATATAAAATGGAAACACCATTTACATTTTTGGAGCCTTGAAGCTTCCCTCATTACTTTTCTAAATTTAACGAAGACAGTTCTTTCAGCCTTTCCTCGCAGGTCATGTTTTCTCAATCTCTTAGTGCTTTAGCTCTCCCTCTCTTTCTCTGCCTCCCCACTTTTGCTCTTTTCAGACTGCAGAGTCCAGACAAGATCCAGCAATCTGGCTCGAGTCTCACAAGTGCTAAATTGAGCAGAGCAGCCACCCCCTATTTCCATATGTGCTTTTTGCAGACACGTTCAGTCTGGGATGGATGACAACACTTCATGCCATGCAGCTACTAACCCAGGGGAAAAATCATTCTTGATTTTCAGCTAATTAAATGGCTGAGAGTTACCAAATCTCCACGTGTGCCAGTGCTGAGCAGGCTCGGAGCCATTCCAGCTGTGGACTATGGTAAGAAGGCTGTCCAGAGAGGTCTGTTTGCTAGAGCACCATGATGGGTCAAAGAAAGTTCTTGGCAGGCAACACAAGATCTTGGGTCAGATGTTATGCAGTCCTGTTTTATATCTTGTCTTTTATGTATGAAATTCTTTTGAAGTTCTTCAATAACAAAACTTCTGTTGCTCTTCTACGTGTTGTTCCAGTGTCTGAAAATCTACAGACTGAAAATCTAGGTGCTTTTGTTTACAGATGCTTGAATTCACATATTTGCTATTGAAAGTTATTGCCCATCCATTTAACAAATCGAACATTTCCACATGACTCCCAAATTCCTGTACCTCAAGGTCCTTCAGGGCACACAGGTGAAGTTAGATGGGAAGTCTGTAAGTGGTGTAGACAGATGCTGCATTTATCTGTAAGAGTAAATCTTTAAGCAAGGGAAGATATGGAGAGAATTAATGGGTCAATGTATATTCGTTATATGAAGTTGAAAATTCAGGTAAGTCTATAAAGTTGTTCTTCTTTGTAATTTTCTCTAATTTTCCTATGTCTTCAGAGAAAGTGTTTTGGGGCATTCAGTGGACATTCACGAGCAAAAACTATTGCTATGCAAGTGGATTAGAAAGTGGGTGAGGCTTTAAATAAAATAGAATAGAATAGATGATAGAATAAACAGGAATAGAACAGAAAAGAAAAAAAATAGGGTTTATAATAATAATACAGGCATGGAGAGGGCTAAATTCACTGCTGCCATCAGTTGCTCTAACTCTCTTGATTTAAATTACTTTCTGTCCATTTACTCCAACCTGACCAGATGTGCTGGCCAAGTATATCTGAAAGCTTCCAGAGTATCTGGTCACACACTTGAGGACTCTCCAAATTAACTGCCTGTACAAATTTGAGTGACCCAACCACCACACATTCACCAATCACTTGGGCCTGCTGGCACCCTGGACCTGTGGCTGCTTTCTGAGCTGTACAGAACTGTGAAGGCTGCAAGTCAAATCTACTTTAGCTGAGCAAAGCGCCTCGATGCCAGTTTTTGAATGTATAGCTCTATAAATCTCAGTATGGCCTTTTGAACTGTATATTACTATAGAACTGTGGGAAATCCCTTTTGGGAGAGAAGTGGCATAGTTGATATTTATCACTACAAAGTCTATTGCAACACATTGTCTCTTTCCTTTGAAATAAAAGCTTTTGAATTACAGATGATCAACTATATTCACACCCCAAGCGAAACCTGAATATTTCTGGCATTTTGCCAGTATCGGCTTGGGTGTGAAATATTTGACATTTTGCATTAATTTTTTTTACAGTAATAAAAGCACTTTCTCAGCTAAAATCTCCTTTGCCATCCAGGAAGTGCCACTGGGCTTGCAGCTACTCCAGACTCCTACTCAGTAAATCCATGTCCCGTGACTGAAGGGATCGGTAGTCCTGGGCATTGAGCTCCCTGACCACAAACAGGTGCCACCATGGTACCATCATTGACCCCACCTCCAATTTGACAGGTTAGCAATAAGCAATACTTTGGGATATATTTTGATAAAGGTAATTGAATTACTCTGTGCTCGTGACCAATGAAACAAGGCTGCTGTACAGTCTGTGTGCAATGTGGCTGAGTTAGCACCGACACAGGCATCTTACCTCAGCAGTTCCAAAATCTCTAGCTCTGCAACCTGAATGTAGCATTAACGTATCTTCCTCTCTCATGTATTGACATTTCCTTCCTTTGGGGAAGGAGGCATAAGATTTTAATGAACTGAAAAAAAAGAAGATGTTAACCTGGTAAGAGGGATCAGTCACAGAGTGAGTTCTGAGTTCATCTCTAACACCAGTGGTCGTTTGGGTATTGCTGCTAACAGGGTCGGTATTCCTCTCTCCAGGAGATGAGCAGTCACCCCACTAAATCCCACTTTTGTAGTTTTGGGAACAGAGGCTGGCCAGTCTGTGAGGACCCATGGAGCAAAGGCTGACAGATTTCAGGCCATTGAGATGCCCAGCTCCTGCTGAGGTGCAGTAGGAGAACAGATCACACCATCTCTGCAGGACCTTCCTGAGAAAGCAGAGCTGTCAGTCCTACTTCCAGTGTCTCAACCAAACTGTCTTAGCTGTAATTAAATAGAAATAGAGAGGAGGAATAAATAGTTCTCTCCCTGTTACAACAGTCACTTCTAGCATTCATCTCCCAGCAGAGATCTGCCACTTGGAATTTAACAGGACAGAAAGAGTGCTGCCACTTGTGGATATGAATTTTTACAAGGGAACACTGTAGTATGAGGTTTAGGCTCTCACTTGTGGCTTATTTAAAGACAGCTACCCTGGGCTTGATTTACAAAGTCATGAAAGCCCATCATGATGCAAACAGAAACCCAAGACCCTTGACCCTCTAAAGCCATGATCTGAACAGAAGTTTTGTGCTTAAATTGCTTAGAAAAAATTGTAATCACTTTAGGACTTCTATCCTCTTCCTATAGGTGAATCAGGAATGTTTTCATACTTCAAATGCTCTCTTACTTGAAAAGAGTAAATAACTGGGTTTTGCCTCTTTAAACAGGAAAAATTGCACCATGAGACACAGTCCCATGAGATCTCCAAGTTATGTGAGCTTCCCTTCTGGTCAGTGGACACTGTCAACAGCAGAATTGCAGCCTGCAAAAGTTTTGCATTTGGATGCTCCCCAACTTCCACCTAACCCTATTCTACAATTGTATTTCTACCAAAAAATAATTGAAAAAAAGTGTAAAAAGAAAAAAGTCCCTATACCTTAAAGGTCTTTAATTCTATGATAATGGATCTACATAGGCATCTGCTGGCCAGAAGACTTCCCTGCTCGTTTATGATGTTAAGGGTTGGGATACATGACCTAGTGGGCAGGAAATTAGGCACACACATAACTTACTCTCTTTCTGACTCACACAGAAATAGGATAAAGAAAAGCTAGTGGAGGGGAGCAAGAGGATGGAGCCAGAGGGAACAAGAGACAGAACCATCACAGTTGTTCCAGCTCCTCATCACATCGTTTTTATCCGTGACCACCTCCAGCGATGGATGCTTTGCATGGGCTGAGGAGGCTTTGGGAGAGCCCTGGCCTGAATGAACAACCATGGGCATGTGATGAGCAAATGTGAACAAAAGGTACTCTGAAACCCGTGTACACTCCATGCTGCCTGAAATACTGAAAGCCACTTTTAGGAGACAATTTACAGAAAAATAAAAAAGTTTACAAACTGGTTTATGAGACAGTTAAATGGTTCTTGAGGGGGAGTCTTTATAATTGAATTATAAGAACAAAAGAAATCTGAGGAGCAGGCAGAGGCCTTAAGGCCCAACATGCTTGACCTCATTTGGTTTAATTGCACTGCTGGCTCTCTTACTATAACCTTCACTTGGACAACAGTCTCTGGAAATCATTTAAACTCCTTGCTTCAGTTGCTTTTGCTAGTGATTTAGTCAATAATTTTATTACCTCTTTGGTAAGATAGCTCTGAGTGCCCCAGTCTTTAATTAAAAACCTCTTAGGTTTGAATCTTTTAGCAATATGAACATATTTATCCAAGATCTTTATCAGAACCTTCTGTAAATTTTATAACTTCCTCCTAATCATCTTGTGGATGCTGTTTCCATTGTGGTTGAACCCAGGTCCCCTTGCACTGTCCCTCTGTCTGGAGCAGGGTGCAGAGCCAAGGGCAGGCTGAGCTCTGCAGAGCTCCCGGAGGAACAGTGAGGTGCCAGTAGGAGGGTGGCCAGGGCAGAAGGCAGCAGGTACAGCAGGGAAGTGTCTGCAGCCGCGGCTGAATGGGGCCAGGGGAGGTACCACAGCACTGGGAATCCCTGTGCTACCCCTGCCACCTTTGTTACTATAGCTAGGGGCTAACAGGGTGAAGATTTTGTCTTCCTGTGTGCTGCTAGTGGCTATAGCAACACTGATGCCACAGTCCCCAAGACTTTTCCCTTCCTTTGTACATAGCAAGTGCTAAATTTGAAGCAAGCCCTTCCTGAAAGTCTTAGCTTGAGACTGACTTTTTCATATCTGCCCGCCATTAACTTCTTTATTTTGAATATTTAGGTTATTTCTTTTTAAATCAGGTCTTGTTCTTCAGGAGGGTTTCTGTTCAGCCAGTGACCTTCCTGAATCACAAATTCAGTTCCACACGATTTCAACTCCAAATTATCGGAAGTGAATGCTTGCAAAGCTGGAAATAGTCATTCCTCTTCTGAACACGGTTGTGATGTTCAGTTTTCTGGAAGCAGAGCAGGGGCTAACAATGAAATGAGCACCATTAAGACACAAACTCCTGGTAAACTGATTCCATGGGGGCTCAGTGCTGCTGTGAGAGGGCTGTGGAGGATGGTTTTCCTGGGAGCATGTTTTGGAAGCACTTGGGTCTGATCCTGGCCTGTGTTGTGCTCTGAATCCTTATCCGAAGTGTGCCCACTGTGGTCCCTAGGCAGGCCGGCTCAGCCCGGCTGTAAGGATGGAGTTGGGAAAGATGCGAGCAGCGCTAAGTGGGCTTGTCCCTGTGGTCTCTAGTGAGGCCTGCCAAGGAAGCTCAAGCTTCCTTGCCACAATATACTCAGAAGTGGCACCTGTCCAGAGTCTTCCAGCCTCCTCCCAGGGCAGGATCCACCCAGGCAGACTTGCAGAGGATTTCTGAAGACTACAGCACCCAGCAGCGGGCTACTCTGGCTCCTCACTGCCTGCAGGCAATGGGAATGCTCAGCAGTTCCCTGTGGAGGTTCTCCAGGGCTGGAGGAAACCTCCTTGCACCTCTGTTCCCACATCAAATTTGAGAACAACCTGCTTCCTACCATCAGAAGTTCAGCCAGCTCTCTCATAGGGAAGATTCTGAGCACTAGTGCTGGTTGCCACACTATCCTCCAGCCTCAGGATAAGGCACAACCTTTCTGCCTCAGTTTCCCTTTCTGCAAAATTAGGGTAATTGTGGTGGACACCTCAAGGGGGAGGGGGTTCAGAGAGATTAATGAGCTCTTTGTAAAGTGCTTTGAATATGAATACTGCTATGGATAGTAAGTGCTAACTATCAATTATTAAGTGGGAGTCAGGTTTCAGGAGCTTTATATCAGGGAAAGGTTAAGGAAGTGTAATAGCAGAAGACATGTAATGAAGCTCAGTACTGCCCCGTAGCACTGGCTATGAAAAGCTAATATCCACAGCAAAATTCCAGCTCTGTAGCCTATGCAGAGTATTTTGCTCTACTGCTATAATGATGACACTTAGAATTAGACCGACATAACCTAGAGAGCTCTGGGGACTCATCGTCTCTGAGATTTCACTTAATTATTGGCAAACTCTGTCATTTAGTATCCCAAGCAGGCTGCGCTATGTATAACCAACACATCTAATTTGATTTCATCTTGAATTGCTCCTATGAGTGGTCTTGAATGGGACTGCATCTGGTATCTTGGCAACGTCCGTTCTTCTCTTGGAGAGAGCTGTCCTTGAATCTATAAAATGGATCTCTTACGGCAGGGGGGTGAGTGTGCACGTGTGGGGGGAAAACCCTCTGGGAGCACACAAAGGGAGGCTTGGCTTGTAGGCACATTTGACGTTTAGGTTTTTAATACCTTTTTTCCAGATAAATTATATGGATCTTGGTGTAAATATTTTTTTTTTTAGCTAGGGCAGTGGATTTTAGAAGCACTTAGGATACTTGATCCTTAATTGAGGCTTGCAAGAAGGAATTGGTTGCTGGTTTGTATGGACAAAACATTATTGCTTTCTTCTCTGTGATATACAATTAGAGCAGAGGGTGCGGGATCAAGTGTACATTTCAAGGAGAAAAGCACACTAATCATAAAAGTATAGTCAGAAAGTGATTTTTCTGTGTAACCTGATGAGGTTCAGAATTCTGGCATGTAGGACATAAGGATCACTCAGCTTCTCACTAACTCAGGATTTCTCTGTCCAGCCGGCGCTCCCTCCTGGCAGCTTGCTTGTGAAGAGGAAAAATCACCCCCAGTTTTCATGTCCAGCGTAGAAATGAGAGACAATTCACAACTCATTACCTTCTTCAGGGTTTTGGATCTTACAGTTTACATAGGGATAAGCCCAGGTGAATGAATGAGTGGTTTCCACAGAGGATGTGTATCGCACTGTGCTCATGCGGGAAGTGTTCAGATAGAGCATATACATACACGTGTGCCACAGTTTCAGTAACTTCTCTCAATTTCTATTACTCTGTGATAAAACGACATTTTCTGAATTACAGGAACTTATCTGTCACTTAAGACTTGTTGTTGCCTTTTGCTACAGCAAACTTAAATCACTGCAGTTATTCCAGGGACTGCAGTATCCTGCTGGTCAATAAGACCTAATCCTGTAAAGCTGAAAGCACAAGGGCTCTCTCTCTGTGTTTCCAGAGGAGGAGCATCTTACAACATTTTTAATATAAACTGCCACAGGGAATACTCTCCCTTTCTGTCGTAAATTGAACATCCTTAGGAGTCATGTTTCAGAAGAAGTATGGTCCTTCCAGCTGTGAAAGATAGAGGCATGTCAGGAAGAAGCTCAGGACTAAAATGAACTACCAGTTCAGGTTTTGTTTTATGCTCTGTAACTCAGGAAGTGACACTTTTTTCAGTCTTCTCTTGGTCATTCCCAGACTACCAAGTTAAAGTTTCAGTAGGACTAAAATACAGATTAGAACCTTGAACATTACCAACTACTTGGTAACTTGGTTAACTACTTGCTTACTTGATAAGCTCACAGAACTTTTTATTTTCCCACAAGAAGATCTAGTCTTTTCCTATTCAAAAGAAAGCTGTGGTCATTTCTTGCTTTAAAGACAGACCTTTTACCAGCATCTAGGATTGCACAAACTGCTTATTTGCAATGATAGTGTCTATTTACTCCTTTACCTTGCTCAGTTCTCTCCAGCAGAGGAGAGAGAAACCACAGTACCACGTGCACTTGTGAATATACTGTGTTTGAGTGGTTAAAGTACATTCATCAGCTCTAATAAAGTGCTCAGTGCTTCCTGGATGTACAGGATATGAATCACGTAATGTGAAGAAGATGACCACATAGCATCCTCATTACTGAGCTGGAGTAGCACTCTGCTGCCTGCAGAGCAGCTGTGCTGGTGTGTTACTCTGCACATTTCAACAGACTGAGCAAAGGGAGGGAGATGGATGCAATCCCCTCTTCAGGCACACAGGAATTAATTATAAAAAGGTGCGATTTTTGATTGGTATTTTCTCGTGTAATTACATCCCTGACTTAACATGGCTTCGTTCTGACCATTCCTCCCAGTAACAGGGTGGTTTCAAGTACAGAGCGATAATTGCTATTGATATTTGCACTTCAGTTTTGGTCAGATGGAGGAACTTTTATGATCTTCCAAATAAATGGAGAAAAAAAAAAATGATGCTAACATCAGGATATTTTGGGTGATTAATAAAGGGAGCAATGTTTGGAATCAAGATGGAGTTGGCAATGTTGCTGGGAGATCTCCAAGTAACCCCGCTGCAGCAGAGTTCCTGCAGCCTGAGAGCTACACTGAGTGGGACACTTCCAGTTTGTGCTCTGGGTACACCACACTTCAACAAAGCTGGACTAACTAGCAAAGAAAACATTTATAAGGATCTATGAAATGAGTGATGTCAGGATGAAACTAATCAGAACAAAGGGACTTGTGCCTATTTTAAAGTATAAGCAGATCTGGCTTTAATTGCTTTTTCGAAAACTTTTGCTCAACGTGGGCCTTTCTTCAATTTAGAGAATAAAATACAATTTTTGGTTACTTTTAGATTCAAACCATTGCTGGCACTGTGCAATGGAACAGTTTTTAAAAAGAAATTCCAGGGCTGTCCTTTGATTCAAAAAATTGATGACTGCCAGACTAGACAATCTCTCAGGGTCTCTGCCAGCCTTATGGTTCCATGATTTGTCATCACTTTGGAAAAGTCTCTGCTCTCATTCCTATCTGTGTAGCTGCACTGTCTTCATTTTACACAGAGAAGTGATGTGGAGAGGCTGAAGTAGCTTGCCAAGAACCAAACGGAGATTGGTGATCAGATCTGAGCAGAACTCAGCCTTCTTCTTTTCTTCTGTACCACCAAAGAGCACGGCCTCTGACGGAACTGCTCAGCTGTTGGAGCTACCTTCTCTACAGACCTTGGTTCCTGATTCTTCCAGTCAAATGCCAATTCCACAAACAATTGTTTTCATTAATTTCTTTAGCATTCTTTCACCCTCCCTCCTCCTTCCCACCTTTTTCCTAATTCCATCTCTTCACACATCCATGACATCACCTGCACGCCTTCCTAGGCCTCCATTGCCACTCTGTTCTCCAGGTCAGTATTCCCATCACTTCCTTCCCAATGGCTTTTGGGGCCACAGAAAGAGTGAACACATGTGCAGAGGTGGGAAGAAGAATTGGAGACAGGTTTGATTTGTGGGAGAGGAAAAGAGGCTGAAGAAGAAGACCCAGACTGTGCTGGCCTTACCATAAACTGAAGCTTATGAAAACTCTCATGAAAGAATTTAACACAGAATTACCAGGAAATGGCAGGAATGTTTCAGACTCCCTCCTCCCTGTCACCGACAGGTACAACATGCCAATGCATATGACACACTCACATCCTCAAGACTGCAGAGTTCCTGTCCTTATTTAAATCAAACCTGCAACAACCCCTCAGTATTTGGCTTCCAAGAAAAATGAGGACTGTACAGTCATTTTGTCTGTCTGTTCCTTGTCCCAGTAATGTTTCAATTGGATGGCCAGTTTCTAGGAAAATGTTTCGAAGCTATTAAATTCCCACATGTTTCATGGAAGTGAGTGTCTGGACAGAAGATGAAAGCCTTTGCCATAAAAAGTTCTTATGCCTCATAACAAAGATCTGGAAGAGGACGTGTGGTTGCCCATCCTGCTCTGAGATAGGCTCAAACATCTACATTTTCCTCAGTGAATGATTTTTGAGTCTGAGTCTATTCTGGAAAGCCTCTAGCAAGGGGATGCCTCATCACCCCCTGACTGATCCAGAACTGCCACCTAAGCTTTTCCTCCACACACCGCTGTCACACCAGCTTGGTATGGAAGACAGTTTTAGTGAAAAGTATAAAAAGAAGGAAAAGGAAAACACTAAATAAGGAAAAAAAAAAAAAGGAAGAGGATATATAAAAAGAAAAATACTTCTGGGTAACAGTGGCAATATCAGCTCTGTATCCTGATACAGATAACACAGCAGCTGTCTATAGAGGCAGATCCTTTCAAAATTTAAAAGACTATTTGGAGAAATCAGTCCCAATAGTCCCATAAGCACAGATCAAAACACAGCAGTGCTGGATGTTGCCAATTTGTTGCTGACAATGCTTTGTGTCACTAGCCTCATTTAGGAACATGAGATGGAAACACAGTCCTAATACCTACTTATCTCCAATAGCCTCTGCCCCTTGTTCATTTCATTTTTGATATAAATCTACTCTACACGCCATATCCTTTTGTGAGAGCCAGGGACCTGGGGCTAAATGTATATAAATGTCACCCAGACGCACCCCTTAGCCCGGAATGGAGGCCGGCGAGCATTACTCCGGTGGGAAGTGCGGGAGGTAAGAGCACACAGCCAAATGCCGTCTCCGTGCTAGCCCTGCCCAGGGCACAGCGGTGCTGAGCGCACACGGGCACCGGGGCCGCGCACCGAGCTCGCCCTGTGGCCACCGAGTGCCACGGCCCCGGGCCGGCCCGGCCCTGCGGAACCCGGCAGAGGGCACTCCTAAACTAGCGCCAGGAGAAGCTATCCCGGGGCAAAGCCGCCTGGGGCTCTCGCTCCAGCGTGGTTCAAGGACTGGCCAGCTCACCTTCCACACACACACGGGCATCCAGAGCGGAAATCCTGACAGAAAATCCTGAACTTTCTGGGAAAAAACCCAGAGACATTCGCTGGCGCGTTGCTCCCCCGATGAGCGTTTGGTTTGCCAGGGGAAAAAGTGATAGTTTTCCATATCCTCCAGCTCATGGCTATGGCTCCGAGTGCAGTATTTCAGCCAGGTTTTCTGGCAGTGCCTAAGAGCTAGGGGTTGTTTTTCAACATTAATTAAAACAAAAGAATATAGGGACGGTAAAAAAAAAAAAGAATGGTTTTAATGACAAAGGAGAAGGCAAATGCAGAATCTGCAGTCTTTGCTTTTCTTTACATTTCGTGCAAACTGGTTGCTTACTGGTTAATCTTCCCCTCTCGCAGCCATCCTGCCAGACCAGCTCATGTTGCCCTTCCAACCACACTGCAGTGAAAAGGAGGGTTAGAAATCCATCAGCACTCACCGAAAGCATTCAGCAGTGCTGCTCAGTCCCCCCTGCCCTCATCGGTAGTTCTTGCACTTTGATTGCACACTCTGTGGGCCACAACTGTCCCAGGATAATTAGGAAGTGCTGAGGGGATTTAGTTCTGGCTTTCCCATTTCAGAGCTGTCCTTTCCTCTGCTTTCAACTGCTTATTTTATTTACTCTATGCTGAATAATCTGTCCCTTGACCTTTCACCTTTCCAGGAAAGTTACTTCAGGATTCTGCCAAACATGCCAGGGTAGGGCAGAGGCTGAGCAGGGAGGAAGTCAGGCATTGCCCCTTCTTCCCAGCACCCAGGCTCTGCAGTGTGCCTACTCACAGTAAATCTTGCTGCCACTTGCCAATGGGCACTGCCTCCACACATAAACATCACAGCAAAGGTGCAAGAAAGACTTTGTTAAACCTTTTGGGAAATAGGATGACATTTAGAAGTTAATCCCAAAGATTCAGGGAGAGTTGTAGCTAGCAGAAAGGTGTAGGAAAGTGGATGAGAGGCACTTTTACTCTGAATCCTGCCTGATTTTATACCTGCAAGAAGTGTTGAAAAACTTCTTTTCCCCTCGTCCACAGGAGAGAAGTGACAGGTATAAAACAAACCTCAGCTGACTTTGGGGAAATAAAAGCACTAAGAATCAACTCCACGTATGCTCCTTTGGCTTCAGGTTTAAGTTAAAAATCACCTCTTTCTATCAGTAGGTTTGGTTCTTGTTTAAGTGACAGCAATGTTTATTGTGGCTCAGCCTGGCTGCACAAAGGCTTGTTCATCTGTTGCTGGGTGGTTAAATTCTCAGGTTTTGAATTCTTGCAGGCGACTCAAGGAAATAAGATTTAGTGGCTTTTAAAAAAATTTTTACTTGTAAGAGACAGATGGATTGCAAACAAAGGGCTGGTTCCTGCTCCTGTTGAGGGCATGCAATTGAGGCACCAGAGTTCATTCCTGACTGCCTTAGGTGTTCAGGGAGAAAGAAAGAAGTAAGAAAGAGCTGTAAGGCTAAAAGCAAGCACTGACTTGCTGTAAGACCTTCATGATTACCTCTGAGGGGAGAAACACAGCTTGTAAAAAAAATTATAAGAGGATAACTGCACCTTCTCCTTCATGAAAATGAGCAAATTCCAGAGTGTTTCTTCTGCCTGCTATGCGATTTGCTTCAGCTTCATTTCACGTGCTGTCTCACACAATAGCCTCTGGGGATTCTCCGGGAAAAAAATTTAGCTGCCTCACCTTCTATGCCCAACTCCTGCCTTCCTGCAAGGAAATTATTTGCTGCTTCCCTAGCAAACCAGCTTCAGTTGTCACTGTAGGTAAGGTTATGTCAACACTTCTATTATAAACTCCTCTTGTCAGGAATTTACAAGTCGGCTGTAAAAATTCCCTTTGCACTTAATTCTGGCAGAGATGAAAAAGCCCCAGGAGCACATTAAAAAAAAAAAAATCAACATTTACATATTAGATTTTAACACTTTCCAAGAAATGAATACTTTAGTGTTAATGCAGACACTGTATGACCAGACAAAGACCTAAATGAATGGGTCCAGTCAGGGAGGGAGTCCTCTACTGAAATAAGTCACCTTGGAGTGCCTGGTACATCAGTGCTGCAAATATGGAAATGTCACTCTGAGTGCTACCAGAGGAATAAGAACAAAAGTGCCCACTGGAAAAACCTCACCTACTTACACTGCAGTGATAAAACGCGAGCCATCCTGTTTATTGAGGGATACATCCTGTCTGTCATACCAAGAAGCTGAGTTTAATGTTTGAAGGTTTTGCGGGAGTTGAGGAAGGATTTTTTTTTAATCTGTCTAAAGTATTTATCTCACTTTCATCCTCATCTGAGCCCCTCGTAATCACCAGCACATTTAGCTTTCCTGGTGCATTACTGACGTTTATTTTCATTTCAGAAACAGAACAGTGATATGGAGAGAGGTTAAATGATTTGCCCAAGGTCACAGAGGACAAGCCTCTGCTCTGGGAAAGGCATTTGCCCATGTCTGGGATCCACCCCAGCAGATTGCCCATCCTCTCATGGCTTGCTAAGGGGTAAGAGCAATTTATCGTCCTTAATACAGCTCTGAGCCTCCTTTTTCTTTTCTCTTCCCTGGGCTACTGCTTGGTAGGATTTAATAGTTACTGTCTTCATTCTCCACCCCCACTCCCACCCTTGTTTTTACAGGTGTAAGAGGAACCTGAAAAGGTCTGATTTTGGATCTGAGAAAGCATAGAGAGCCTGAATTCTTTGTGTATCAGAAATGTCGCTGCTTAGAGGCTGAAACAGAGACAGGCCAGGATTTGTGGCATACACAGAGGTGTGTGCTTTTACATTCTGTCCAGTCCCATATTGAAAAGGAGGAGTACATGGCACTAAGCTAAACGCTGGAAGTCTTGGGAGAAAAAAAGGGGAAGTCCAGGAGAAGGAAAAAGAAGATAGAGAATAAGCAGTAAGTGTTTTTGATTCAGTCTTTAGTTCACTTTCAAACACTATAGGAAATCAACAACTGAAAGAAATTATAATAATCCAGTTAGAACTAGTGCAGCTTCAATAAGACCACATTTTTTAAAGTATGATTCCAGCTCTCTAAACTCTTCCACATATTTAATGCATGCAAATATCTACACCCATGTGTATGACTCTGCAAAGTTATGTTTGCAGCCTTGCAAACCGCATTTTAAACAAAGACTCAGATCTCCATCTTTTCCCTCGCTTTAACTGTTCCAGTACACACACAAGGAGTGCTGCTTCCTCCACTGACACCAAGCAGGACATGCACTAACCTTGGACACTCCAGGCCCAGTTCTGAGTGAATGACGGTGTCAGTCTGCCAAGGAAAGGACCACATTCTGTGGAACAGAACAGGCCCAAGAAGCGCAAAAGGAATTTACAAAGCAAGATTTTCTGTAATATGGACCATTGGCTTTTGATAATAAAAACCACATTGTAAATGGCCAAGAAATTAATCTTTAAAAGGCAGCTGTAGCCCATGTGTATTAACTATTTTTCAAAGACATTTCTTCTGGATTTTTGTTACCTTCTTTAATACATGTTTCCAGCCAGCAGAGATGTTATGCTCTGTGGGTGAGATATAATATGCATTTTTAAAACATTTATAAATATGTATACACCCCGTGGATTCACACGGCACTGTAGGAGCTGTGTTCTGGTCTGCAGTCTTTAAAAATTAATTACAAATTTACTAAGGTATACATTCAACACAATGCATGGGGATTTAGCCACATAAATTTCATTAAGGCTGATGAGAGGTGTGCAGCTAAAGCCCTGCATATCAAGACATCATGCATAAAGAAAAGCCTGTCTAATTATGTATTTACTTATTAAACCAGAACAGCTCTGAAGGGCATGCATGTTTATCTAATTTTATCTATTCCTTTTCAAAACAAATGAAATGCACACATGAGCACACACGTGTGCACACACACCTATATTCTGCAGAACACAGAATTTTTGTTTGATATGTTAATATGTTGAAAAATCAATGAAAATAATTCTTCAACTATTGTTATCTTTTGTAACAAGCAAGATTAAAACATCCCTTGCGGTCACAAACTAGGAACATGTAAATAACCCGGCTATGCGGAATGGCACTTTTGTGGTAATAAAGGCATTGGTGGTACATTTTAGTAGAGTTCCAGCTGTGACACACAGTACTCAAAGCTGGGAAATTCTCACTTCCCCTACCTTGTTTCGCCTGTTTGTCATCATAAAACTTCTTTCCTCTTAACAGTGGGGCATGTAGATGGCACACAGACTGCATTAAGGGAAAGCCTTGGGTTTGGCACATTCATGTGGGTAGAAACTGGGTATTTTTCATCAATTTTGTTAATTTCTGGACATGAAGGAATGCATTTCGTACAATTGCTTATTTTCTTCTCTAGATTACAAGTGGGCTCCTTTACTGAATGGCTCCCACATGTGTTTGCTGCCAAGTTCAGGATCCGAAGATGTTGCTCCGATGTCTCTTCTGAACATTTCGATGCCATCTACTAGATCATTGTGTTAGGGGCCAAGTTAAGGCCAGCAGGGTAAAGGCAATTTATAACCCACATAGTGACATCAGTCTAACCTAGCAACCTCCCTAGCAACACTGCCAAAGCATCACAATGTGGCCCCCATAGCTCAGATGATATGAAGATAGCAGCATTGTTAGGGTGGGAGGTTGCCACTTTGGCCTAGCAACAAATAACAGCCTGACCTTGAGATCTATTGAAAGCTGAGAAGCCAAGCAGAACAGAGGGAGAACCACCAAATGAAAACCCAAGGGTTCCTGTCTATTTCTTTTATGTAACCTAAACAAATTCTTCAGAGAAAAATATGGCAATGCTTCCAGACACGCTGCATGCTTATATATTCAACATTGCCTTTCCACATGGCTTGTTAAGAGCTGAACAGCTTTTACATTGTGATTAGGAAATCATAAAACCTGTGTGCAGAAAAAGGATGAATAAAGAAATCACTACAGCCAGTTCAGAGTGGTGACAAACGGGCTGCGTGTTGCTGTTAAAGTGCACTGATGTGAGGGCTCCCACCCCCAGGTATCGCACAGGGTAATCGGGAGCCGCACACACACCGGGCTTTGGGCTCACCCAAGAAATCCAGCTGTAACCAGCTTATATGCAGCATTTTGTCACTGAAAATAATGAAATGGATATAAATCACATCCCCCCCTTCCTTCTTTTTCCTCTTGTTGCCCATTCAAATAAGCCCCTTGTCCACGCCATTGTGCCAGCCCTGCACAGGCAGCTGCCGAAGCAAGGTAACACTTCTCTCTCCCAGATACACATCAAGAGTAGGGCATCCTCTAGAGACACTCTGAGGAGTTGGACCTGACCTGCTTGATGTTTCTAGTTTCTAGCCATGATCTCATACTCCTAGTGTTTGTAAGTGAATACCACTTACAGCATCTCGACAGTTACAGTGATTCAAAGACAACTGAGAGAAAAAAATGGCAAGTATGGAAAAAGTAAGTGATGCATTTGTTTCTGTACTGGTGGCCCTGAGCCAGTGTGTGGTGCTGGAGGCTGCCTGATGCTGAGCTTCCAGACGCCATTTGGCCCTAAGAAAATATAAAACAGTATTAGCCCAGCAGTTCCTAGAGAATCGTAACCCTCGGAATTCTAAGGCTATCCTGTACAGTGACCACTTCTAAGACCAGCTAGTGGGGATAATTCACCTCCCCCTTCCTGTTTGCTGGCTTTAAGCTACCAGCTGGCCAGTGCAGAGAAGCTCAAATTGCAGCTGCCTTCACCCTCTTTAGCTGTCAGGATAAACAGATGACTTTGGTTTGCAGCAACAGAACATTGAATATATATTTTCAAAAATGTAATTTCTTTTGAAATTTCAATGAAACATGCTTTCACATATGTGTGGCTCTGCATGTGGGTGTGTGAATACACACACATTTTTATATAGTTACATATTTTTAGTAGGGTTTTTAAAATATTTCTGATTCCTTCAATTTTCGTGCATTGTTTCTGCCTTGTATAACACTTGGTATCACTTTCAGTTTATAACTTCTCTTCTCTTGAGAGAGGAGCCACAAGCCACAAACAGCCAATTGTCTACTTGAAGCAGCCTTTTACAAAAGGACTAATAGAGCTGAACTGGACATGGTCTGTCTGTCCTGCTGTCACTGCTGCAGTAAGCACAATTGTCATGTGGGTAGCACGAAGTCAGGGGCAATTTATCTTATAAAACCTTAGTGCAAGTTTCATCACAGAACACAGCATCTTCCCATTAGCTCCATTTCTATTTTCAGCCAAGACTGTGACACATTCAAAGGTATTGTATGAAGTGTGTGAAAGTTTACTCCTTTGCATCTTTCTTAAATTATAACCTTTAAGTACACTGAAAAATAGAGAGTATTGAGAGAAACCTCTCATGTGTTAGTGCCACTTCCTCCATTCCATACTTTTTCAAACTCAAGTCGGCCTGCTGAAGCTTTTTTAACTCCTCGACTTTCCCATAACAGCCCTTGCTGGAGATATGTGTACCCAAATGGTGAAGTGGAAGCTGCAGTGGTACTCAAAGCAGTGTGCCTACCTCCCTACGATGCAGATGTGCTGGAAATCCCACAGAATGAAGGAAAAGGAAATTTCAGCTTCTCAAAGTGCTTCCCAGCCACACTGCTCTGTGTCCTTCTGCTGCCATCTCTGCACTATGGTCTCCTCAGAGGTTAACTTCCAAACTGTAAAAGAATGGGAGGAGAATGGGAATGGGGATGAATTCTTATGAACTGACCATATGACTTTCTCCATGTATTTCCTGCTAAGCTTCTTGGAAAGTGCTGATAATCTTTCTCTAGTCCTAAGGCTGGCCACAGGTTTCCCCCTAGGGCTCCACATCAGCGTGAGCCCTCTCTCCCTTTTCTGTGTCATTTCCTTCCCTCTTTGAACCGTGCTTCCTAAACGAGGGAAGGGAGCAGGGTGGGAAAGTAATTCCTTGACACAGGGCTGCCAGAGAACGAACGGTCAGTACTGGCTGTGTGTCTTTTCCTTGGCACCATATTTTGCCAACCTGTAGAGTATAATGTGTGAAATACACTCGCAAAAAATAGCTGAGAAGCTCATTTCCTCCTCCTTCTTCATCACTCAACACCTCTACAACTCCAGCCTGAGCTCTCACCAGTCCCAGCCGTGGTGTTCAAAAGCTCCAGCCCCAGCTCTGGCTGTCCTCTGCCCTCCCCCTGCAAATCAAGCCCAGAGCAAGAGCCTGGTGTAATGAGTAACCCAGAGGAGATTCATCAGGACCAACAGCAGGAAAATTACTTGATTTCTCTGCTTACAGAATTCAGTGTGCTCATCATTTTGCCAGTTCTGAAACTGAGTAACTTTGGAAAATACCAGAGTCAGTCTCAGCTCCTTAAAGGACACAAAAGACTTTACCATTAATATTTCCAGAGCCAGCTATACTTTTAGATGATAGAGGCTAGGACTGCATTGTGTGGATTTTGGTATGTGTATAAATTTAACATTCTGTATATCCATGCTTTTAAAAAAATGTAATCAGTGCCTAAAAATAAATGCACCTTATTAAATACTTAAAATTCCTATCCTTCCCTCTAGAGACCATGCATGACTAGCATTGAAGCTGGGTCATTGCAACCATAAGAAATGAGCAATTCTGATCAGCAGTCCCTGATTGCACTAGTGAGCTGGTGGGGCTGGGGGAGATGTTCGGACCTGGGTTTTGTTCCACCAGTTAATGACAGATGCAGAATCTGGTATCCAGTTTAGGTAGACTTTATCTGTGTTCCATGCCAATTTAGGTGCCTCTTTAGTGTAAATCTGGGCAAACCTTATGTGCAAGTGCTGGGGAAAACAGGCGCATCCGAAACCCTTAATTCTTGCCCAGGAGGGAAAAGCAGTAGCCCTGTATTTGTGAGAGGAATGCAGGGATATATAGGGATCTCCAGCGGCTGCAGTTAATGCCAAGGTCAGCTCCAGCTGACACCCGTGCCTGGGGATATGGGGGAAGGGATGGCTGTGCTCTGCGGCCAAGCC
>VZTF01007533.1:1445220-1462704 GCA_013397755.1 Cnemophilus loriae
TGCTGGGCTGTGCTAATGCTGGGCTGTGCTGTGCTAATGCTGGGCTGTGCTGGGCTGTGCTGGGCTGTGCTAATGCTGTGCTGTGCTGTGCTGTGCTGGGCTGGGCTGGGCTGGGCTGTGCTGTGCTGTGCTAATGCTGTGCTGTGCTAATGCTGTGCTGTGTTAATGCTGTGCTGGGCTGGGCTGGACTGGGCTGTGCTGGGCTAGGCTGGGCTGGGCTGTGCTAATGCTGTGCTGTGCTGGGTGCTCTGGCAAGGCATTCTGCACTGGGACCTGGGAGCAGCCTGGAAGCTCCTGCCATCATTTTTCAGGCTCCTGTGCCATCCTGTATCCTTACCACACCACTCTGCTTCTTGATGAAAAGATGTGAGCAAGAAAATGAGGAATTTCTCCTTTTTCTTGACTTTTCCCAACTCCCTATTTTACAGCTTGCCAACTCCCTTGCTGTATATCTACATGCAGGTTTCTCTCTTATATCTCACTTTATATGGTTAATTGTGTTTGTATTCTCCACAGGGTTCCTGGCAGTTACAGCACACTGCGAGGTCACTGATTCACCGCCGTGTTTTCAGAAACCTGCCTCACCATCCCCATGTAAAACTGAAAATGAGTCGAAAGTGAGAAAGCAGCAGTTTGCAGGAATGCTCACAATGAAAGGGTAAACAAGATCTTACACAGAACCGTGCCTGGGCTTGCATCCAAACACAGTGTGTTACAGCTTTAATATAAAGGGATGGCTGTAAGATGCATTTCATTCTCGCTGCATGCACTCTGCTAGTGAATACTCTGATCACCAGACACTAACTGTGTGTTGTGCACAAATCCTGCAGGAACCTGCTGGTGAAATAAATCCTCTTCCCACACTTACAGTACACCCCTGTGCCAGTTTTTGCATGTCAAGCAGCCGGAGCACAGCCATGTGTGTTTCCAAAGCAGCAATGGCAAATCTATGAGGTCCAGTTCCAGTGCATGGTATTTGGGGTATACATAATTGCTGGGAAATTCTGTCTAATTTAATTTCTTTAAAATATTCCTTCAGGTCTAGTCTGGTTCCTAGCAAATATCTATCTCATGGATTGACAGAGCACTGTCCAAGTGACTCCCATTTTGTTGCCACTGTCAGACCAACCCCCAAATGGTGTCCTGCTGCATCCCTCTCCCTCTCACACCAACACACTGCCACTTACTTGCCTATACTTGCAGAGTGAAACTCTTATGGAGAAGTAATTTTTCCAAGTGCAAAGCTGCCATACACAGAGGATATGTGTGGCCAAGATCTGCACAATTCAGAAACTAAACTGGGAATTTCAGGGCCCAGTTCTTTATTATTCTTTTCGTACCCTTGCTTTGTCTGTAAGGTATAAGCCACCTGAATTGGTAATTCTGATCGCTCTCTGTGTGAAGGTGTAAACAGAAACACGCGTCACTTACGTGCAGGAAAGAGTCAGTCCCTTATTTTTCCACACTAGAAACCAGTGGTGTCTTGAGAGGATGAATCAGGACCACTGAGAGTCTGGAAACTGCTGTGAAGTTTCCAGACTCTCAGTGCTGTGCTGTGTCTGGCCACCCTTATGAAACCTGGTGTTCTGCTCCAGAGTCTGTGCAGCAAGGGATTCTCTGTTTCTTCAGCACTGTGCCATACCACTACGCCTTGGGTTACATTTTCAAAGAGTTATGAAAAGAACATTTAAAAAACTCTGCCATTGTCCCGTACTGCTATTAATATATGAAAAATAGCTTCCTGAGTCTCCTTGCTGCTAAGCTCAGCTGTGGTCTAGCAGGAATCCCATCCTGTTCAACACCTTATTTTGATTCTGTATCCAAGTTCCTGAGTTTCTGGATACTAAATGGATACAGTGTGGCCCCTCCTTTTAATATTAAGTGGCATCCACACACCCAAGTCTTGGGTATCATGCTAAGATCAAAGAAAATCAGAAGACACAGAAAAAATAAAGAAGAAAACAACATTGTTAGGGTGATAGCTCATGTGCCAGAGCAACTTCAAGAAATACAACACACCCCTCAGTGGGTCATGCTCCAGTTTCAAGAAGATTCATTGCCATGGGTGTTGAGGCAAAATGCAGAAATGGGTGTCAGATACAAAACACAGGTACCATCATACAGCGTGTTTGTACACATTAAACATTGAAACATTCAGTTTGGAAGTGACTGGAAGTTTTTGTTCCACAGATTTGGAGTTGCTATATGAAACGACATGAAACCCATGAAGTTTATGTTCACATAAAAAAACCAACCAAACAAACAAACAAAAAAAACAAACAAAAAAACCATGGCCAGACGGCACCTTGTCTTTCTGGCAGCGTCAGCAGGCTGGGCAAGGATTAAGCAGGTAAGATGGGGGGAACACAGGCTCTGTGGCTGCCACTTATAGAGCTCCCCTGCTACAACTGACTTGAACAGAATTATGATTCTTTCTGAACAAACCACAGCCCTGTCCTGTCCCCTCCATGCCTGCCCTCTCCGTCAGGCCTGCAGCTCATTAGTGGGGCAGCATGGGATCCCTGCATTGTCACTCTGCATTTGGCACCTTGTAACTAGAAAATTTCTTTATTAACCTCTGTCAGCCCAGTGCCCAACTAGCAAGTCAGTCATGAAAATGAGTTCTTTTGGAAACACTGTGTGGGGATGAGAGGAGGCAGGAAGTTAAAGAGTAGTGAACACTGAATGCAGTTTAGGAAGGAAGATGTTTACAGGTAGGATCCCACAACCCTGTAAATCAAGTTCTCTGTCCAGCCTGCTTCTGTAACTGTGCATTTGGAGTTGGGCACTGATGTGTAAGAATGAGCACAAGCTCCGCAGGGCAAGGCTGCAAATCCGGAGCTTCTGTGCAATGGCTCTTACCCTGCATTTGATATCATCATCAAGTAATCATATTTTAATGAGGGAGTAGAACATGCTAATTGTTTTCCTTCTGCTATTCTATATGGCTACAAATTAAAGGGACAGCAGGGAAGCAAGAATTACAGCCCTGTGTTTTAGGATGGTGCACACTTGCTCAATACCCAGCTTGAGTGTTTTGTCATAGCCGCTTCATTTGTGTGATGTGCTTTGTAGCCTATGGCTAATAACAAAAAAATGGATTGCTTTTGTCACTGTGGCACCAGATTGGCGAGGAAAATACTAATGGTTTTGGTAGCTTAAAGTGAGTGTACATCAGGACATTATGGCATTTTCATTTTATCTAAACAGCACATTTCCTGAGACTATCTGGAGAAAGCTGTTAGATACCAACTGCACTCTCATATTTTAAAAAGAATTGCAAGAAAGTAAAAATAATGCTAAGAGGAGTTGCTAGGTAAAATTCTGGTGCATACCTAAT
Organism: Cnemophilus loriae; assembly: GCA_013397755.1. Classification (NCBI taxonomy): domain Eukaryota; kingdom Metazoa; phylum Chordata; class Aves; order Passeriformes; family Corvidae; genus Cnemophilus; species Cnemophilus loriae. Next base: position 1,448,561 of record VZTF01007533.1, read on the forward strand.
GTAAATTTGTCTTCTGTTATATATGAAGCACTTGGTTCTGTAAATTCTGACCCCTTTCAACAGGTCTACAATTGATATTCTAGGACATATTTTAGAATTTTCAAACAAAAACTGCTGGAGTTTGGTAAATCCTGAAAATTACATAAATTCTTGTGTTTCTACTAAGACCTTCCTCCCATGCACTGAGTCCTCTACACACCTCAGGCACTGCAGTACCTTCCTGTCACAGGGCTCTCTGGCACTTGCAGAGATCTTAAAAAATGGATTCCAGCATGAAGCAAAATTTCTGGTGACTGGTAACTGGTCACTAGCACATGGTGGTGGTACCTTGTCTGAATGGCAAACTGAGGGCTGGCTGCTTGCAGGGCTCCAAGCAAGTAAAAGGTAACATTAATTTCTGTGATATTTATTCCTATGTCCAGGGTAAGACAAGGGAAAGAGACAGCAGGTTTGAAAAAAACTTCCCTATAAATATTGGCAATTATTGAAAAAAAAATTCGTATTACCCAGTAAAAGCTTGCTGTCATATATGACACTAAATGTTTGAACAAGCAAATTTTCACATTGCTTAGAAGGATTTAGCACTTTCTTACTTTCTGGGAAAGTTTTTTAGCAAAGCCAGCATGCTGGGGCTGAGTACTGGCAAGATGGATTTTTTTAGAAATAACTGTTAAAAGAAACTGTGTTCTGCAAGTCCAACCCTTTTACAGGGGAACAAGGACAGCAATGTGTGAGCACTGCTGCATGCTGTAGTGTGGTTTTGTGCCTCACGCTGGCGGAAAAAACAAGTCGATGGTGGCACAATTTGTAAAGCAATTACTGCTCCTGGAATTGATAGTCTGGTGCTGCTAACTGGAGTCTAACGGAATCAGGTGTTTGATGGCAGCACTGCCCAAACTAGGACAGACAGCAAATTACGTGCTGTCCTGAACAGCCAAGAAAATATGACTTTTTTTTTTTTTTTTCCTCTAAATTAGCAACACTGAAACTTTTACTTGGACTTCAAAGGCTTAAATAGAGACCAAAGCAGTGTGTTGCTCTGTGGTCAGTTTACATTAAAAAAAAATTAACAATGCTAGACTGAAGAGAAAACAAAAAGTCACTGATTTGCTCTTGCATGGAAAAGACCACAAACTCCAGGAGCATTTGCCACTGTGCCATGTGACCGACCTCCCCCTGCCCGTGGATGGTGGATTATCATCAAAGCTATTTGGGCATATGCACATGACCTCACAAAAATGTGCACTAGCAAAAAATATACTTTTTCTCAAGCCAAAAAGGGAACAAAATTTTTCATAAAAGAGACCTAAGACTTGCTCTTGCGCTAGTGATTGGATTAGGTAATGACTAATTAGATGAGGTCATCACTTTCTATGTCATATATATACAGTATTTATGGAGAATTTACTCATTCTAATTAACAGAGTAGAAATAGTTTCTTGACAAACTTCATTTTCCTGAAACTAAGAGCCTTGAATTTGTTCCACTTTTGATCTTTCTTTGGTGGCTATGTTTGCTTTACATTAAAATAACTTCCAACATTCCCATTAAGGATAATCCCTCCAGCAGCCACAGTATGACATTTCTATATTAATCTTTTAAGCATTTTAGAAAAGCAAGGTTTCATGTTTTAATAATCACAGTGTTTCTCTCTGAGGAGTTGTAAAAATTTATGGGGCTTTTCTATCCTATTTGACTTCTACATCTTTAGAGTTTGGTGCTAATGGCCCATTCAGCCCGCTTACACTTTGACTCCCTTTTTATTTCTTTTTCATCTTCTTACAAAAGAAAAATTGCTTCCGTGCCTTACGCTGTTGCAGATGCTGTTCAAGTGGTAAGTAATTTCAATCCAACTGGCTGAAAAAACCCCAGTTCACCCTCATCTCAGAATCACTTGGGGGTCTCCAATGTAGACATGTGCATACAAACCCTTTAATTCATAATTAAGAACAAAATGTAGCCAGTTGTTTAAAGCAGGAAGAGCAGCAACATCAATATACATACACACATTTTTAACAGTTTATCGGCTCGTCTTAAGAAAGTACATTTTCCTGCTCTAATATTTTACTTCATTCTTGCCTTTTTAGCAGAAAAATAAAAGTAATAGATGAACTATGGTTATTATAATTATAAGATGCCCATAAAAATGGCTCTCCAGTGCCGCTGGAAGCATTTTTGTCCCATACTACTCATACTTTGTTCAGGCAAGACATTGCAAGTAATAAAAATCCAGCCATGCAATCACAGTAACAAAACAAGCAAATTCCTTGCTCTGTCATCAAGATCTCTCTCACTGCTCACACTTTCACTTCCTGAAAGCCAAAAAATCTGGGCCCTTTTGGACAAAGTAATTTCCAAAGAGGAGAGAAAACACGCTTGCCTTAAGTCAAGATTGCCTCTGGTGATTTCCCTTGCTGAAATCCCTGCAGAAGAGGAGCTATAGCATCTCAATTAGGCAAGTCTCAAAGCATTTGTGGTTACAGAGAACAAAACAATATTCTCAGTTCCAATGCAAGTGGAAGACACTCAGTGAGATCAATTTCTCGTGAGATGTTTCACCTAATTTGCACAAGCAGCTTTACTGTCAGAAACAGGGGCTTACTCCTTACTGAAGGCACCACCTGGCTGCCCCATGGAGAACCAAGGGGTCAAAAGGGACAGAGAGGATAAAGAACAGAGCAGTCAGCAGCACTTCAGAATGTTTGATAATGAAGGAGGCAGGAGTTTCAGAGGCTGGGAACACCCACCAAGGAAAGTGTAGTAACTATAGAGGAGTGGGAAAATGTAGTTTCTATTGCATATTCAAGACAGTAATCAAAGAGATAAGTGCCAAAAGACTTGCAGCATTCAGAAATTGTCAACCTGTCTTGCCACAGGTTCCTCAGTGATCTTATCCTGGGTGTTTCATAAGAGATAGAATGATAGCTGGAATGCATGTTTAAGAATAGACAAGGAAAAAGCAACTCTGTTTTGTACCAGACGACTCAATGTCCTGTTCAAAAACAACAGGTAAGGGGATGGTGGCAGCTCGGTCACCACCAGCAGCATCAGCCCTGCTCAGTGCCCCGGCAGCCAGCAGGCAGATGGGTCTCCCCTCAGCAAAGCTCTGTGATTTACTGCATGCACACAAAGCTGGAGTAACTTGAGTGCCTCCTGGATGATTTATAGAGGCGTGGGTTGCTCATCTGAGCAGAAGAGTGGGATGCAGAAATGCTTGTGCTCTAACCAGTTTCCGATGTGGAATCCTGCGGCCCAAGGCACGTCAGGTTGTTTCTCAGCCTCTGTGCAAGTTCCCAAATCTCAAAGTAAAGCCCAAGCCTTTTCAGATGTGCTGTTAAAGATTCCAGGAGAATGGAGAGAGCTTGCAGAAAGGCACAGCTGTTCCAGTCCCTTTCCTCCTGTGAGTCCAGCTCTCCCCTAATTCAGCCCCTAAGAGCCAGCAAGTACTTGTTATGCACGAAGGTGCAGCGATTTCCTTCAGGAGCCTCTGGGAGAGCCAGAGCAGTGTATCTGTTGTGCAGGATGCAAAGGGCAGTGTGGTTGTTGTTCATCGGTTTCACAACCACACAATTCTGGTGCTTCATCTCTCCAGAATCTTCCTTCAGCCCTTGTTTGTCTGAGCACTTGGAACTGATATTTACCTCTTTGTTTCTTTATTTGTACAATTATGAGTGTAACATTTCTTGCTCTGCATCCTTCTCCAGTGTTTGTAAAGCCACTGAAAAATGCCACATTTTTACTGACAAGACAAAGGTATTTTTCAGCAAATAGTGTTGATGATGTCTATAGTTACTCATACTCTCTATGTCAAGTTTGATCTTCAGTGCACGTTTTGGATAAGTAGACTATTACTTGGCAAATGTTATACCAAGGAGTGGGGCCGGTATTACAGTTTAGAACATTGAATTTGTCACCAGAAGTTAAGCAAAAGTTGAAAACGTTTTCCTCTGATTCAGCCCAAAGTCCTGCTAGGGATGCTCTTAGCCTGTGTACACCATATGGGTGGTACTAGGCGGCCACTGCGATGTCTTTTGTGTTCCCAGTCAGTGATGTCTGCAGCTGCCTGTCCCTGCACCATCCTGTCACCCATCACTGGTTAGAGCAGGCTAAAAGCTGCGGTAAATGATGCGCTGGCCCAGGGGCAATAGAAAAGCACCAGAATTCCACCTTTATCTGGATTTCTAGTATGTTGCTTTTTTACTTGCATTGTCCTTAAGCTAAAACAAGAATACTGCTGAAGATTTGCCAAGAGAAACAGAAAGAAAAAAACAGTGCAAATACTAAAAAGAGGGAGCAGCAGAGAGTCCCCATTGCCATGCATAACCTCTGAACTGGTACCAGAGATCTGCAAGAAAGCGTCACTCAGCCCTCGGTGCTGATACAGACAACAATGAAGCTAAACCGCCCCAAACATTCATAACCAGGCCTCTGTCTGTCCCTGAAAAAAACCCAATCTCATGTTCTTTGTCCCCTGAACTATAGTCACCTTGCATTACACGGTAAGAAATGACTGGCCAGGCTTTCCACTGCCGCTGGCACTAATCACAGAAGATGAATATGAACTCACCAATGGTGTTTATAACCTTGTTTAACAATGTCAGGCACTGGGCTGGAGTCTCTCTCCCTTTCACCTATATCATTCCAGTGGCTCCAGTGCAGTAATTTCAGACTTACACCAGCACCACTGAAGTCAGACTCAAACAGAAAGGTGCTTTTAGGACAGAAACATCCAACCACACTTTCGAAAAGTAAAAAGAATGAGAAGTATCAGAACCTTGAGTCAGAAGTACCAGAAACAGTGAATTTCTTCGCTTTGCAGCTCAGGTGTACCCATGAAAAGAGCACAGTGTTTACTTGAGTGAGAGAGTCTGGCCTCTGAAGCAGATCTCCTTGCCAGCATTAAGCAAAATGTTTCACCCCTGTATATTTTCATGAATACTTGAAAAATCACAGTAAATACAGTTCAAATAGGTACCAAACATGAAAATATATCTCTGGTGGTAGAGAAACTTTTATCTTGGGTCACCAGTGCCCTGCTGGCACTGTAACATATTTATTTTTTAGCATTCAGTGACCTTTGATATCAGTAACTACTGAGGCTGCCAAGCTGGGCATGGGCTCTTCTATGCCAGTCTTTATCTGCTTTGTACGCTGGGCAGTCTGGAATCGAACCCTGCCTGTTTGTGAAGAGGTGGGCAGGGGAGGGAGCAAACCCTCGGAGGACTCTGCCCTGTCAGTGTGTGCCTGCATGTTCTGTGTGTGCCTGTGTGTGTGACACTGATTGTGAGGCCCCTGATACCCAGCTAATACACACCAATGTCTGTGTGCATATATTCAAGGGCCCTGTAGTTTCTTTCTCTTACACAATATAAAGAGTGGTATTTGCATGGCTGTTGGCTTTAAAGGGCAGCCTTTCAGCTGGGCTACAACATATCCAGTATTCTGGTGTCCACTTTGGATGGAAAAGAGTCTTTTTGTAGTTCTTGTTATTATCTTCTCTACCACATTTATTAAAAACACTGCTGCGACCTGTCCAAAGCCAGAGTGCTCCCTGGGTCTGTACTTTACCCTGGGCAGTGCCAGATTTTGGGGAGTTTGCACAGCCCAGTCGCTCTACTACAGTTCCATTTTTTTCAGCTAAGTTCCTAGGTGGAGAGGCACGTGCCACCCTGATCCAGCTGTCCCAGCAACAACAGGACATGGCTCACATTCACCTAGAACATGTTCTCACTCACTGAGAAAATGCCAAGCTAGGGAGGGAGGAGAAGGTGGTTTTTAGTTAGACCTCCACCAACTAAATCAAGCTAAAATTATGTATGCCCTTTGCTTAGGTGCCACTGCTTGAGAAGCAATCTCATTACGTGTGGTAACACCTAAGCTTAAAAGCATTCAGCTAAAACCAATCCTTCTGCTGTCCCCTGGTCACCAACTGGCAACAAAGCTCCACATTGACACCGATCTGGCAACCTGTAGAGTTTGCCCTCTATTACATTTTGCTTCTATAAGCACAGCTATTATTGGAACTGCTTACTTGACCATATTGCATGCTTTACCTCCATCTGACAATAATTCATTCTTCCAGCTTGCAACATTAATTACTTATGCATACTATACTCACTGCCTCTCTCAGTACATACACACGAATAAAGCAAAAAGATTTTATGTTCAGCTGAATTTGGCGGTGATTTTCCTATTATTTTTACCTAATGTGAGGACAAGAAGAGATTTTTATGATTTGAAAGTCATCAGTAGAAATACTCAAAAATGCAGCATATCAACAAATACTGGCTGTCTCTTTCGGTTATTACAGAAAACACAAAATATACCTCTGTGTTTCTATGCTGCCCAATAAACAATAGAAGCAAAACTTCACTTAAATACATATTTATGGATGGATATGTGTACACATATATATATGTACTCATATATATACTCAAACAAAAAAATCCAAAAATGGCACCAAGAAAAAGCTGGTCAAAAACATACACATGTTCTTGATGATTAACACTTTCCTATCTGTAACGTCAGAAACATAAGACTGGAAGACATCCTGGCACCTCAGAAATTCCCAGCCACCACCAGCAAGGTATCGTACATCCCTCACACCCAGGGTCAGTATCTGTCTGTAGAGCGTAGTTTTAAGCTCTGTCTTGTTGGAAAGCTCAACTCTCTTATAATGACATGGAGCATCCTGACAGACTGATACCTGTCCTAACATCTGTGACAAGATCCTACAACAGACATGATGGTCCAGCAGCGCCCTGTGCAATGTCAGCAGTGCTTTCCCATTGCTGCTGGAAGAATCTTGTCTAGGATGACATTCGTCATTTCTCTCGCTGCCTCATGCACTGATGGCTCCCAGTCATCCACTGACAAACTAATACAGACATCTGTTTTCTTTTTTTTTAATATTGTAGTCAGTTTTCTTGCTTAAAGAGAATCTACTTTTCTTTATCCTTCTGCATAAAGTTCTGTGTAAACTTCTGTATAGAGAGATTGATGTATCCACACTACTGTTCCTCTTATCTTAAGTCAAGAACCCAAAAGAGGCAGGATAGACCTCCATTCTCAGGGAATCTTCCTCTTTTCAGTGCCTGCAGAAGAAGTCCTGGATTAGATTAGCTTGAAGAATATGCTTAATTTTCAATTATTAATGGTGAAGTGCACCCCAAATGTATGTTTTTATATGGAATTGCATCCCATTTCCATCACTCTCACTGCCTTCCAGCTCATCAGCCACAATAGTCTGATGCTGTTCATGATGGTGCATCTCGACTCTTTCCTCAGAACATTTCTTTACCATTTTCCAGCTTAAATGACAATAGGTCATTAAGTGAATATTAAACAAGTTCAATCTTGAATTACTATAAATCTCTATCCCAATAGCAATCTATTGGCATCTCTCCTTCAGACAACTTCTTACACATTTTACTGCTATTGTACTAATCCCCATCTTCTCTATCTTTATGAATAACTTCCCATGTGGCATCATATCAAATGCTTGACTAAAATCCATATAGATTAGATCTACTACATTTCCCCTTGCTTAGACAATCAGTTATCTCTGCAAAGATAAAGTGTCCAGGACACTCGGCAAAATCAGCATTGTGGTTGCATTTTATCCTGTTTATTTCTCTTGCTCTCTGTCCTTTTAAAAGATATATATTAAATATGTTAAGCGTATTTTTCTTCAAAACTCTCCTGAAAGTCTGAGGTGGTCTTCAAACCAATGAACTCAGTGGCTTCTTAGATAACTTTCTAATAATTTTTTAAAATAAAAGTATTATATCTACTATTTTCAAATCATGCAAGAACAACCTCCAACTCACAAATTTATTTCAAATGGTTGTTATCAACCTGACACTAGTTCCTGTGGAGTTCTGAGATGAAAATTACTGTCTCCCTCACTTGAAAATGTTAAGCTATTTTAGATGTGCTTTCACTTTTATTGTGATAACTTCCATTTTCTTCCCCTCATTCCAACTAATCATGTTGGTTTTGCTCCCTTCTTCAACTCCACTGTTCCTCTTAAAAGCTATGGCAAAACCCCATTTAGATCTTGGGTACAAAAGTATTTTTAATCTCTTCCTTGTCCACTCTTCAAAGTAGGACCAGTTCTTTTCTTGTTCCCTGTTTATACATGGCTGAAGAAATGTTTCATTTTTGTTTTAATCTCCTTTGACATCTATTTGAGACTTATTTTCAGCAAGTCTCTCTTTATTCTGAACACTCACAGGTAGTGGGTTTGTTCATCACTTGTTTCCTTTACTCTTATTACTCTCCCACAGTCCCGTGCAGTGATGCCATTGCACAGACTACATTCACTAGCAGGGTAGACATAGTTTAATACAGATGTTTTGTAGACAGGTACAGAGTGAACATACTTGCAATGAAATTCACAGGCCAACAGAAATCGAAGATCTTGTTTTAATGGAAGCAGCGTTTTTATCTGATTAGAGTTGCAAAACCCCTTGCCTCAGCCCTGCCTATGCCAGAATGTCTCGCAAAACACTTCAGCTTCTAGCAACAAAAATAGTGGAAGTTTCTTCTCTTCCAAGGAAATGAAAACTTTCTATCAGAATGAACAGAGACAGAAGTGGACAAAATAGTACCTTTTACAAGCACTAAACCACTATCCTAATTTTTCAAACGGCTACCTTCCGTTGTGTTTGTTTGGGTTTTTTTTTAAATTGCATTCTAAGCTCATGATTTTGCGTAGAACCCTCACAAGGAAAAACAGTGCAGAGCTGAGGGAACCTGTGACCAGCCACAGCATAAAACTAGCTCTGAAGTGGGGACCTTTGTGGCAATTTTTGATACTAAAGATTCAGGTTACAATCACAGTTTCTGATTTTCCTTCATTACAAATGTATTTCCAAAAATATTTTCTGTCTCTTTTTAGATGTGAAAAAATTACCTGTTGAATTTGTTTTCTATCAAGTTTTGAATTAGTAAAACCAGGAACAGATATGAGAAATTAAGATATCATTACACAAAGCTCAAAATGTAATGCTCTGTGCATCATCCGCCAACTGCAGTCAAAAGACCAGAAGTAGCAGAATGGGGAAACCAACTAATCCAATGAATGATGAAGGAGCTTTACTGAAGATGGACATTCAAGCACAGCACACTTGCAGCTAAGAGAGAAAAGATTTTCCAAACCCATCTTAGCATAAAATTGAAATCTCCTCCGCGGACACTTCTGAGTCTATTGGAAAAGACCTTCCAGACACATACATCTGACTGTAGAGGAATATTTCTATGGAGGGGACAGTGAAATAACTTTTTCATGAGTTATCACCAGCTATTCTGATACTATTCAAGCAGTTTCCTGGGTCATTGCAATGCCTCACACGATGCCTCTTTCAGTTCCAGATGGACATTCCGGCCCTCAGCGTTTTTCGTGGAGCTGTCGGGACTACCCCACTGCAGAGGCAATGAGTGCAAACCTCTGCTAAGAAACTTTGTTTCAATTTATTTTTAGAGGTAAATAATTACCTATTCTTGAGGAGCAGGCTGGTTACCCCTTGCTTTAACCTTGCTTTCAGACATAAGCCCTAAACTGGCATTCTCTGCCCTGTATATTTTGCTTAGTTCCTTGAATTGCAGTTTTTCTCTTTTCACGTCAGCTTTTCTGCCCAGCCTTACCCATCAGTTCTCTACTGTAAACAACTGTTTGCCTGCTAGATGGCACTGGCCATCCACCAGCGCTGGGACTGAAGGCAGGTGGCACTGAAGAGCCGTAAGGGCACATGGCCACCCTTTGGTCGTTATTCTGTTTACTTTCTGCAATGGCATTTTCTTTGCTCAGATTACTTCACTCCTCACCCACAGCACTCGCTTGCCACTATAATAATTCTACCCATGTCCTCTTCCTGTTCTAGTATGAGTATAAACTTGCTGTGAGCACAGCTACAAGGGGCTGGAGCTGCTTCTGAACCCATCAGTTTGTTGAAAACTGAAATGAAACCAAAGCCCTGAAATTCCTCCGGGTTTCAGTCACTGACTTGAGTCTAAGTATCTTCCAAATAATAACTTATTTTGAGGGGGATACAATTAATTAAACTCGTCTGCTTGAAAGCAGCATTACAGAGCTATTGTGAATAGATACTAAGGACTAAGATATAAGCATGGTGTGAAATCTGCTTGTTCTTTGGATTCTGCTCTAAATTCTTTGCATACTCTTAGGACAAAAATCTGTTTGTCATAGCTACCTTGGATGTGTTGCATTCAATGTACTTATCAACACACCGAGGAGGAAGTTGAAGCTTTCAACTGTGTCTGCAGAGCACCCAGCACAATTTACTGCTGCCATCCTCTCCGTGCTCTTTCCAGTATAAGTGCTAAAAAACCCACAGTCAAACAAAACTAGAAAATTAAACTAATGACAAGTGTCCAGCTGGAAATAAAAGAGCCTCTTTCTTCAAAGTATTCACAAGCCCAAACCATCCTTCAGAACGTGCCCATTGTGCTACAGTACCTGCAAGCAGAGTGCCACCACTACCCTTCTAATCCAGCCTTTCATCTGAGCACGCTGCTCTGTGCACCTGAGCAACACGTTTGCTTCTCACACACAGGGGCACGTTTCACCGGTGCCAGATGTGCCCACAGTGGGCGTGATTTCTCAGAACTTGAGGGTGTACCCTCTGTTTGGATGGCAAATTCCCTGGCTGTGGTTGCTTGGAGACATTACCGGTATCATGGTATCTGCCTTGCGTGCCTGTAGATGTTTTCCAGGTAGGTGTGGCCATACTTCAGCTTGGCTCATCAGATTCTCCACAGATGTCCATGGTTCTAGTGACAGTGCCAGGTCTAACTTTCTCATTAGTTCTTTTCCAACCTCATAATTATCACCTATATATGAAGCTGAATGCAGTGCTGTATCACACCATATCATTTCCAGGTGCCAGACACCTAATTTCTATTTTTTTTTTTTTTGTCTCCTCTCTATTGCAAATGTGTCCCTCTCTCCATTTCCTGAGAGATGCTGCAAACTGATCGTTCCCAAACCTAGAGAAGATTCAAATACAAGTAAAGCTTTTTAGACTAAACCTTGTGGTCACATTTTAGGATGTTTCTGCCCATCTTCCCAACCTTCTTTCTCCCCTTCACTCTCAAAAGTTAACACCTGCCTAGCAAAGTTGGCAGACAGGCTGAAATGCTTATGCCTCAAGCCATTCCTGTGAAAAACCTGGCACCTTTGTTCAAATGTCTGATGAAAGCGGGTTTGAACAAAGATGTTGGTTTGTGAACTGGCAGGGGCACACAGATTGTGCTGGGGTTGAAAACTTCAGCAGAAGGAAGGAAGATGAGGGCAGATGGTGGCATTGTTGTGGTCTTGAGATGCCGCACAAAGATTCACAAAAGTGGGTCTTTCTAAACCCAAATGTCTAAACTTACCTGAAAAAAAAAATCTATGATGCATTTCGCTCCTGTTTAGATAGTGCAAGGACTTCTGTGTATTTGCCTACCAATTCCTCTGGCACAGTGTGAAACAAATGGCTACCTACACCTCCCTGGCTATTTGCAAGGCCACTCAGCTTTAAAATACAGCACCAATAGCTGAGCAGCACCACGGATCTTAAATTAACTTTCCTGGTGGGGGAAGAATCTTGAATTGATGCTTATCTACTTCACTGGGTCTTGTGCTGACAGTCAGGTTTGCTGTTCTCACCACTGCTAGTGTTCTGCTTTTTATTGGGTGTACTGTGAACAAACCACCAGTCCAGACCCTTCTGATATGGCTGTTGTGATTTGCCTTATCTTTATTTGCTCCTCAAGCCACTTTGGTAAGGCTGAAGAAACCATGTCCTGCAAAAACTTTGAACTCTGGATGAGCAACTAGAAAATATCTTTATTATCAGGGATGGAGAGCTTAGGCTGCAGCTGGGATCCAGCTGAAGGGCATGCAGATTGCAGGGATCTGCACAGGAAGTGGCTGAGAGAGTCACTGGCATTGTGGCTATTAGGGAATTATTAGACATGTGTTAAACATAGGCTTAGCTTCACTAATGAATCGCCTTGCTGAGGCTACAGAGAATTTTGGTTATGGGTGGCTGTGAGGGCACAGAAGGAAAGCAAATATCATCTCATACTTGGAGCTAATACAGTGATTCCGACATGGGATAGAAGAAATACACGATTACAATAAAAATGTTTATGAGCATTGCTCCTGTTATTATAGATTAATCAGCTATGGAAGGAATAGAGTGCTACAAAGGGATAATTCAGATTTCTGCATAGTTGTACTTTGTGGCAATGGTCAGTAAGATTAAGATGTAAAATGGTAAGTTCACTTAACATTTCACAAAGTAATAGGTTGAGTTTGCAGACTGGGCACATGCTCAGTATAAGCATCTGAGTAGCCCTTCTTACTCAGTGTGATTACTGATGTGCTTTAAGTTAAGCATGCACGGAAATCTTGCAGGACCAGAGACGCATAACACAAATAACTTTTCCCCCCAATATACTTCCAATAAGTAAATAACTAAAAGAGAAATGCATAAAACAAAACTTCAGATTCTGTGGGTGTAAAAGCCATGTCCGTATCTATGCCCTGAATGATGCAAAATGCAGTGACAGTCCTCAACACATAGGCATGAGTTACAAAAAGCTAATATGCAAATAGTGCTATATGTGATGTTTCCTAAATTTTTGTATAAAACTCATTTCAGACTCCAATATACGTACAAGCAATAATGTATATAATTTCTCTTAACACACACTTGAGAGCTCATCAGCGATGGGAGAAATAATCTTAATAAATGCCTTTTTCATTGCTCAAAACCTGGGAGGGAGCAGCATTATTTGGGTTGCCAGGAGGCAGTGGTCGGACTCCGGGCTGGGTTTCGGGGTGTGGGTGGCAGGGAAGGGGGGGCAGCTCGGGGTGGGGGAAGCCCTGGTCCCTCGGTGGGAATTACTCAGATCCCCGTCCCTTTCCCAGCCCCGCCGCGGCAACATTTATTGCAAAAGCAGGAAATTGCTTATTACTAAACTAGCTGGCAAGGGAGCAGAGCCGATGCTGTTCCACACTGGCACAGCACTTGCTTAGCTGCTGCTTTCCCTGCCTCTCCTTGTTCCGCTCTTTCTTCTTCTTCTTTCCCCTCTTTCTCTCCTCTCTCCCTCGCTCTCTCCTCTTTTCATTTTGGCTTCTATTCAAATGTGGGTCAGGGGTGAGCGGCTCCCAACGTCACAAGCTTGCAAGATGGCGCTGGGAGGAAGGCTGTGAGATGAGGAACAGGCTGGTATAAACCGAGAGGACAGGAGAGGGAGAGGAGGAGAGGGGAAGGGGAAGAAAAGCTGCTGCTCCAGATGCAATAAGAAGGTAACGCGGCACGGCGCGCGGGCGGCGGCGCGGGTCCCGCGGGGCGGCCGGGCGCTGCCGGGCTCCGCGGTGCAGCCCAGCCCCGCTCCCCCGCTCTTTATTTGCAGCCCCGGTGATTTGCCCATCTGCACGGGTCCGCTCGGGAGAGTCGCCGGGGTGGCGGGGGTGTCCCCTTGTTCCCTGCCCTGCATCAGCCGTGCCCGGCACCGGCGGTACTTCCATTGAAAAAACCCGAGATGGTTTCTCTGCTCTTGACCCCCTCTCTCCGTGCCCCGGGCCCCCTCCCTTCGCTCTCCGGGCGCGCTGCCCCGTTGCTTTGGGGGCCGGAGCGTGCATCGGTGTGCTGGCCACCGTGCCTGTCTGGAGCTTGCAAATGTTGGTTATTTGGTTGAAGCGGCTGGAAACTTTCCCCTCCTCCCGTGCCATTTGTGTGTGTGTGTGTGCTCACGGGTGTGCGCTGCCCCTTCCCCGGCGTCGGTGGGGTCGGGGCGGGGGGCCGCAGCTGCTGCCCGCCGGGGCCGGCCGGCGTGGGGCTGACCGGCGGGTCGCACAGGCAGCCCCGGAGCAGCCGCCTGCTCCCCATCCCCACTCGTCCCTGCAAGTGAGCCGTATTGTATTTTATTTGATTTTATTTTTTCCCCGAAAGGAGGGAGCGGAGCCCCGGGGTGCCGGGGGGCGTGTTTGTGCCGGGGATCTGGCCGCATTGTGGAGGAGAGGGCAGGAAAGGGGCTCCCGGGACTTGCATCGCCTCCTTCCCGCCCCCCGCGGTCCATCCGCCGGGCTGCGAGGCGATGAGCCAGGCCGGCATCCCCCAGCCCCA
>VZTF01007533.1:1463143-1533356 GCA_013397755.1 Cnemophilus loriae
CGAGGCGCTCGACATCGCAGTTGAGGGAACCGGGAGGGCTGGTCGCTGCCCACGGCTGCCCGGTCCCAGGGGCACGGCGCCGCGGAGCCGGACCGGGCTCTGCATCTCCCGGGGCGCCGGTGCCGGTGCCAGCTCGGCGGCGGGGGGAGCCGGGCTTTTTGTGTTTTTCTGGTTGCATTTAAAAGCAAAGCAAAGCCGGCGGGGGGAGTGGGGGCGGGGGAGGCTGCGTGCCGGCCCCCTGCGCGATGCGCGGCCCGGGGAGCCCCGCGGTGCCCGCAGCGCCCAGCCCGCGCCCGGCCCCGCCGCCGCCCGGGGAGCGCGTATGTACACACAGGATCTGGGCACTCGAATCTTCCTGCTGCGAAATCCGCAGAGAAGAGAATCACCTTTGAGAACTCGGGTGGCCTGGGCGCTTCCAGAGACGGGTAACTTGGCGTTAGAATCTGCGAGTAGGGCGGGGGTATATACACCTTTACACAGAATTAATGAATTATATATGGAACCAGGTGTTTTAACAGACGGTTACCAAAATCACTCAGGGTATTACTTAGCTGTTAGAATAAATCTGAGAGAGAAGCCAGAAACCAGTTAAGAGCATCAGAATTACATTCTGCTAATGAACTGTCCTTTGACCAAAACTGGTTTAAATTTGTTGCGGAATGCTGTTTATATTTGAATAGCTCCCATGTTTTCCCAGAAATTAAGGGGAAAACAATATGCAATAGTCACTTTCATTGGAAAATGTCAGAACTATGAGCAGATGTTTGCTACGCGTGATAAATACAGTGTATAAACAATTAATATTTCAATATGACTTATTACTATTTTTTGTTACTCAGAACTATTGTCTATACTACAGCGGCTCTGAAGAGAAAGCTGTAAATGACTCCTTAGGATTTCACAGCAAATCTACATGGGGAAAATGACATATGGAAAGAAAATTGACTTATTTCCACAACTGCAAATGGCCTCCTTTTTGCGCCTTTTCATTAGCAATCTAATCCTAAAAGCATTAGGAGCAATTATTTGCAGTGGTGCCTGACATTCTAGGTCTAATTATTTAAATCAGTTTAACTTTTGATGGTTGACCCATTAGGTCAAATCTGTGTGCCCTTTGTTATATTTATTAAAAAAAAAAAAAAAAAAAAAAAGAGGAGGGGAGGGGGGGGTCTTCAAACTTGCCACCTGCTACTGACATATCATTTTAGCTCTGGAGGAGATCAGCATTAAGAATTAGCAACCTCTTACATTTGTTACTTTCCGTTCTAACATGTGTAAGGACACCCCGTGTAAATGCCTTGTTCTTTGACATCTAAAATCCATGGCTTAATCACGACAGACTTGCGTGGCCACAGGACTGTAAGCAGGAGGAATGGGAGAATATGAGGATACGACAGGTTCTCCTTATGTCATGCTTCCTAATCTACGTGAAATGCAGATGAGACGCACACACATAAAAGGGATGATTTTTCAGTGTTTGGGGGAAAAAGCTTCTTCCAAGGATCTGGGAGAGCTCTAAATCTTTAATGCATAAAGAAATAGCTCACATTCGTATTCACATACGTTTCTGGGTGGAATGACTTACGGATGTGTAGATAGTAATAAGTATTGCAAGATGCTTGAAGCACTTGGTATCACGTGATATGCTGTAGTGTCAGTGCTGAATTGTTTGGCAGAAGCCAGTGTGTGACAAGGAGAGGGGGGAGAGAGGAGAGAAAGAGAAGGTGAGAGGCCTTGTTCCAGAAGAGTACATGTTCAATTTATTTTGATTAGTTGTTTAAAATAACTAGCAAACAACCTAATGCTAAGCAGTTCGGCTGTGTAATGGATTTAAACTCTCTAAACAGCCATCGCAGCCCAAAATTGGTGGTCACAGCATGAAACTGGAAGTTGTGAACAGCAGATCTTGCAATGAGAGTTCCCATTTTCTAGCATCTCTACAGCCCATAGTAATTAAGAACTGTCAAACATGAACTGTATGTTGTGCATTCCTCTGGCCTTGCAGAAAATAGTATGTGGCTATTCTTTGAGCTCCTGCTGCCTTCTTTGATGACAGATGTAGGGAAATGGGATGACGTTTGAAAACAGAGGTGCATTTGCCTTCATATCAGAACTGCTGTTTGTGCTGACTGCAGCATTTAACCCTGTCATCCAGTCTGATGAACATATCGCGGCTTGACAGCCAGAGGTATTGGTAGGAAGAGGTTGCCATGTTTTCTCTACAGAAAACCAAGTTTCCCATCCCCTAACCAAATCTGACTGATAAAGTGTTCGAACAACACTGCAGCTTCTGCCAATAGCCAGGAAAGGTTGCCACAAAACGGCATTTCAGTGCCACAGCAAATGTGGTGTTAGAGTGGGAGAAAGCAGAATCACATTTGTGACATAGCCATTATATTGGCTGTATTGTGGCAGGCGAAGCTCAATGGGAAGGGACCATTTCAGCATCAGCAGACATGCCTTCCCTGCTGGGCTTGGAGAAAAATTAACAGGGCTCAGCTGTGGCATTGCAACAACAGAGTGTCGACCCAGCCATAAGCAGGAGAATATATTTTAAAAAACTAAAGATGACTTCTTTGGTTTGGTGTGGATTGAATATCAGCGACTGAGCCATTAGGCCTTCATATATTGGGTTTTGTCTTGCTGTACTATCAGGAGCAAGGACAATGCATTGCAATAGGGATTTCACTCTGCTATGCAGTAGCTCATTGGCAAAGAAACTGCATCGGTTTGGTTTGTTCAGGTCTCTCGCAATCAGCAGTGACAGTGTGCTTACTTCTCTCAAAAGCAGCAGAACAATGTTAAAAAGATGTTCCTGAGAGTTGTATTTTCTTGTTCAGTTAGCATCCTCAGGTTCCAACAAGATGCTGGTTTTAAGCTGGGTTTCTTTCCTTGAAGCATACGTGTATTATGCTAGCCGTCCAAACTTGTAAGTTACTCACGCTTCTTGTTTGTAATTCCTGGAAAGAAAATTCACCCTCCAGTGCTGGCTCCCACAAAACAAGGAAGAAATGAAACAGGGAGGTCAATCCTGAATTTTAAGCTGATACAAAATGAGTTGTTAAAATAGCTGTAAAGGAGGAGGCTACAAGACAGCAATAGCTGTACCTGCTGCAAGTGACAGGTGGGAGAAATTCTGTTCTTTTTCATCTGTGTTTGGATGACGGCCCAGTGCTGGCCACAAACTGCAATCCAGGATTAATCCTCACATAGTGTTTTCTTTCTATGTATCAGATTTCTCATTTTGTTAATAAGCACAGCCTAGCATGCACTTCAAGTCAGCTGTTCTAGAGTGGAAGCAACAGGGTTTTGCGTTATTGAAATGATGGCTCTCATGCTTTCCTAGAGCCCGTATTGTTTGACCAGGGCAGGGCGGAGGGTGATCCTTGTAATCACAGATCCTAAACAGGGATTCTAGTTACTGATTTTATTTAATGGAAATGGGGGGGGGAATGTAGTTTATCCAGGATTACATATGTATTATATCACATTTTCGGATGTGCACTCTGTGGATTTGAAGGGGCTAAAGAGTGATCTTTTAAACTGAAAACCTTGAGCAGGCGTTTGGAAATGGACCTATTGTATGAATCTTCTTTCACTTACTCTCTCTAATGGAGAAAACACAAACTGAGCTGTCCTGCAAAAAGTGTCAGAAGACACATGCACTGACAGGTAAGCTGGGAGAAGGGGCTGAGTCTTCAGCTGGCAGTTAGAAGAGTTTAGAGAAGTGCAGGGATTGGTTTCCTGCTCGAAACAGTAATCAGGGAACCCTCCCAATGAAAGCATCTCTGAAAACAGGGTAAACTTCTTGCTTCTGTTCCTAGGTGTTCTGAGAGATCTGTGCAGGAGCTAGGAACAACCCCCTCTTGTTCTTCCAGCTTTAGATACTGGATGGAAAAACGTGCCAATGTTGTCCTCGCCCAGGTTCTGGATGGGGGTAGGAAGCGTTTCATGTCAGTACGATGGCCTGAGGCATTTGCTGTCCTTCAGTCCCCTGGGTAAAGGAAGAGGGGATGGCTTTCCATAATATATCAGTTTGCCCTATCCACTCCCTTCCCCCACCGAACCAAACATTGTGCGAGATAAAACTGTCTTCAAATCAGTCCTTTGCCATGAGCGGAAAAAAGAGATACACGATGGAGTGACTGGGGAGAGGCCTCATGGTAAACAACCTGACTGCTCTTCGTGCTGAGCTAGTCGCATTCATTCCTGGACCCGTTTAAGATGACAGGGGTGTACAGCAGATTCCTTCCCCTAAATGAATGCTCATTTCCCATTGTATAAAGAGCCATTCAGTGAGGGGATTCAGTTTTCTAGGAGTCACATAAAGACGCTGCCGTGTAGGACTGCACTTACTGCATCTCCATCTGCTGTCAAGATGCCACTAGCTAGTTTGACAGTTTGGAAATCTTTTCTCTTGTTCGATAAACAATAGAATAGAGTAATTTGCATTGCCAGTTTTAACTGAGAATTGACATCCGCCGACAAGAAACCTTATTTTAAAGCTTGCTTGTTTGTCTATGTGGTAGTTACTCTCCAGCAGAAAGACTGGATCTCGCTGGTCTGTACCTATTAAAACATGTTGATGTGCAACTAAAATAACTTTAAAGTAAATTTCATGTTAAGCAGAAGGACAGGGTTAACACATTCAGACTATGATTCAACATGCAAATCAGAAACAAAGTTAATTTACTATGTTATTGTTTCTGAGAAGTGACTCAAGAAATTTATTATATAGCATTAAATTCAATGAAATGTTAAACCTGAATATTTTGAAGTGTTAAATAAAAATATTTGGAAGATACTTTCTTATCAAAATACTTTCTGATGACCTCCTGAGGTCACTCCCTATGTGACTTATTCTGTGATTTTTATTCAGCTCCAATTTAAGTGCAAAGCAAAGGAAGTGTTCTTTGAGCAAAAGTGAACTGATTATTTTCTAATTTTGTCGCTCTTTTATGAGTGTGGAACTAGCAGATACTATTTTCTAACACCTAATTTTCATTTGGAGGGAAGTAAGCTTTCCTGCCCTTCTGCCCCTCCTCAAATCTCAGTTGCTTTCTGCAGTCTGAAAGAAGTGGTTATTGAACTAAACTGAAAAAACAGCCTCTCTGTCCCTTTGCAAGAGGCTCCTGGTGTGAAGGGTTAGTTAACTACCCAGAGTGGATGGAACAGTAAAGTAGTGGCTTTTTCTGGGGAGGGACAAACTTCAGTAGGAAAGACATACAATTGAAGAATGCTATTTTTTAAAACAAGACCTGTTTAAAAGAAGGTTTGAAATTATGTCAGTGTACAGTGAGACTTAAACTTGTGCTGTTTTTATTTAATGTTGTTTCCCCTACCCCTGGAAGGGTGAGGTACTTTGTTATTTCTAGTTTCTGTTTACCCTTATAAAGTATCTAGATCAGTCTTCATGTGGAACTTTTTGCATCAAACTTCTCAAGTCCTTGAAAAAAGCTCTTTGTTCTAGGCAGCTCAAATGTTCTTTGATAATGTGATATTAGTGACATGATTATGCCTAGTCTACAAAGAAAAACATGGATATCCTTCTAGGCAGGGAAAATATCTAACAAAGTTGTAGATGGCAAGGAATCCACTAAAAATTACAAATTTGTGTGCTCAGCTATGAAGTGTACATAGCCAGAACCATAGTACCAGAATGCTCAATAACGGGAATTTTGGCAGGAGGGCAAGAGTTGTCTTGAAATTCTTCAGATGTCAGCAGAGTGATGTTTGGATGAGTGTTTTCTAAAAGTAATGTAAATTATGACTTGAAAAGTTTTACCCAGAAAACTTGGTTGTAAGCACTTGCTTTTATGAATTGGTGCAGTGGTTGAATATTTGCCCACATTTATTCTTCTGGGTGAGCTTGTGGTCCAAGGAACTCTGCTTCCATCCCCAATTTAAACTTTCCATGCTATGGTCGTGAAGGAAGTTAAGCAACTTCAGTTTTTTTCATCTTTAAAGTATGGAGAATATAATGTCCTTGGCTTGTTTTGTATATTTATCTTATAAATGCTCATCATATTTAAAAGTTTGCATAATGGGACCCTGACCTTAGCAACAGCCTATAAATGCTGTCATCATACACATAATTCTAATAAAGCTTCAAAATGGTAAAGTTGCCAAAGGAGTAACGCTTTAGGATTATGCAAAACCCACGATGGGGGAGGGAGGCTAGAGAAAAAGTCTCTCTAGCACCTCAGAAAAGCTACATTTCTTAGTCTCTAATGTACCTTATCAAACAAGGCTTTCAAAATTGTAATGAAAATTGAAACATGCCAGCTATAAAAATTACTCTCTTTTTGCTACAGCACTGGAAGTATTAGTGAGACTATATTCCCCTGCAGTGAGCACTGGGAGTTTTTGGAAGGTCTGTTCTGCATTGTCAGTCTCTTCCTGAAAATAAGTAAATGCCTCTAAATAATCCCCTTCAGGACGCACCAAGCAGCATCTTGTATTTTTGTGTCTTCCCTCCCCAGGTTGTATGGTGCAATGCCAGCACACGGCGTGACGCAACAGTCTTGGAAATTCTTGGAAAAGCACTTCCGTTTGCTCTAGGTAGAAATTGTGTTGGCAGCAAAACTGACTCTGCTGTTTACAAGCTGGCAGCATTCTTAAATGAACTCCAAGAAAAGCAGTTTAATGTATGCGGTTCTGCGTATCCATCCAAATGCAGAGGTGTTTGAGACTGTTGGCCTGTTATTATGGGTGGTGCCTTGGAGAAGGAATGTCTTGAGTATTTGCCCAAGTGTGGACCTCTTTTTAGCAGCTGTAGTCAGCTGGTTTATTCCAGTCAGGCTGGGTCTCCCAGTTTCTGGTTGCTGCTTGTAAGGTGATGGGTTTAATTGTTGTATTGATATTCCTCAGCTCCTGAGTGAGGGAAAAAGTGACGTTCGTGCGGAGGGAGGACCATCAGCTTCATTCTGACAATCTCTACTTTGCTGGCTAAAACAGAGTTGAGTATGAGAATTTGTTTGCCACTGATATGTTGCTTGAATCTGGAAAAATAATTTCATCTGTCTGTACCTCTTCACCTCTGCCTGTGTAAGGCCATGGTATTTTGAAGATGGGCTGAATTTCTATTAGCATTTAATGAACAGAAAATAACAATAGTAGCTGCTATTGTCTAATATTTCACCCAGTTAATTGTGCAAGAGGATTTCAAGCTGAATGCTGTACTAATAATTCAGAGTCTTGTAAGTGGAACCAAATGCAGAGAAAACTAGTACTTTTGATAGAGCTGTAGTACTGGAAATCATGCATGGAGGTATAACTAACCACAGAGGACAGTCATGGAAGGAAAATATGTTTTAAGGGTCCTGCTGAAACACTGATCATTGGAGTATGGAATTAAAATATTTGCCTATCCAGAAAAGACATCCTTTCCACTCGAAGATCTCAAAATGCTTTCATAATTAGTAATCTGTGACTTGCAGCTGTATCTCTGGCATGTTCGTGTAACCTTTTCCGAGATGTTTGTATGACTTTCTGAAAGCTGCACGCGAGTTCTTCCTTAACGGAACAGAAGCCGTGGCCATAGCCCAACAAACCAGCTTCCATTCCCATTAGATGCAAATGACTGATTAAGCACCTCAGTTTCTCTGTTTCACTTGTAATAAATAAAACCTCCCTCTCCTTTCCAAATTTTGAGAGTTGATATGAAGTTGAACCTGGGCTACATGATGCCAACTGTTCCATTTCAAAAGACTTATCAGTAGTTTTCTACCTAATGCCCAGAGCATCTAATACCACGTGCCAGAGGCCTGGGATGTTCCCTATGCATTAACTGATTGGACAAGAAAGGGGGAAAGGAGTCCAGGTGAGTTCAAGCAAGTTTCCATGTGCATCTACGCTGCCATTATTGAGAACATTTGCCTATGTGTGCTTGCTTCCTCTGTGGTTACACATGGACTCTTGCTACCTCTGTGTTTATCTAAAATAGCTTGGGTTGTACCCTCACCAAAAACCGAAAAACCCAAAGCACCCTCCCTAAAACTTCCTGGAGCAAAAGCAAAGCGCATCTCCTTTTGAGGTGGAGGGGAAGCCACTGCATTTCAATGGCTTTGACCATCAGAAGTGATGACTGGGAGGGTATCTTGACAGCGTTAGCGCTGTAGATTGACTGGCTGGGGTCACGTTTTTGTAAGTGAGAAGGTAGCAGCTGTCCTTTGAGGCATGCAGGATGCAGCTTTTCAGGGGAACTTGCAGATTTTTTTTTTTCCATAAGAACTGCTCCATGCTGTGCCAGGCTGCTGTCTCCTGCCTCCTCTGTGTCTTGGCAGGGGAGAAGGGGCTGGGTGCCCATCAGGAATGCTTCTGATGGCACAGAGAAAACAAGTCTGTCTCTGCTAAACTTAGACATTACTGGAGACTAACCAGTCAAGTTCGTTGCTTTAATTTTGAGTTCCCAGTTTGTAAATCTTCAGGGAAGGAAGGATGGCAGCATCTCAGGTAAAGTCAGTGTAATGCCAGGGTGTGGGATTTCTGTAATTCACTGCCTGTCGTACTGTGTTTTAAGAAAATGCTTGAAATTAGAGAAGTGGAAAGCTAGTATGAACATGGTAGTTTTGCAATAAAATAAAAATATGAACAGTGCAAACTGGTTGTTGGTCAGATCACAGTCTTGAGGGGAAAATGTCTTTAATAGATGTTATTGTAAAGCTAATGCTGCACTTGGCACCAAAAATTAGATTTAGTGCTATAAATGGAGATAAAGCACATTGCAGCTGACAGTATACTTCCAGACCATGTCCCCAGCTAAAGAGCTTGCAGTGCAAGGCACAAATAGGTGCTGTATAGATAACTGGCTGGGGGGGTCAGATTCTGCAAATGCTTACTCAGGCACTTCGCTTGAACTCAGTGTGACTGCTGAAGTAAGCTTGCACAATCCAGCCCTAGGACAGGGGCTGGAGCCTTAAAGCTGTTGGGTAAAACAGAACTGCTTGGGGGGTTTATTTATTTTCCAAGTGCCTGGTGAGGCAGGCTTTAAGTAGAAGCCCGCTTCCGACCCTGACTTGCATGCCTGTTTATTTGCTGTAATCACCTGTAACCTAAAATTGCAAAACTCCTGTGGATACATTAATGATGCCTTTGTAAAGTTCCCCTAGCAAAAATTCAACTGGATTTTAAAAGCACATGCTTCTTTCAAAACACTTAGCTATAAAGTTCAGTCCTGCCAGCCTGGTGGACTGAGAACATTTTGAAAAAGGTCAGAGGGCCACATTGAATGCTATGGGTCCAATTTCCCAGGTTGATTTGTTGCCTGCACTCTTTGAAGGGAGTGGAGCACCTGCAAATCCCCTTCTGGGGATTCCCTTAAAATGTGGGGAAGCCTCCAACAGGTGTGTGGAGCTGGCATGGTCTTGGCCCAAGGTGGGAGAGGTGTGGCTGGGACACGTCTGAACCTGCACTTGGGCTGGAGCAGGGAATCAAAGAGGCTGTAAGTGGTAGCTGTTCTCAGCTCCTCTCATTCCCCTGAGCGCAGGGAAGGGATGCTAACCTTCACCAGACGGAATTCAGAAGCTGATCTCCGCGGTTCCACAGCCTTTTAGGAAGTAGCAGTGGGCAAGGGAGTTGCAGCTGCTTGTCCCCCCTTCTGAGAGGCAGCGGGTTGGCTGCCGGGGCAGATGCTGACTAATTGTATCAGGAAAGAAGTGGGAGGCGATATAGCTGATTCAGATCCCTGCTTTAAAAATCCAGAGCCTGGCCGAGTGAATGCCTGATTAATGTATTTTCTTCTCAGATTCATTTGCTTTGAGGTCACAGTTCAGAGGCTCAAGAGAAAACAGGCAAGACATTACGAGTCTCGCTGGATGTGTCACACACTCGCTGCCTAAGTGCTCTCCGTGTAAAAGGCTTTGACACAGGGAAGTCCCAGATAGACTGTGGTGTCAGAGAAGGCTCTGGCTGGCACGTCTGCTTGGGTAGGGGTTTGAATCTTTCTTTTTCTTAGGAGGCAGTTCCCTGGCTGGTATTAAGAAGTTATTCCTTCTGATGGGTCATTGGATCTTCTTCATGAGATCTTTCTGGCGTATTTTAAACTTAATGTTCACAAGGCATTTCTTTTGCTTTCACTGAAAAGAGTGTAAGCACTTCATCTGAGTAGGAAAGAAAAGCACGATTATTCATAATAAGTCAGTCTCTACAGTGAATGACTGAACAAAAAAAGTCCAACCGGAAAAGTATATCAATGCTACCGAGGACAACAGACTTTTAAATTCTGTTCATCCCCAGAAGTCATTGAGAAAAATATCTTTTCTCCGTCCTGCTTCTTGTCAGCGGATTTGTCAGAAAGAAATCTACCTCCTTCCTAATCTAGTTTTTAGAGTGTATTTGCTCTTCAAGAACAAGTCAGCACAGTAATCCTGTTTCACGTTAACTGTTATGAAATATGGTGTTAACATTTTAGCCCTATACTGGCAGGAAATGGGATTTAAGATTTTTTTTCCTTGAGTATAAAAGAGTTCAGGAGCAGGATTTAAAATAAAAGATCCTTACAATCCTCTCTCTGAATCTATTTCCATGGCTTAATCTTTCAATTCATCTCATTTGCCTATTATGCGATTTGGCTTATGATTTTAACTATGATAGTCTTTCAATGCAAGTTGACACTTCAAATTCCTATGCTGGCTTCAACTCCTAGTCCATAGTGTCTGCTTATTGCAATTTATGATTTGGTTATCTAACCTGTGGGATTCTTTTATTCTTCCTCAGTTGTGCACATACTTGCTTTTTCCAACCATTCCTACATATTTGCTGTATCACTGTAATCTCCTTGTTCCCTGGGCTGCGTCTATTCCTATCTGTTTTCTCTGTCTCTTTCCATATAAATTTTGCACCATGCTTTGGGCTGTCCTTCATAAATATAACAGTCATTTCTTCACTCTAAGCTACTGCAGAACTTCAGAGAGCCACCAAATAGTTGCAAGTCACATCTATGCAAGTATTGGTGTGGCATCTGTTTGTGCATGGAGACTCTCTTTAGAACAGGATCTATGTTTCAAAACTCTCTGCAAACGCCCTTCCTTATTATAATACTTGATGGCCGCTTGCCACAAAGATTTTTTTTTCTGACTTGTATGAAATCCCAGTAAATGAAGTATCACCGCAAGTGCATTTAGGAACAGGGAAAATGAGGAACATCCACTGTTAACTGCAGGAAAATCTGGCTGTTCTATTGACAATGGCCTTCAGCTTCCCTTAGTATACTTTTAAATATTTGATTAATTCTTCTGGAGCAGAAGAGTCATATGATAGAGTTTTAAGGAATAATTCAAAAGAGACAAACTTCAATGTGTTGCTGCTTTGTCGTGCCAAATACCAGTGGTTAGATTGAAGCCTCTGATTGTACAATTCCCACTCGCTCTTGACATCAAACTTCCAGCCTGTGTCAAAGTCTTGCTTTCCAGAACGGCATGTCCTTACATCTAGAGGAAACTTGTGACTGATGGAAGGTTTGATATCAAACACTCTCAAATCCCACTGAAATCAGTAAGCTGAGGGTGCTGATTGCTAAGATCAGGCCCAAGATTAAAAATGCATTTTGAAGATCAGATCCCTCCTGCAGCTGGGTCACAGAGCCTTGGAGAGATGCAGTAGATAGTTTCATTCCCTGCCAGGGACAGTCCTGAGCCCTCTCATTAAATTGTTCATAATTTGTTATGTGCATTCTTTCTCTGTTTTAAATATATGCGTGTAATACCAGACATGAGTGTTCTGTGTGCAGTAGCTGTCAAGTTACGCTTGACATTCAGTTACAACAGAAAAAAATGGGTTTTAGTACTTAGTGCTGAACAGCAGAGGCCAACTCATCACGTTTTTCTATTGCAAAAATGCCAGATCTGAATTTCTTAAACAGTGTATCTATAATGGCCCAGAGACATGACAGCACATGTGAAGCACATGAAGGGGAAGACACAGGACATGAATTTTTCTACAGGTTTTAACAAAGCCAGAATCTTCCATGCCCTCTCTGCTCTGCCACACAGAACAAAAGCCCCAGGGGTTTTGTTTCTGAAGTCATTTGAGAGCTGCCAGCACAAAATGAAAGCCCCAAGGGTTTCTCCAGTCATTGAAGGGGCATCCACCACCTATAAATGTGAAAATGCAACTGAGCCGCACTTTGAAAGTGAGAGGGCAGTGGCCTGGCACAGTCACTGGGGGAGTCACTGAATTAGCAAGACTGACACAATGTGGAACTCCTGAACTCGTGCTTAAACAAGTAATTTGTTTAAGCAGTATGTGACTTACTGCATGTTGCTGGTTCATGGGCCCCACATCCTAAATGTTCCCCTACCACCTTCCCCATATCTGTGCCTAAGTCAGCTCCCCTTTGGGGACACTTGATGTGGCACAAAGCCTGCTGGAAAATCCCCAAGTCACACTTCATCTCAGACCTAGGCGTGTAAGATGCCTGGCTCTAACAAGAAACGTGAGTTTTCCTCCACTGATTTTTAGGTGAGACTGCCACCACGGTGTCTGGAGGTGGGGTCTGCATGGCCCCTGTGAGCGCGGGGCTGCTCCCAGCATGGGCTCCATGAACAGACGTGCAGGCCTTGGCAGGGAGCGGTTGCTTTCCTGGAGACCTCGGCTGCAGCTGCCCCTGAGCGAGCAGGGCTAAGGTGCCACGGCAGGAGCGGGAGGGCAGCGTGGGCCATGCCAGGGCTCTCAGGAGGGCAGTGTGAGCAGTGCCAGGGCTCTCAGGAGGGCAGGATGGGCAGTGCCGGGGTTCTTGCTCTTCAGCCCTTGGCTGCCTGAATTCCCGGCAGGCAGACTGCTGCGTGGCCGCTGTCACGGACAGTTGCACCTGATGTGTGGGATTTACTTGGCACATGGTGGATGTAGTTTCCCATTGATTTTTGGTGGAATTGATTTATAGAGCTATTTAATGGAATTGATTCTTTCTACAACTTTTTTCCCCTCTTAAAGACCAATTGTTTTTCTTGAGTGATGGCTGCAGGTTTGTGTTTATGTATTAATATGCTCGTGCATCCACAGTCCCAACTGTGTTCTCTCGACTCGAACTGCAAAAGAAAGTCTCAATCTCAAAAGGCATCTTAAATTTTAATATTATATTTGATGTATGACCTGGAATAAATTAAACGTGCTAGAACTTGCAAGATGAAATCCTAGTGGTGGGTATAACCACAAAGCAGTGTTCTATTAAGCCAAGGTCTGTCGAGAATGTCTGTTGTGGTTGTGTCTGGGTTATGAGTGGCTCCCTTTGGTTTAGTGTAGGTGGATATTTTTATTCTGCCTGGCTTGTGAACAAGGGGATGAAACTTCAGAATTTACCTAGAAGAGGAGTAAGGCTCTGCTGACTTTTCCTGTACAAGCCCATAGGTTGGAACCACATTTTTATCCTAAACCCAGTATTTTTATTGTATTTTAATGTATTTCATTGATTGTTACTCCAAAGTGGTTTATATTAAGGAGACATTACATATTATACCTGGAGGAATACTATAAGAAAATGTGAATATCATCATTCTCTGTTACTGTTTGTACTTTGCAGGTCAGTGCTGTCAGTAAGTTTAAGTGGCAAATTTGTGTTGTGGTTTTGGGCTTCTTTCTTATTCCCTTCCTTTCTGACTTTCCTCTTTCAAGAAGCACTGAAATAAACATGGGCAGGATCCTAACTCTGGATGGGACTCCTGAGCAGATATGCCACCCAAATTTCCAGATCAGAGAGATTTAAATGTGTGTGCTGAGGGCTCAGGGTCCAGCTAACAACCGCCTGTCAGGATACAACAAAATAATCTCTGAACTAGCCAGCACCCAAGTCATACAAGAAATTAGTAATCCAAAAGTACCTTCTTGAACGGCAAGGTGAAACAAACATCAACTGTCACGGTTGTGTGATCCCTGTGTGAAATTTAGCTAAGCAATTTGGCAGCTGTATGTAGCACTAACTGGATCTTCCAAGTGGTCTGATGTAGCTGTGAGCCCAGTACATTTGGGTAATCTAATTATCACCACAGAAGTGACAGAGATAGAGACAGCAGTAGTCAACATCCTATTTGAATAGAAAAGCTCTGAACTTCATCACTGCTTATGAAAACTTCCACCCATGGCCAGCTGTAATCTGGAGCCATCTAAAAACTGCTGAGAATCCAGCAGGGCTCACTCCTGTGCATCTACCTTACCCTGTGAGTTTAACAGGATGGCCAAGAATAATATCATTAGGATGCTGAGTGTGCAACTGCTACAGGAGTGGGCTGTCCATGTGAACAAAGCTTAGCAGGAAAACTGTAGATGGTAGATGCACGATGCAGAGCAGATAATAGCAGAGTATCCGGTTGTCTTGTATCTGCAACTCCAAATACCACACGCCATTAATTTTGGAAAAGGACTCCAAATGTAAGCAAATTGCTTTGACCCAGATTTTAAACTGGTAAAGGAACCTGAATTCACAGGCAAGGCAATATGGGCCCTTTTGCAAAACATGGTATTTAAATATGGCTTGCTTAGAGAAACTTCCAACAACAATCAACCTTCACCCTGTGCCCCAGAGGACTGCCAAGACTTTATTCAACATCGAAGTGATCCTAAATGGCAGTCTTTGAGAGGGAAAACGGTATCCTTGCTTTGTAAATGAAACTGCAGCAGTTGAATTATACTGTCGTTTTACAGAGGTGTTTTATATACCACAACCACATTGTAA
This sequence comes from Cnemophilus loriae, assembly GCA_013397755.1. Taxonomy (NCBI): domain Eukaryota; kingdom Metazoa; phylum Chordata; class Aves; order Passeriformes; family Corvidae; genus Cnemophilus; species Cnemophilus loriae. The sequence goes on from VZTF01007533.1 coordinate 1,477,809, forward strand.
ACTAGATTTTGTTTGCTTGGAATTATCCTAGTGATTTGTAGTCTGTCTCTTGCAGATGTGTCTCTCTCTAACCATCACATGCCCTAAGCAATTATGCAGAGTTAACAAAACCTAGAGAAGGCAACTGCTCTTATCTGTCTTGCCCCATGCCAAGTCTTTGCCTTCCACTCTCTGCTGGGAAATAGTACAAATTCCAGACATTCTTTGGAAGAGAGGGGGTTAAATTTAAAGAGAAGAGTATCTTGTCTTTCACCACTACTGGGGTGGAAAGGTTTTAACTCTGCCTGTTCCCCAGAGGTGCTTCGTGTGATGATATGTCCTTGTGGGATAGGTCGGACATTAAGGATCTGTACTACCAAGTTTCATTGTCATACAGACAGATTCTTGCATTGTGATTCTCAGGATGTCAGAAGAAGCATTTACATGAGAATACATGATTTCATAGTTGGTGTTATGTAAATTGGACTATGTTTTACTTAGGGACTGCAGAACCCTAAGGCTGCCACTGGGCTGTACCAGCACAATCACTTCCCTGAAGACTATTCCAGTCTAAATACTAGATGGTAGTAGATAGTAGATAATAGTAGATAGTGATAGTAATAGTAGATAATAGTAGATAGTAGATAGTATAGCAAAAGGGGAGAGCGGAGCAGAGACACAAACAGATGCATTATTTGGCCAAGGTGGTGTGACAGATGTAGAGAACTAGGAGGAGAACCTAAACTCCTTCAGTTCCAGTTTACTTTGCTACCAGAATAGACTACTGTTACTATAGTGCTCTTTTTTTTCATCCTTACTCTTCCAACTAAATTAACTTTCCTTGCCTCAAGGACTGACACAGTCCCTGTACAGTCTTCTGGCTATCTTAGCTATTCCAGAGAACTGGAACAACAAGCACACAAACAAGTCGCTGATTGACTGATCATTGCTTACTCTCTGTACTTGGGGCTTCAGCTCATGGCAGTGAAAGGTAACCGGTTACAACCCAGGACAAAGCCAGCCACACAAGTAGCAGTTGCTTCTGGATTTGCACAGCTACTCATCAGTCCTGCCTGTTCTAGAGATGCCTACCTTGCATTTTGGTCTGCAGGTTCCTGGTGCCTGCACACATGGGGTAGTGCCAACACCACCTCAGGCTGCTCTGGCTCCACTTTGGATCCTCATGAGCACCTTGCTAGTGTTAAAAATTCCTTGCCAAACTCCTGCCTTACGAAGCGTTCGAGGGACTGCATTTCTGTAATGCCTGGACTTGGAAAGCTGTGAGATGGAAACAAATATTCCTGCTCCAGAAGATGATAAACAGGACCAAACAGTTACTTACTCTTTGTGTGTTGCCTTGGTAAATTTAAAGACTTCCATGTATTAAATGATGCAATAGCAAATTCCTTACGAAAAATAAAATGTCTGTAATCAGATAATGGTTGCTCTGGTGCTAGTGGTAATATGGCATTGAATATCTCTTGGTTTGGCTTCTATGGTTCAGGAGTGAGGGGAACTGGAATGGTGTTTACTGAGCCAATAAACTTCTCACTAAACATAATTCATGAGCTCTAGCTGGCTAATAACCAGGACCTCAATGCTCTAACAGTTGGCCCCATACATATTAAAACAAAGCTTTATTTGAAGTGAAAACTTTTAGAAAAATAAACTTTAGGATTTAGTGGCCTCTAATATTGTCTGCCTCCAGAGGCCATGAGAGATCTCATAACTAGAGAGTAGGTTTTAAAATATTTCTATTGCAGTCTCTTTGACCAATGCTGAAAGACTGCTTGCTCCAGAGATCACCTCAACATAATTTTTTTTTGTTGTTTTCAAACTTAGAGGAACACATATGCTTCTTTTAAAATAGCACTGTGCAGGGATTTTTCTTCCCTATTTATGTTTTAAAAGAATTTCTGCTGGCCATTTGAGTGCTCTGGGCAGTCAGCATTCTTCAGCTATATGAAAAAGGTGAAGAGCTGAAAGGTTTACTTTCCTTAAGATGGCATTTTAAAAATTACTTCCATAACCTTTCTTACAGTCCTAGTTTTTCTCTGGAGAGATCTTCATCTGAACAGGTTTATTTAAACACTTGCTAGATTATGTATCAGGATTTCCCTTCCTCTCCTCATGAATGAAAACTTGTGCTTCTGCAGGTTCACTCAAGGAGTGCTCCTCCTTGGAGCACTACAGAACTTCAGATCTGGATTGGTTTCAGATCCCCATCATTTCCCTGTGTGTAGAAGAGTATTCTTGTGTTCTGTGTTTGTTTAGTTTCTCATGAATTAAATTTACATTCTTAAAGAATCCTGAGCAGTTCTCAGAGGGATGTGGATGAGTGGTGGTTCTGCTCTCTGGAGCATGTGTAATTTGTACTGAGGCAGAGTAGTTCATTTTTAAGGACTGGGAATCACTTCATTTAGATTTCTGCTAATGGTTTTACCTTCTGGGGAAGCCTTGCCACTCTGTGCTGCAGCTTCTTCCTTGGACGGATGACGAAACAAGGCCTGCCTGCCTCCTGTCAGATGCTTTGAAGTCTGTAGATGAAAGATACCATATGAATGCAAAGTACTTGCCAGTTAATGTCAGCAAGTCATTTTGCTTGTACCTTGATGAAAAAAGCTTTATTGTCAGCTTACAATGAATTGATCTGCATATGCACCAGTAGTTCTTTCCCTTTTTCTTAAGTCTTTTGGAAAATTATATTGACTACCTCTCAGAAAGACACAGGGAGGTTAAATAACAAGCAATAAAGATTATCGAGGAAATTTCTCATCATGCAATACCTTAAAGATAATACTTAGTAATATTTTGAAAGGGAAAGAAAATAACAACTATGCACGAGGAGTTTCTGCTAAATACTGTCTCATTCCCTGTCTTTCAGGGATTATTTTCTCATGCAGACCTAAGCCTAGTTCCATCAATGCATAGAGAAGTTCTATTATTATACACTGATTTGATAAGATAATATAATTAGTTTCTTGGTCCATTGATGCAGACCTCTACTGTCCAAAACCAACATTACATTATTAAATCAATTCTCGTTATTTGTTACAGTAATAAGATAAAATAGCATTATTTAGATACCGCTTGTCTAAACTTAGATAAGTCGCTCAACCGTATCTGTGTTTGCTTATCCACATTCTTCTTCTGCTTTTAAAAACCAGCACAAATTCATGAGGTAGGTGCAGGCTTTGGATTTCCTGGTCTTTGTTGTTTGGTGTGTGGCTAGGTCTTCCCTGTCAGCTGTTTGTGTCTTGTCTGTGTAGCTCTGCCTCCCCTGCAGCAGATGGGCAGTGAGGAAACGAGGGCTCCAGTGGATAAATGCAGCAGCAGCAGCTGCTTTCAAGAAGGGTATCCATGAGTGGGCCACAACTGAGATGGTGTCTGGGCAGCTAATCTGGACAGATATCTACTGGCAATTTCTGCTGACACAGAGATCGGGAGACATGGAATTGATAGCTATACTGGCACAGACCCAAAGTCAACAGAGAGAAGAATTTTTAGGTAGAAAGGCAGGTCTGAGTTTCCCAAATTACAGTTGTCTTGGGGAGCTTGGGAGCGTTCTGGCTCCAGAGAAGGAAGAAAGAGGCTTTGCCAAATGCCCATTTCAAGTATAAACGCTCTCCCAAGCCCCTAGTTCATAGACTGATACGGTTATTTAATATTCTGCTGGAAGTGGGTTGACTTACTCAAAGTTTGTACAAATTGGTTTTGTAGGTAACCTTTGATGAGTTTTGTTTCCTGGTTGTATTTTTTTGGCTCTGGAGGCACAGATCCTATAGGACAATGACTGATCCAACCTGATGTTAAGGGACCATGGTGTCTAGTGAGATCTGTTGTTTTTAAATATTGTATTTTGTATTAAGTTGTGCTGCAGGCCACAATTCTGCTCTGTCCCCTTGTCTTGTAACGTTTATTTGCATGGGAACATCCTGCTTCTTGCATGTGTGAGGACTTCCAGGGTGAAGGCCAAGCCCTGCTCAGCTTCGTTCCCAAATTCTGCAGTTGAACACAGGACTCTTTGAGAGTGCAAAGGGCCAAGTTGTGCTGCTGTGTGCTCCCGGTGTGCTGCTGGCATGACTGTGCAGGGCCAGACAGGGAGGGAGGGCTATTTAATGGGGCCATGTGTTATTGGAACTCGCCATCTAACATTCCTTGCTTTCCCCAGTGTGTTCTCCCCCTTCCAGGGTGGAATGCAGTAATTGCCATACCAGAATGAAGCTATGATCTGTCTGTCTAGCCTGGCATCCTTTCTCCAAGACAGGCAAACACCAGATGCTTGAGGGAAAGGTACGAGAACTCCTAAAACGAACAACTATGGTATAACTTGCACATAGAGGAAGTTGGTGGTTGGTTTGTGCCCTGAGGTGAGGGAGTTTCTAGCCTTTACATGAGTGTGTAGTTGGGTATTCTCTTCATATATGACAGACTTGCACTCAAGCCATTCTCGCAGACTCCCTGCCTCTGGAGTTGGGTGCCAAGGAACAGCACAGCTCAGCTGCACCACTGCACTGTGCTGGCGTGGTCCTCAGTCTCCAACTTTTGTAGCAAGGGGTGTGGTAGAGCCCCATAGGGGTTGCTGATATCGTTGTCTGCAGAGGATGCCGAGAGACTGTTCCAGGCAGTATTACCAAATGACAGGATTTACCCTGTGCAGTGAAGCGTGATCTGAGGTCTGCTCTGCTCCTGTTTTCTAAACACGAGAGCAGGAGCGTTGGCTCCATTGGTGCTCTATCAAGGCCACCAGTAGGGGACCACTGAACCTCTATTGCAAGTCACGATAAGCGCTGCTATCTGGTTTCCTCCCTCCTGGTGTTCTCCAGTGGCCAAATCTTTCATCACAAGCTGCACATGCAAACAGCGTGTCCTGCCACACAGGGACCTTCGCAGGAACTGGTGTGAAACAGCCTCCAGCAACTGAAAGCATGAGGGAGAGAGGCCTGGGGAGAAAGGAGAAAGACCTCAAGCGATAGCTTCATTGTCTGGTGCTGATGTAGAAATCAGTAATATGCAGGACCTGTGTTGACCTCAGGGATGAGGAAGGGGAGAGTGCTCTTTTTAATTATGTATTGCTAATTTTTTCCCAACCAGGCAGCCTGGGATTTCCTTGCATTCTGAGGCAATGCTTTCATCTGTCTCCTGTTTAACAATCTGGACTTGCTTGAGAAGTTGGTTTCCTTTCTTGTGGAAGATTGCATTGGAGCCAGAGTGTTGTTTACCTAAGATCTATAATAAAAATTCTTCATCCTTATTTTGCTTCCTCTTCAACTCGAAAAGGGGTGCCATGGAAAATAGCACATATTCTGTAGGGAAGATCTTTTGGGTTCAGCCTATTTAGTAACCACAGTTACCAGATTGTAAAAATAAATAACGAAAATCTAATATAAATAAAATTTATAATTTTAGTTAGCTTATTTTTAAGTGGGGGGAAATGAGCATTTTTTTCACGTGGAAGTGGGGAGACTTCCTATGCCACATTCAGCTCCAACACAGCATGTAACTTCATCATTTGTGCAACTCAGTAATCCCTGCACGGGCATTCTTAGAATTAAAATGCTCTTAATTTAGTAGAATGAGATAAATGAAATTAAAGTTCCTTTTAATACTGAATGAGGGTGTCTGTACAGAGATACAATGCAGTTTAGCTAATTCACTTTAAATTCACAACTTTAGTTAATCTGAATTAAGTTTCCCAAGTCCTGTGTGTAAAGACATCTTTATTTAGAAAAAGCTGCTGCTGTGGAAAGAGCAATGGACTCAGCCCTGTCTCGAGGCAATCTGGCATGCAGCTCGCTTGTTCCAAGACAGAGAGTTTCTGGGCATTAGCAAATTGTCTACCACATCCTTTTCTTCTCCTCTCAGAACGCCTCTGTGCCACCTCCTAAAATTGTGGTTTCTGAGCCACTATGAGTAACTTGCTCTGGTTGTATTTGCTGTGTAGCTGAGGAAACAATATTTCAGCAACTTGTACCATTTTGGAACAGGGAAAGTTAAACTTGTCATGAAACCAGTCATGAACACACCCTTTGATCTGAAGGGCCTGTCCAGTGGATGTTCCCTGCCCAGGCCAGGTACAGAGCAGGGAGCAGGATGGGGGATCTCTTGGGCATAGCAAAGTTTTGTGCAGTACATCCAGACTTGTGCTGCATATAGTTGGGAAGCCAAACCATGAGAACAACTGTCCTTTAGTGTCAGAACTTAGCTGAGAGACTTGCTCCTGAAAATATTTGCTTTTCTGCTTGGAAATGATCATGTGGTCATGTTACATTTTTCTTGTGAAAAGAGAAACTGGTCACATGGGTCAAATACAACCATTTAAGACAAACCCCTAAATGAAACTCGCTGTTTGCCACATGCGAGGTGTACTGGACCATGTAACTCTCACTGCAAGTTTCACCCAGTTCACTTTATTGGACTGTTTTCCAACCCTTGCCCTAACGGGAAGTTATTCATAGAAGAGTTGCATTGTCTTACAGGCTGCTGGTTTTGGTAAGAGATCAGCTGGAGGGGGATCACTTGGATTTCTCTAAAGTTTTTCCACTGGAATTTCCAGTAAGCTGATAATGGATTTTATGAATAATTGGTAGGAGATAACAGAGTAAAAATTATTTTATTGCACTCCATCTTTGAGTTGGGCTGCATAGATAGGCACAGCGGGAAGGAGGTGGTTTTTAATGGGCCAGTTGATGAATTCATGTTCCTTCCACCTGGCAAAGTCCTGCCTGGCATGCTGCAGTCTCCAGAAGCCCTGAACGCATCATGCACTGTGTGTGTGTACTATAAATAAACTTCTAAAAACATAATTTAAAAACACCTCTGGCAAAGCACATGCTTAACTGAAACTTGTCTGGTCAAGGTTGACTCAGTGGTGTAGGAAGAAGATGGGGAAAGAGCAAGTGGGAGGAAATAAATGAAACCTGCTGTCAGAGAAAAGCCACTTGTTTGTCATTTCCAGGCTGTCCAAACTGTTGGCATGTGAGCTTTGGGAGATCCCTAGTGACTTTCTGGATGTTTGCCCTTGGCATGCGTGTTTGTGAGTGATCTGAGATTTCATTAACAAAGCTGCAGGAACAAGGTTAGTTAACCTGTTAGAAAAGGATCAGATGGATTGGAATCATAGTTGATTCTCCAGTTCTAAGAATCCAAATAGCTCTGGCTGAAGGTCTCCAATCAATTAGACAGAATAATTTCAAGAAGTCCTCTTAATGAATTTTTATGTGTTCCACCCACAGATAGCTGCATCTCTTTATTTTAAATGGACAATTCTTTTGATCTGCACAGAACCAGAGGAGGTCTGAGGAGATGAAACTCTCTGAGGGTAAATTGCTCTGATAGTATCTGTGGAGGTATATAATCTATATAATCTGTACTGCTGCTGTCTCAAAGCAGGTCTGGCTTACCTGCTTGTTTTTTAAGTTGTATGAAAACATGATGCATCTCCAAGCAAGAAAAAGAAATCTACACTAAGGCTTCTTTAGATGGGGCACTAAGGGGTTAAAGGCATTGCCCAGTCCCGAGGAAGCCTGTTTCAAGGCAGGCATTGACTGCAACAAGGTTTTGCTGCAGACACAGGCTGATGTGCTTGCAGCAAGAATTGCAGCCTTATCAGTAAAGATAAACATGCAAAGGCTTCCAAACCCCTCTGTCCCTGCCACTTGTTTGGGATCCTTTTTCAGAGACCAAGAGAAAATACAAGATCTTCCCCAAGATAGATGCTACTTCCAAAGGAGGCAGCCAGCAGACTTGGTAGACAGAGAGACCATGTATTACTCTGTGGTTTGGAACAGGTACAGGAGATATTCGTTTACCTGATTCAAAATAGTACTTGAGACCTGGCAGTACCACGTGGGGTTGGCGCTCTCCCCTCACTCATCAGTCTTTCACTGAGTGTCCAAACTCTGGACAACGCTGGGTTTTGTTGCCCTCACTGAGGTACCTGCCATAGCTAATTTCTGCTGCCAAGCAATCTCCAGGCTTTACTACCCATTTGTTTGCCATTTCCCACAAATACTTTGAATGTTTCTTTATTTTAATCCTGGTGTTGAGAGGAGGGGAATGGAGATAGTGTTTCTGTTAAAAATGCACAGAATCAGCTACAGAATTTCTGGGCACAGAACAGACCACTTGAGTTGCCTGCAAAAACAGTCACTATGGTAATATTAGGTATAATTAAGGTGTAGCATTGTAAATAATACACTTTTCTTTATTCCTTACTCCTCCTGTTCTCTCACCAAACACGGCAAAGCAGGAGATGCTGAAATCAAGTACCTGGCTTCTTGAGGTCAAATTCCAAAAGTCTGCATTGAAAAATGCAGAAATTATTCCAGATGGGTGAGAACTGGCGCTCTTTTTCTGTCCAGGAAAGTTTGTGCCATTCTGCAGGCTCAGCCTGGGTCCCTCTGTTTTGCCACCGAGCCTGATTGACACTTACATGTGTGTGGCCTTTTTACACAGTGGTGGACTTAAGTTTGAAAATCCAGACATTTTTGGACTGTGACAACAGTTGGTATGGTGTTTCAATCTGTATTTTATTTTTTAAAAATTATATATACTTTTTTAAAAGGGAGTGTGGCAACTTATTGCAAAAATCAGAGAGCAGAACAGTTTACAAAAACAATTTAAAAGTTGCTCCCAGTTGAGTGAGTCTTTGAATGTGGAAAAAGAGACTTATTTCAAAAAATTCTCTTAAACTTGCAGGGTGATAGATAAAGCTAGTTCTAAAAACGTGAAAATGTGGGCTCCATGTGCTAAAGCTATTTGAAAAGAGGTGTGAGTGAAGGGGCTGAGGTTGGTGTGAACGTCAGACTTCCTGCCTTCTGCACTTTCTGTGTCGCAGCTGTAGCACGTTCATAGTGTGGCACTTCTTTTAAAAGGATCTCTGAACTAGCCCAGCCTTTCAGGGAAAGGCAAGCTGCAGCCAGAAATTCTGGCCCATTGCAGGATGACAAGAGGAAGAGCTTTGTTACTAGCTTGTGTTTGATCTTAGCTGCTTTTTTTCTGCTCTCAGTAGCATGCTAATGATACCTGTGGGAGGTGAAAAATGGGTGAATTCCTGCTAGGGTGCGGACAAGTTCGCAGTTTAGTTCTTGTCCTCTTCTTCCCCTCTGGTAAAAATTTTGGGGGCTGTCCCAGATACATAAAAAGGAACTTTTTCCTAGAATAATTTTCTGTCCTACATCTGCTAAGGAGTCTGAATCAGAAAGGCAGTAAGCAGTTGACTCAGTTTGTTTTGTCTCCTCTCCCCCTTTCTTATGTTTGAAATTACGAGTATTTATGGGAAATGACTGGCTTGAACACCTAGGACAAGTCTGAGCTGCCCATAAGCCATTCCTTTGCTACAGTTCAGTTTTGCCCCATTTATTTTAAACTTTAAAACTGAAATGCCAAGTGCATCCAAAATCGCCTTTTGTTTCAAATGCCAGAGTTGCCAGTTTCACATTTCTTACTCGTGATTCCCTACATATTCTCTCCCTCTTGGTATCAGAGGGCCCAGCAGGGTGGGCAAGCTGCACCCTGGGTCAGCAGAGCAGGGCGATGGTGAAACAGAAAAGTGCCAAACCTGGAGGCAAATACACCCCAGTTTCTGCTGCTGCCCAGGGAGAGGGTCTGCAAGTCTGCGATAAAGGATGGAAGGAGACCAAGAGGGATGGGTGGGCCCCCAAAGGCGGTGATCTGGATGCCAACATATCTTGCTCCAGCTTTGCAAGGAGCAGCATGCAAGTGCTTCAGAGGGAGGGCTAGTTGTGGTCTGTGGTTTAGGGAGTTGACACAAATAGTCTCTGAACCCTTTTTTTATGGGCCTGCAAAGGAGTGCTCTCTCCGGAGAACTGGAGCCTGCCCTCCTTGGTGTAATCCTTTCTTGCTTAGCAGGTTCGAGGCTGTGCTCAGAGCAAGCAATGATGGCTGGCTGACAGAAAGGGGGTTTAGCATCCTACATAGTCTGTGCTGTGTTAGAGTTAGATTAGAATGGGCACGTTGGTAATTAAACACTTGGGTCTGGGTTTCTGTTCCTAAACTACTGCTGTAAATCAGCAGTTGAATTCTGTGGCAGGCAACCTTTGACAATATTTCTGTGCCCAGGAACTGTGTGGGCTAGGCTATTTTTAAACCTCTTTCAGTAAGTGCACTGTGTAACATTTTTGTGGACAGAAAATACAGAACAGTGTGTTGACCTTCATTGCTGATCAAACTTCAGTTGCACCCAGATATAACTGATAGCAGGTCTTACCTAGATTTGCTTTCTGTCAATGCACTTAGGTGGTCACATGGAGGGGAACTGAAATACTTCCACAATATATATAGCACAAATACCTGGATGGAATAAGAAGAAATAAGAATAAAGTGTGTCAGAGGGGAAAATGCATTGCAAATCTTTCAACTCCAATGAGAAAACATTCCCATAGTTCAGGTATTTCATTCTACATGAAGGCTGATGCTGAACCTAATAAAAATCATCCAGATGGAGAGAGATCACTACGTAGTACTAAAAGATCAGCACTCCTATTGGCCTGCACTGTGCTCCTTGTACCTGGCAAAGCACTGGTTACGCTGATCTCCCGGCCTGCTTCCCTTTCAGTTGAGAGTTCTACAGGGATGACCAGAGGGAATCTTAGTGATACTACAAAGAAGTCTGTTTGCTTAAGAGGGCATATGTACATCTTTTAACAATCTGGTTGTGTACCTCCTTTGTGGGAGGATCCCTGACCTTATACAGAGAGGGACAAGTGCTAATTAACTTAATTCTGGGAACAGGGGGTGGTATGACCTTTTCCGAAGTGATTCTTTTGGGCTAGAGTTTACAGAGAGGTATTTGCTGGGGCTGATGCCTGGGTTTGCTATGAAAACATTATTCATACAGAGGTGTAAAATTCCCTGGTGTGGCCAGAGAAAAAATTAACCTCCCAATCTCTCTGGTTAGGGTTCATGGTTCCTTGTCTAAAAATTGTTGGCATGGTGTCCAGATTTATGTTATTTGGTATCAAAACACAGTTATGTTTTCCATCATATCTTTTAGTACTGAGCACAGCAAGTAGATCCAAGTTATTATTAGACCATTGTTTTGGACACCACTCACAGTGTTGTGAACATCCCATCTTTTATTGGCAACACAGGAGGAAATTAATTTCTTGGGAATTTTTTTTTTTCCGAACTATCAAGGTGTTATTTATTCTGAGCATCTTCCAAATTTCAGCATCTTTTGCCAAGGAAGTGGTAAGGCCTCTTAATGCCATCTCTTTGCTGTGCTCCCTCTGAGCAGCTCAGGGACACAATTACAAACACTCTGAGTGTGCCTACGCCATTTGATTTTTGTTCTTGCTGCCAGCACTAAGCAATCAGTCCCAGTTGCTCCAGTGTAGACAAAACCAGAGACAGCTACAGCACTGCCTTAGCAGCAACTGCAGAGAGCAGAGCTTATGGAAATGTGCCTGAGGTGAGCAGGACAGAGGGCCATTGGTCTGACTCCGCTGAGGAAATGAAACGCAGCCCCAGACAGGAGGCAAGTTGCTGTAGACCCCCTGGCTGGCCACGTGTCATGCTCACAAAGCATTTAGGACGCCTGGCTACAGAGAAGTAGGCAGAAAGCTGCCCATGGCGTCTTACAGCTGAAGAAAGGTAGGAAGGCAGCTGATAAAACGGAATTTTCCTCAGGCAAAGAAAGATCTTTGCTCCCCGCTCCCTGTTGTCTTCTAATGTATTTTTAAAAACCCCAACAAGGCAACTCTCCCTCATTCCCCACCAGCACCCCCAACAACAAAAAAGCACAGGCTTGTTGGACCCTAAGAGAAACAAACGTAAGCACCTCTTTGGAAAACACTGCTGAGGCCTGCGGCCATCCCGCATTCCTGAGGAGGCTGCGAGCCTCCTCCCCAGCGTGCCTGCCCAGCAGGGCAGCCGGCTCTGGAGGCCGCACTGCTGTTGCTCCCTCGCTGCACCAACATGCCCGCGCACAGCCCCAGGAGGGGCTCGCACCTCTCCCCGCCGTGTCCGTAGCCACGTTCTGTGCTGCCCCTGCTCAGGGGAACAGAAGGAGCACCTTCTCCATGTGGCGTTTTCTGCCATATTCATTCAAAGGACAGCTCCACGTCTGAAGCGCTGCCAGACTGAGCTACGAGCACCGCGAAGCAAACAGCTGCCACATGCTCATCCTGCTTTTTGCCACGGCACTGCAGTGGAGCTGGAAGTTTTTCAGCAATGTAACTAGGTAAGGGGTACTTATTTTGATGAAAATGAAGGTAAAATCCCTATTTCCCAGTTGATTTGACCCCTGTTTACAAAGATCTAGTAATGCATGTATGTAGAAGAAATATCTACATGAGTGAAAATGTGCCCTGCTAATATTAAAAGGTACGTGGTGGAATTTTGCCTAAGGATAAAATGTCATTTTAATTGAAAGCTGCTGTAACTTGATAGGGAATATCCACAACAGTCTTGAGGATCTACTTTAAAATACAGTTAAAGACAGAGACAACTCCCACCACTCTGTCTCTTAGAGCTACATGTCCTCTTTGATCCATCCATGGTGCTTATGATTCCTAAGAGACATGCATACTGCCAGTAGTCTGAGCTCATTAATATTTATATGATACCTTTCATCTGAAGATGTGTGCTTTGCAATTATTAATTTAAAACCATTTCACAAAACCCTAAAATTTAGCTCTATTTCATAGCTTACAAAATGAAGACCCAGAAAGTTTGTGTGTCCTTGCATGAGATAAAGCAAGATTAGGAATGTGGAAGCTTGTCTGCATGGACTCCTACTGTGCTGCATTTCTTTATCTTTCTTTTGCCAGTAACTTTTGACAAGGCAGCACAGGTTTCCTTTGACAATAAGATGCACCATGAGCCTGTACTACCTAGGCAATACTGAGCAGGTGAGTGAAGGGAACCTTCTCTTTCATTCTGGTTCTTCACGCAGTGCTTGCTTGCTTTGTAGAAAGCTGCTTTAAAAATACAACCTGGAAATGCTCTGTCAGCCCTGCAGACCCCATCCTGAGTGAATATTTACTTGAACATGTTAAACCTTTCCCTTGCAGACTGTATTTTAGTTCCCATGTTAGAATAGATAGAAGGGATGGTGGGTTATGATCCACACCAGACGTGGGCCCTCTCCTCTCAGTCCTCCCTGGTGCTTATGGAATGAAGGAGCTTTGGCTCAGTGTGAGACTGATAACGGGAGGGAGGGCTTGCCATGCGATTAGACCAGTTCACTGTAAACACCTAAGTTGCACAAGTGGCTCAAACTTTGATCTTTTTGTTGTGGAAAAGAAATCTGAGACTCTGAAACCTGCCCTCAGTCACAAACAAGGAGGTGGACATTACTCAAGCCCAACTGTGGAAATGTAAATACAGTTAAATGTGATCAAAATGGAAAAAGCACTTCTTTCTTCCTCATCTCCTCCTCTCCAGTGTACTGCCTGCTTTTACCAGGGGCTCCTACCCTGACTTGTCTAGCTCTGTTTGTGAATGCAGGCCCCAGTCTCACACCTGAAACACCTAAATCCAAATGTTCCCAAGTGCTGTCTGGGATAAGGTTTAAGCCACAGGTGCAATTAAGCTTTTAAGTGGTAAGCCTATTTGGTTAGGGGCACACCTAGAGCCTGCAACAAGCTGGGAGAAAAACGATCGATCTTTCAAACTGACAGGTGGTTCCTGAAATACTGCTGGAAGGGTTAAGAAGAAGCTACACCATTTGTGATTCTCCTGATATTTAGCGTAACAACTCTCAGAACAAGGTCTCTGTGGATGCATCTGGCTGTCCTAGTGAGGTGGGATTTGATTTTAGTTACAAATCTGGTAATGGATTATCACAATGATGATTTTGCTGAAGGGTTGGGCACACTCTTCATAGTCCTGTCTTCTTTTCCCCTCACACCCTCCTTCTGAAATCCGCCTGTGCAAACACTGGAGCAAAAGGGTAAGTTTTGTAGGAGTGTAGGCTGTTAGCCTGTGGTCTCTTTTACTATTGGCATTTAGGCCTTTGATTAGATTTTTAGAGGAAAAATGTCATAGTAGGTAGTCTGGTAAAATGCTGGTGAATAATTTAAGATGGAAATGTTCCCAGGCATTCAATGAGCATAAGAAAAATGGGGGATGCGAGACTTGAGTAATTCGTCACCATTCTGATTTTTTTGCACTGTGTCATAGCTTTGCTTTTACAATCATTAGAACAGCATCAGAGACCTTTGCTTTGCATAGCCTTGAGTTCTTGGGCAAGGATTTAAACATGGAACATTACGGCATGTTAGTGAACATGTCCTAATTAGTCTCTTCCTTGGTTACCACATCCTCAAAGGCCATGAGCCTTACCTCCACTATGCCTCTCAAACACCTTCAACAATATAGCATTTTATCCTAGTCTAGACAAAGTCTTAAGGGTTATGTTGTCTAGTCAACTAATCACTCCTTTTAGTGGGAAAACTGCTTTCCTTTAGGATTGTTTCTCTGACTGTTTTTTCCTCCTTGCTGTCTCTTTTCTCCTCGTTCCCTCTGCATACCTTCCCTGCAGCAACTCCTGTTCCATCTGCTGTAATGTAAGCATTAACTATTTAATTGCCGATTAGGAAAATCTCATCACGTGGGCTTTGCAACAATACTGGAGTGGGAGGCAGAGGAAGGAGATGTGTGAGTTCCCAGTTCTCTATCACAAGCTGACCTGGGAGGGCATTAGTCATTCTTGACGCCATGAGAGTGTTTAGCATCTCTTCAGTCTAATGGGTACAACAGTTGAATGGGATTTGGATGTACCTGAGCCCTTGTCATCTCTTGCTGCTGAACTTGCTATTTGACCTTGAGCAAGATAGGCTGGGCCTTTCGTCCCTTAAGTGGATAGAGGGCAAGTACTGTACCTATGTGCTTTTTGATTCTTAAATGCACAAAACATCCTGATGCAAAGGTATAGTTGCTTTTCTTGTATAATAACAAATACTGGGAGGTTTTGAAATCTTTTCTGTATGCTTCTGCACCGAGTTGCAGAGAGTGAGATGAGAAGCTGGAGGAGATCTGCAGTTCTCCAAGCAGTGAAAGCCCTTTTAGCTCTGCATTCCCAAGCAGCCATATGGGGCTTTTGCCCAACTGACTTATTTCCTTGTGTGATGCAAATTCAGCTGGTGGCCCCCTTCTCTCCCCCTGGCATCTGCTATTCTAAGCGTTCGCGTGGGTTATCAGCATTTCAGCTCCTCTTTGCACTTCCAGCACCCAGTTGCCACAGTCGGGTGTAGTCTGTAGTATGATACTTGTGAAAACTCGGCAGACTCGGAGGGGACTGTGGGCAATGTGGTAAGAAAAGGTGTGCAGGTGGACTCTGCAACCCACGTAGTCAGCCTCTGCCCTGAGGGCTCTTCGTGGCTCGTCGTAATTGCCGGTTTCTCACTTGGTTTTGCAGGACTCTGAAAGTTGCATTGGAGATGGGAATCAGACGTTTTTCATTCTGTTGTGAAAGAGAAAGGACTGAAATATTGGGATAATTGGAGAACTAATGAAATTGCCATTGTAAAAGACAAGAAAATGGTATTCTTAGCAATTAGCAGGGGAAAGCATTTCAGTCAGACTGAAACTATCTTATTTGTTTGGGGAGTTTATTGTTAGCAGATGTTTAATTTCCATAAGCAATTAATATTTGGATAGCTTAAAATTATTTTTATATATGTAAAAACCCCTTGTATTTTACTTCAGGGAGGGAATAAGCACTCACACAATGTCTCCACAAAGGCCAGAACTGGCCTTCTTGATTTTTTTTCAAGGAAAACATGGGTATATGTGTAGGAGAGCGCAGAGGAGAGGGTAACTGTATATATGGGCACAGAATGGAAGTAAGAGACAGAATACCTTTGAGGAAAGGGACAAAACATGCCAATATGCTTCTCGTGCTGTCTACCTCTATCAGTAACAACCCCTACTTCCTCTCCCACAACCCCACCTCAAAAAAAAAAAAAACAACAAACCAAAACCCATTTAGATAACATCCTTGCAGATCACGTGGCAGCTGGCAAAGGCTGCTGCCCCTTCTGCCAGAGACAGCTTAGGCTCTTGAAACAAAGCAAACTGGGTTGAAATTCTAGGCATTAAAAAACTAAAGCAGCTGCCTCCCTGACATCCTGGGTTGGACTCTGATTTCAGTTTCGCTTCTGCTAGATCTTGGGTAATGTCATTGCTACGGTACAACTGAAATGAGAACTGAGGCTGCTAATCTTGACATTGGGTCACCCAGTGGTAATCCATTTGTTATCTCTGTTACATTTGTGAGAGCACACACACCCACTCCCTTTAGACTGCAGTAATTTATTTGGCCTATTTTATGTCTGATGGTCACTTGAAACTGTACCTCTTGCCTGTCAGCAGCTGTAGTTGTTTTGCTAAGTGACTATCTAAAGTGAGACTTCCTTGTGCAAATGTGTATTTTAGACACTGTCACCAGAAATCCAGTGGTTCTCCCCTCTCCCTACCCCTTTCTCCCTATCCCCTTCAGCTGTTTAGATTTCAGGACACATGGCTTAAATGAACGTATGCTTGGAGTTTGCAAAATGGCTTGAATGACAGGAGAAATCGGATCGCACAATGAGAGTTCAGAACCCAGCCACCAATTGGTACAGCAGGAGTCTGCAGCTCCCTTACGCTCATTATTGTCTCGGCATAACATCCAGCACTGTGCGTTTCTCACGTCCCCTCTGAAAAATGGGAATGCAATTGAAACGAGCGGGCAGAGGAATGTCCCCCTCCCAGCGAGCGGGGCTGTCAGCCTCTGCTTTCTGTGGTACCCCCAAGGCCTGTGGGGAGCGGGGTGGAGAAGGGCCTGCACACCTTATTGTGCCCTCTTTGCTTACACTGGAGAATCTCCAGCTTATCCTGCCAGTGCAGTGACTGCATGTGGAGGAGGGGGAGAGGTTGTGTTGCAAGCTCTGAGAAAATTAGTTGTCTCTATTTTATCTTTTGCAGCTGCAGCACTTTTTTTTTTCTCCCCTCATCATTCCCCCCTCCCCATGCGAGTGGTATGTCTGAACCATATCCTTCAAAACCAGTTTTCTAAGCAGATTAGATGGGCAGCAGAGACAGCTATGCAATCAGGCAAAAATGTGCACTCAAGCCTTCATTTCATGCAGTGGCCAGAGCAGTAACTGTCTACCACCTGCATTTTTTTTTTCTTCATTCTCTCCTTTTGCTCTTATTCTGTAGTGCTGTTGTCTGTCACTGTTGTAGACTGAAACAAAATGCTCATTCTGATCCTTAATTATATAAAAATTAGGGAGGGGAGGGAAGTTGGGTTCCATGCTAATACTCATTAACATGAAACGTAGAGCATGCTCCCGAGCTGGCATGCTTCACCATGCAAAGTGACATTTGCTCCCTGCGAGTGTGTGCAAGGGTAATCTGGGGATTACCCTCAGGTCCTCTAATACCAATCCTCCCCTGACCAGTCTGGAAAACCAGTGTCTAAGTTTACTGCTCCTTTGAATTCAGTATACTCCCCTGGACTGCCACTGCATGTGAATTTGGTCTCTTGCTACCCTGTATCTTTCAGTGCTCTGTATCAGCCTTGGTGCATGCTAGGAATCCGTCAATTATGGTCTTCACCTGCTTTGAGATATCATGGGAACTCTTAAGCATTGGTATTGGTTTCATGTCTGCTCTCTTACAGGACAACGAGCTGAATTTGGGACTAAGCTCTCCAGACAAGTTTGGAAACCTTATGTCTTTTTCAGTGTGGGTGGAAAATGGGGATAGGTTAGTGGGCTGAGTGGCAGACCTGAGGAAGAGAGTGTTGAGTAAGCCTTGGCTGTCTTCCAAGAGAGGAAACAGAGCAAAGTGTCCCAGGAGCCACTTGTTGCTTGTCTGGCTGAGAGGCAGGAACCCAGAGCAAGGTGATCAAGTAATGCTTCTTACTGTGAGTCTGGAGAAGCAGGGAAGAGAAGCTGTATGATAAAACTAGAAAAGAGAAACTGGGGATTGAGGTTTGGGGGCAAAAAGAGAGAAGGAGAGAAAATAAGCCTTTTATTTTCTATAGAGGGTATGAAGAAGGAAAGAAAGAGAAACTAACCTGAAGACTTTGGTGTGCTTTGTAGGGTAAGAAAGAATCTACTATCAGCCGAGGCAAAGAAAATTATGTTCGAAATACTGGTAGAAAAGTGTGCTTTAACATGTTGGCATGATGCACTTAATTAGCTTCTGCTGATCCCTCAAAAGTAAAAAATTACTTTGAGAAGAGTTAAAAATTGCAAACAAGAGAGACTCAATCTTGCTGGCAAAAAGGGGGTGAAAAAGTGGGTGGAAAGCTGGTTGAATGTGTCAACCACAAAAGCGGTGAGATACGGTCGTAGAGAATTCAGGTTTTAAAACACAAGGAAATCGTGCAGAGATATTTCTCACACTGACTCGTAAATAGCATCTTTGGGTGTGCAGCATTGCCAAATTTACCCTTGTTACAGGGGCAACTTACAGTAAATTCCCACCAAAGCCATATACCATCTATTTGAATTACTTAGAGGAAAGGTTCGTCTCCCTATTCTCCTTCTATTACATGTCTTTGAGGTTAATGTCTTTGAGGGCAGATCACTGTTAGGCTAAATCTTTCTCTGGTTATGATTCCTTATAACTATAAAACAGTCACAAGGTTATGGGGTTTAAAAAGAGAGGTTTATTGCACTTTCCAACACTGAAACTACAGGCTAAGTGTCTCTCCTTTTCCTTTTCTTTCAAGAGTAAATCAAATCCATACATACACAGGCACTCTGCCTTCTCTCAGATATACAGACCTGGGGGAAGAACACACCCTACAAGAGCTGCATTATAGAGTCTACAGGAAAACTACTAAAATAGCTTTCTGTGAATGCGTACTAATCTTCCCTCTGAGTCCTCTCCAGTTGTTTTAAGAACTGCTTGCTGAGCATGAGTTGGTGGCACCCCTAACATTTGGTGCAGAACTCAGAGCCTTTAGCAGCTCCACCAGCAGTTGTTTCTACCCAACTTTCATAAAAGCTGTGCCCGTGCCTTGGCTTGAAGCAGCAAGGTATCGACCGTTCAGACATCTGTTACAAACCCCCTGGTTCAATACTTGTCAGACTCTAAACTAGTCGTTAAACTTGGCTGATGAACTAAATCCTACAGTCCTTAGGTCACACCAGGAGCTGTGTAGGAGGCAGAAGGGTGCTGATATTGCTATAATTTAAGTTCCTTGCTGAGGAAGTTTCTGCAGGAGTGAGATTTGTTCACTGTATTATTTTTAAGCCAGTTTGTAAGAATGCTGCTGTGGTCAGTAGGAGACTGATCTGAATTTTCCTTGGAGTGGCTTTTTCAGGGAACAGTGTAGTTTCTTTAAAATGGAAACATTGTTTTTCTCCTAGAAAAGCCCAATGCTAGATTTCTGATCACCTGTAAAATCAATAAACTAGCTTTTACCAGAAATATTACATTGACCTGTCTATGCTGCCTGAATGGGAATACCTCTTTGCTTTGCTTTTCTCTAACTGATCTAAAAGGCTTCCCTTGGGATTGGTTCAAAAGATTGCACTGGATTCCAGGTTGTCCTTGACTGCTCAGAGAGCTGTTGACTGATGTACCTATTCTGCTGGACTCCAAGGGCTCTGGCCTTCCCATATGGCAGTACAGGTCTCCCAGGGGCCATGCTGTGCCACAGGAGACCTTGGTGTGTGCTTTGGGAACTGCCTTCCAGCACGGGAGTCTCACCCAGCAGTGAGGCCGGGGTTACTCGGCTGCCAGGCTGCAGTTACTGAGGCAGTGCAACAGTGTGGGAATAAAAGCAGCTCAGCATTGTACTGACTCAGAACAAAATTTCTCAGGTCAGGTCACCAAACCAAAATGGGGTAACTTTGGTTTCAGTAATGTAAAATATTCCATTTCAAATGACACAAAATGCACTGGTGTTCACAAACAGGTTTCCTTTTTTTTTGTTTCTTTCTTTCTTTTTAAACTTGTGAACTTCCGTTCTACATAGTCTCTAATTTCAGTTTTCCTACCGAATTGGGATGAGAGCAAATGTTGAAATACTGGAATTTCTTCCTTTCTGGGGAGGAGGCAGCTGGTGAGTAAGAGCAACCAGTTTCAGGTTTGGGACAGCTGACTCTGAAGCCCCATACACTGCAGCAGAGCAGGCGATGGAGGGGAGGGGAACACACTGGCCGAAGGAGGGAAGTAGGAGACAGGAATGAGAAACAGCAATGACGGCTAGAAGAAAAGATAAGGAGGAGAGAGCAGAAGTTTCTACTTGGCTCCCTGAGCTGTAGGAACAGTGTTTTTGTGCTGTTACGCTGCTGGCTGTGCCCAGCTCAGCACCCTGTGCTTGGCCGAGTGTCCAGCAGATGTGTGGGATGGTGCCAGACCGAGAGCTCCTGTCCCAGAGTGCGAGAGGAACTCCTCGGAGAGGGCAGGGGCTGGGTGAGGTGGAGCTGGGGGGTCACACCAGTGCACGACCAGGCAGTGCTGCAGGGTTTCATTTCTGCTCGAAGAACAGTTGAGTCCTTCTGTGCAAATGGAACAGGGGGTGAATGCAGGATCAAAAGCTGAGCACTTCTGAGTTCTCATCCCAGCTCTGAGCAGGGCACTGCAGCCCTTGTGAGTTACAGACTCTCTGCCACTGAGTCTTTTTCTGCAGTGTAGAAAGCACAGGAATATTCTTGTCTGGTGGGACTGGGAAGGAGCACTAGTGACTGTTCCTAGCGCTGCAGACTGTTTATTATGCTGATGCTTTTATTATTTAGCAAGTTTCTCGACTTTTAAAAAAAAGTATACCAAATTGATACACTCCATCCATCAGCAGTGCCCTCGAGGAATGAGTAGCTAATTAGAGAGCAGGACTTGTGAAAAGACAAACCCGGGTTATGCACAGAACAGGTTTCTCCAGTATTTATTGCCTACGTTACTGGCCAAGCTTCCTTGTAAGTAATAGTCAAATAATCGGCCTGGGTCCTTTTGTGAATGGCTTGAGTCTGTGTGGTCCCTCCTTTGTTAGAGCAACTCATGGCTTCTGAAAGCTTCTGCACCCCCTGTTCTGAACAGCAGAGCCTGGTGGCACCAGCTGCTTCTGCCTGGAACAAACATTTGCATGTGACATTAAAAAGAAAAAAGCTAGTTTCAAAATGTATTTTCCTTATCCTCTCATTTTTTAGCCCTAGTTCAAACTCTGGAAATATTTAAAAGATTAATATATTTAGCTTTTGCTACAAGCATCTTTTAAACAAGCAAAGCTTGAAGAGGAAAGAGAAATCTTTCCTTCAGAAATCAAACAGCAGCCAGTGTTTGGAAATATTTTAACAATAGACCATATGGGAGTCCCAAACTATTAAGCTTTATTATTCAGAAGGCGGAAAATGTGGTTTGATATTCAATTGATATACAGCATAAATGAGAGCCGCAAACTCGGCTCCCTTGAGCTGGGATTCAGATGTTCTCTTGAATATAATAACCAATGCTTTGGCCTAGTTCCACAGAATGCATCCAGCCTGCTGATCACAAGCCAAGAAACTGTAGGCTTTTTTTTCCCCTTCCCCTCTCTTCTCCAAAGTACTTTCCTCTCCTGCCAGCATGAGCTTTTGGCCTGAATATAAATCTCCTGATACTGGATGTGTATAGAAAGTGGGGAGGATGCTAATGGTGCACAGCAGTGGAGCTGTGTGTGTGCATGTGTGTGTTTGTTTTCCTTCTGCTTTCATGATAAGGTTTTTCCCTCACAATGTGCTCTCAGGGGATTACATTGGTCATCCTAGATGGGAGCTTCTTTGTTCTTGTTTCACTGTTTGTTTCTTAGTGCTATGGGAGCAGGTGAACATCTTTTGGGGTTACTGTGAAGTGGTGCCAGAGACTATGAGAGTGTGGAATTTATTGGAGGGAGAGACTGGAAGTGGTTTCAGTTTATTTTCCTTTTTTTTTTTTTCCCTCCCTGGTTTGATTTGCATATATTTATATTTGCCCTTACCCCTTTCTATCATGTCTCTCTTAGCTTTCTCTCCTATGGGGAAAAGAACCCATAAAAGCTGCTTATAAAATATTACACACATGGACTAAGATTGCCTGTATGCAAAGGGAGGCTGGAAGTTAGACTGATACTGTGATCGAGTAATGGCAGACTGGATCTCCCATTTTTTGACATGGGATCCTTTTGGTACCGACCCATCCTCAGTTGGGTCCTATATTTTCTATCCTCTCAGGATCTCTGTGGTTTGTGATTTCCCTTGAGTAGACAGGAGACACCAGCATTAAAGGATCTTGCATTTTTCTCCAGAAGTATGGTGAGCCCAAGAAAAAGACTCCCACTTTACGTGTGAGTCCAGGAATGCCTGTAATACAGAACACTGGAGAGACTATAAATTATTCATGCTGAATGTGAAGTTTAGTTTTGGCTTCTGTCTTTTCTCCATTTCTCTTTTCAGTTGTTCATGATAGCTTAAATTTTCCGTGTTTTTTTCTCAACCCACACTCAAATTTTTTCCTTTGGGGAAAACTGGAGCAAAATCAATTTTAGTGCAATTTTTCAAGCCTCCTTGACTTGCACTTACATCTGTTTGGTGTGGGGGAGTGGAATTTTATCATAAAACGTTTGATTCATTTAATGTATTCAATAAGCATCGAAGATGTGCCAGGTACTTTCTCAGCCCTTTTGGATGAGAAATCTTGCAAGCTAAGAACTTAATAAACAAAGAAGTTACAGAACTCAAAACTTCCCTGCCATTAAGGTCTCCATATATCTAAGGAATAAACTAAGCTTGAACAAACCAGATCCTAAGACTTGTAAAGTACGAAGTGTCATAGGCAGTACTGATGAGGTCTGTGATTGAAACGACTGTTTTTTAAACATATTTCCTGATCCTTTTATCTGCCCAACTTAAACTCAGCTGAGATGTGTCTATGCAGCAGCCCTGCTTTCATTGCAACTGAAGTCTGTTTCTGTTGGTGAAGCCACTGCTATGTGGGTGTGTGATGCTGAACCAAGGGCTCATCTAAACAGGGTCATTGATTGAGACCAAGGTAAGTTACAAATTGAATGGAAGAGCTATTCTCAGTTAACTTCATCATCCTAATGAAGAGGCAGTTTGGAATAGTTAATAAGGAATAGCTGTTCTGGAATAATCCCTTTTTAAGACAAACCCTCACTCTTTCTATAATTGCGTTCCAGGAAGCTATTCTGTTCTGAATCAGCATGGGATAGAGTGCCTAGAAGATGTTCAGACCAAGCACAGCTAGCGGTGAGTGGGCAGTACATACCGGGATGCCCTATTGCAACCATTCCAAGTGAGCAGCAGAACAGCCAAACTGGTTGCCTGTACATCTTTCTAAAAGGCAACTGAAAGTGAATATGAAAATCACGGTACGGTACAAAGGCCTCTGTCTTAGCAGGGGTGAAGTCTGAGCTGCCTGTTACTGTCTGAGCATTAGCCTGGTGTTACGGACAGAATGCATGTCTCAACCTGTAACTGATCACAATTTGATTAAATGTTGGGGTGTGGAAAGGACTTGTGTGCTTTTTCCCAATGTGTATATTTACATCATTATGTGGGAGCAATCAATTTATCAAACCCATCTGATTATTCAGTAGTGGGGAAAGACAATTGGTTGGAAGAAAATGTGTATTGTTTTTAAGGTGGATGGAAAATTGGTTTAAAAGAAATTCACACAATATTTTTCGTTTGAGGAGAACCTACACTAACTAATCAAGGAAAGGGAAATACAGTAATTTATAATAGCAAATAATTTAAAATGCCATGAAAGTTTTCCTGCAGCATAAAATTTTGTGCTTGTCCTTGCCAAGGAGGATGGCTGTAGCAGAGATGGTGCTCTTGTGCTTCAGTACATTGTAGTTGTGATATAGCTGGTGTTAATTCATAGTTCTCTTGACTTTTGGAATTCATCTGTTCCCTTAAAAGGGAAGGTGGCAGCCTGGAGTGGAGAAGCTCCAACTGCAGCGCTCTGGATGTTAATCCACCCCGACTTTCTTAAGCCTCCTACTTAAATCATTATCTTAATGAATCACCATTGCTGCTATCTTCAGTGCTACACAGGAACATGCAAATTTTAAACAGCCTGGGGGAAAGCCCTTTTTGTCTGTAAAGTGCTCTGATACTTGCATTTAGATGTTACCATGATAGGTACCTTGGATACTACTTTCTGCCTAACCCCATGGATAGATCCTGGGGTGTAGCTCTCCCCAGTGCCTGCTGGGCAGCTCTGGGCTCCCTGAGGAGGGATGGATGTGATGATTCTGCTACTGACTGGGAGCGGCAGCTTGAGCTCAGGCAGTTGAAGCCAGATCACTCCACCATTGTCCTTCAGCTGAGGGCCTCTTGGCTGTGCTTTCCTGTAGCTGCAGAATGACGACAAGGAGATAAGGGAGTGAGGACGGGGGTCCCTCCTTAGCTCTGCAATTGCCATTTTCACTTTGGGCAAGTTTCTTCATCTCTTCACTTGAATTTTTTTTTTCACAGCTTAAATAAGCCATGCAAATATTTATGGATCAACTAAATTTTCACCCAAGTAGCTATCAAGGAATTTGATACAACAGGAAAATTACTAGCTTGCTAGGAAAGCATTTGTTTAAGGAAAAACTGAACATAGTGAATCCACTGCAAACTCTCTCCAAGACTTTCAACATTGTGTTGTCCAGATTTTTCCTTGATGATTCAATTTGGCTACACATTGAGCTCTGTGCACTTCCAGCTCTCCCAGCTGATCACTTGAGAAATCTTTACTTGTAAATGGTGGACATGGAGAGAGAACCATATTTAGCTGTTTCAGAGGGCAAATCTTTGTGGTTATTTACAATATGTATTGACAGATTTGATTCCTTTATTCATTAAACCAAGAGCTGAAGAGGCTGTTTCATGCAAATGTCTTAGATGATAAGAAGTACCCTTCTGAAATTGCAAGGTCAATTCATCCATTGTCCCTTTTCTGTGGCTTAGAAGTAGAGTCCATTCCCTCACTATGGGTGACTTTTCCTCACTAGTAGTAGTTCTGCTTCTGGAGCAATGGCAGGATAAATGTGGAAGATACCAGGTGAACAGAGATCCTTTAGTTTCAACTAGGAGAGGACCTTATTAACAGAACTGAGCTGAAATGCATTTTCTGCGATAACATTATCAGTTGTCAGTTCCTGCTGGGAGAGTTATGCCCACAAGAGGCCAGAATATTTATCTCAACGAGGGCATCCTCATTCTCTCATTCTTCTCAGTCAAATCTTCTCTGAAACAAATTGAGCTGGAGCTGGATGCTTTCACACTAAGAAGAATGGAGCTTCTCAGATGGCTACCAAAGAAAGGAGATGTGAACAAACAGTACATGGCTGACTTTTTGTAGCTCAAGGCCTGGACAGGAGTCCGAGTGTGAGGCAGGAGATATGATCTGCTTCCTCACCTGTTTGTGCGCTCCTTTCTGGAGAACAGCAAGGAACTAGCCCTGTGACTCCAGTGACTCAAACTTTTTTCCTTGCTTGGTGTAGCTCTGAACAGACCGCCACTTTCTTGTAATAGTTTTTAAGGCACTCTTTGTAAACTGCTTTACAGTGATAACTTTTCTGCTTATTGTGAGCAGGCTGTTGTGTTCTCTGTGTTCAAGCTCCTGGCTGGTTCTGATCCCTCATAGGACGGCAGCATTTTAAAATACAGGGGGTAAATTAACTGGGATAATCTAATAGGTAGATATCCATCTATTAGATTCAGCACCATGAGAAGTGTCAGAGTAGGGATCTCAGAAGAAATGTCAGAAGTGAGTTATACATGTGTGTATAAATGTGTGTGAATACTGTGCATATATTTCAAAAGAGAAAATAGAGGTGACTGACATTTGAAGCTGAGTGCAAAACTTAAACACAACTTTTTCTCATTCCAGTCTTGGAAAGGCATGGTGATGGGTGTGGGTAGGTCTCTGGCTGACTTTCTGAATTGCCTTTATGTCAGAACTCCAGCAAGGGATTTGGCGCAATTTCTCATCCTGTTGAGTAAAAGGGATGTTCTATTCCACATAGTTTCCTTAGGAAACTGAAGGAAAGGGATTCTTCTCCACAGATCTTAACACACCCAGTGTATTTTTGCAGGCACTGTGTGCAAAATGTTCAGTAAATGAGATATCCGAAAGGAATTTTTCAATATGCTGAACTGGATAACTTTATTCCCCCAGCCTTTGCACACTGTCTTATGCTCGTGGGTAGTTGTAGATTTTTGTCAATATACAAAGGTTGTTATTTCTATAGTTACCTTATTCAAATTCAGAGGTTTGTAACTAGGGAAGTAAAATGTGTCTGTGCTATTATTTTGTTAATCTGTCTTGAGCTAAATTTGTTAACTGCGTGTTCATAAGAGTCTGTGCTCAAATTACCTGCTCGGTTTTCTGGTCAGGTATGCTGAGATTCAGTGTTTCAGTTTATAACTTTGGTTTTTGTTACCTTTCTCCTGATGTGTTACAACTGCCTGCCAGAAATTCTGAAAGTGTGGTCAAACAAACTGCTCTGATGTTTCCTCCCAGTGTTTGCTAATTCAGCAGCACTTGAGCTGCTTATAAGAAGCACAGAGAAACCGCAGCCGAGGACTGTGACTGGCAGTGCTGTGTGAACAAGTGATGCACATAGCACTACGCAGGTAGAGGAGTTTTAATCTGCAAGCATATCTGTCATTAAGTTTAAGGCCTTTTGGAACCATGGTAGCTCAGCTAAGAGAGGGGAAATAAGCCAAGCAATTATATGGAGCAGCTCTGTTTGGTGAAGCACATCTTTTGGGATTAGCAGGGGCTCATGAGGCAGGGTAGTGATTTGTGCATCTCAGTGCCAAGTCTGACTGATCCTTCAGGACAGTCACTGTTATGTGGGGCCTCCTGGGAAATTTCTTAAGACTGGGATATTTGCTGGGACAAGATTGAGAAAGTTTCCTTGGTTTGCAGTACAGATTTTAATGCAACAATGCTCCCCCCTGCATGCTGGGGAGAACCGTGTCCTTTCTGCTTCTCTGGTTTGTGGACCTTCTTGCTGGGTGTACAGGTGAAAGAAAGTAGCCAGGAGCTTTGAGTGACTGCAAACTGCTGTGCTTTTGGGAAGACTTTGAAAAATGGCAGGGATTTGAAAGCTGAGATTTTGACTGACTTGAATTGGGTAAAAAATTTGAGAGAACTGTGGCAGCAGTTGTTGGGAGAAGAAAAATGTCACCTGTTACCTCAGCAGACTGCTTAAGAGCACTCTGAAGTGAGTCCCCAGAAAGTTCTTGCAGAGAGCCGAATGGGCAGCCAGGAGGAAATGCTGTACTCCCTGAAGAAACAACAAACTCTCTGGATGTTTACCCAAGCTGGTAAACCAAACAGAAACCATCAGTGTGCTGCTGGGTAAATCCGTGGTGTGCCAGTGTCTTAGGCACTGTGCAGTTCTAATCACCACCTTCAAAATTAGTGGAGGGCTAGGGAAGGTCCAGAGAAAAGTCAGTCACTGTGATTTCTCTTTGCCATAGAGAAGAGATGACTTACTACAGAAATTGCAGATGTGCTGTATTGTCATGAATGGGGTGAGGAAGGGGAGTAGGGAGTGATCCTTCACAGTTCCTGTGTTTGCTAAATTGATTCAAAGCAGGCAAAGAAGAGGCACTCTGTCAAGCAGCAGTTACCATGTGAAACTCATTGCCACAGGGTGTTATGGATAGCAGAAGTCTAAACAGATTGAAAAATCAATGAAGGACAGATAAGTTCTTATTAAAAGTGATGGCCTGGATGCAACCTCTGGATCAGGAGATCTTTGACAATGGCACAGGGTGTAAGAAGGAAAAAGACTGTCTGCATTCTGTGTCATTGCTTTTCCTCCCTTTCTGCCATCCCTTATTTTTCTTTTTGGCCCTATTCTGGCTACTCCTGAAGAACAGAGAGAGCTAGACCTTTGCTCTTATAAGATGGCTATTTTTATAGTTCAAAACTAGAAAGGAAACCAGCTACCGCTGCAGTGTGGGGGACTAGTTTTGCCTTGCAGCCCACAGGTAATGTAAAGCACACTAAAACGAAGAGAATTAGGAGTCAAATGCCTAAAATTTTGTATGTGTTATAAAATGCCTTTGTAGCCTGCATCTTTTTTTAAAATTGAGTTAACAGGAAGCTGAGCTTGTTAACGCAGTGTAAGTAACTACAATGTTTCCAGTTACGTTTAGCACTCTCTCCTCTCGGTGCTACAGTCACTGATAATGCGCCTGATGAGCTGACTTGGGCATTTTTAACGAGTAGTAGTGACACCTTGGGTTGGAAGATGAGGATGGCTGCCCTGCGCAGAACGGACTGGGGAGCACGACAGGGAGGGAGGAAACAAAGTTGGGAAGAAGGCTGAAGAGGAGAGAAGATACTAAAATCCCTTCTATATGCAGAAAAGCAGGGAAGTGTAACACAGAGGAGGGCTTGTAGTTGTGACTGCACCAGAAACAGTCGGTTGATATTTGGGAGGTGAAAAAATCAGTTTTACATTTTGCTAGACAACTTCACTGTAATACAGCAGTGCCTCCTGGCAGGGAAAGCAATGTAATGTAAAGCAATACCGTGTGGAAGAGCAGTTGGAGAGCTGTCAGAAGCTGAGTAGCTTGGAATGCTTCCACGTGAACCTGGGAGCAGCGAGCTCGCTGCAGCGTGGCATTCCCCTGCCCCGAGGAGGAGAGCGGCTGCAGCGCAGGCGTCACTCGCCACCTTCCAGCACGGCTCAGCTCTCTGGAGGAGGCTTTTCTAGGCAAAATAGCAAGAGTTTCTTTCTTCTCTTGGGAGATTTCTCTTCCATTTCACAGAGCCCTTGTGAGTTCACATGCCAGGCAGTCCTGGGGCAAATGAGTTTGTACCTGTCAGCTGTCATCGCCTGCCACACCGGAGTACTCCAGGGCACCAGGCTGCCAAAGGGCTGGAGCTCTCCAGAGTGGGCTGCAGGAAAGCTGCTGGATCTCTGGATCTGATCTGATGTGGTGAACAAGGAAGAAATTACTTTTTTTTTTCTTTTTTTCTTTTTTTTTCTTTTTTTTTTTTTAAACAGTTTGTATTTCCAGAGGGCTTTGGTGCAGGGCATTGGCTTTTATTCCAGTTTTTAGATTTTGGATATACTTAGTAATCTTACTTGTGGTTTTTACCTCCCCTCTCTCCTTGCCCCCAGCATTTTCCTTCTCTTCAAGTCCTCTGCCACACTCTGGGTATTGCTGCTATAAATTGCTTGGTATGAAGGGTCCT
The DNA here is from genome assembly GCA_013397755.1 of Cnemophilus loriae. Lineage (NCBI taxonomy): Eukaryota > Metazoa > Chordata > Aves > Passeriformes > Corvidae > Cnemophilus > Cnemophilus loriae. The sequence continues at coordinate 1,506,951 of VZTF01007533.1, forward strand.
GTTTCTTACTTGAAGCCTCTGGATGCTATTAAGTAATTGGTGGAAAAGCTTGTTTAAACATCACGACCCTACGTTATTTTTAAAATTGCTCTCTGAGGTGGCTGAAATGATACTGAAAGATTACTTTGCCTTTAATACTGGACAAGGAACTTCATTAGGGAAGGGAAACAGTGTTCTTACTAGACTACTTCCAAATTACCAGGTCATCTTTCTTTTAAGGAAGGGATGTGCAGTTTTATTCCCCCTGGTTGGTTCTCCCTCCACACCAGTAAAATGGCTGTGTATAGCAAGGAGCAAAGAAGGTTTATTGGTTTTATTCCTTCGGTGCATCCAGACTTTCTTTTTTCAAAAATCTGTAAGAACAGAACGATGCATTCTGTGCATCTGCTATCTAGCCACAACTTGAAACCAGCAATACTGGTAAATTATCCAGGGAGATTCTCTCAATGTCCAAGCTGCATGTAACAGTTGTCCAGTATGATGTAGGACCAGGGCACCGTGTCCAATACAGTGCTACCTTTCTTGCTTTAATCACCTCAGCCAGATTACTGAATGATTAACATGTGGCCACGGATGAGCTTGAACAGCATCCTCCACCATTCAGCTGGCAAAAGGGAAGATTTCACTTCAGGTTTCCTAAGCTTGACAGGTCTGTGCTAGCAATTAAAGTGTGAATTTTATAAATGGAAGTGCTATCTTGGGAAGGAATAAACAAATAAGGAACTTAGTGCAGGAATGGTTTGAGAAGTGTCATGGATTATGAAGACAAACGCGAATTTGAAAGTAGCATGGGAAGGTTCCATGAAAACCTGTTTCTTCTGCACTTTGCACATAACGTTGTGCTTGATCAGGTGAAGGTCTGTCTTCTGTTTCTCTGCCATCTTCCTGATAGCAAATTAAGCTTTATCTTGTTAATATGGCACATGTATTAAGATTTTTTTGGAAAATAAGATTTTTCTCTAATATAAATTGCTAAACAAAATGTGGACAGATGCAATCACAGCCTGTCAGAACATACACCAAGAAAAGGGAAGCAGAATGCGTCTGGTAGGAAATGGATGCATCACCTCTTGCTTTTGTTGGTTTTAGTAGTCTTTGATGGCAATTTGTGGGATGTTGTGCAAAAGTCAAACGCACTGTAGATGTAACAACTAAAAGCTACTGATTTGAACAATCTTTTTAATAACTGGGAAGAGAAACTTGAAATTACAATGGCTGCCTTAAGCAATTTTCATAGATCTTAATGAGCTTAGATCTGTCTTTATTTAGGCACTGCTAGTCTTCTGCAAAAGGTTTAAGGAAAGGCAGAATGCTCAGTTGCAGAAAGTCTGTCCCTGTGCACGAGGAACAAGAGTTTATTCTGACTGATGAAGCTATCTTTGCAAGGAGACCTTCAGGCCGTTTTTGCAGATTTTTATTTAATCAGTAAAAGATTTCAGTTGAGAAAACAGTGAGAGCTTAAGAAATTTGGGATGCTTGTTTCCCTTTTCTAAGCTGGTGAATAAGAACTAGATCTAATGGGAGGCCAACATCTCGTAGCTCTAGATTTTGAAGGACAAGGCGATGTGCATCCAGTTTTAAATCATCTGCTACAGCTTACTTTTCTTTCTGAAAGAGTTTGTTTTAAACGTGTTTGGACTTAAATGCTTAGTATGGTAAATACAAAAATGAAGTAAAAAATTCTCAGCGGATCATGACTTTTTGAATTTTCAGGCATTATGATTCAAATGACAAAATGTCTTATAAAAGTCATTGGCTGTTTATTAAAATAATAAAAGGAAGAAAAATGTCAGCCGGATAAATACCTGTGAAATGGAATGAATGTTTCAGCCAGAGATAGTGCAGCTCTGGTTAGCAAAAAATAATACCAAATTGAGAGCAGATTATATTTGGTTGCAAATCAATATGGCTTAGTAGTTACCAGCCACTGATCATCCTTCATGACCTAGAGTGTAAATGTAAAACCAGACTAAAGTTGGTAGCTTTCAATTACTTTATTTAAATCCAGTCTCCTCTACCACTGAATGCTCGCCGAATAAATAAATAGATAAGTAAAAACACATTTAGCTGCTGGCATGGCATTGCCATGGCTTTTCCTGTATTTGCAATGGTTTGATACACAGATAAAGCAAACTCCCTCTGTGTGTTCATATATGATGTCTCTAATGGAACAGTTGATCTCTTTTTTTTTTCCCCTCCCCTTCCTCTTGCTCATCTCCATTACCCTCCCCCCAAATGGGGGCAAGTGAATTTTGAATTTCTTATGTTTTAAATACTTCTCAAAGTATGTGAGGCTGAAGATATCTCTGAACATAAGTGCACCTGGCCTCTTATTTTCCAGTATTCTGTGTTGTTGATACAAACTGCAAGAGAGCCCTAAAGAGGTTTTTCCTATTTTACTCCTGGTCACGTGTTTGGCACTGCAAATTTGAACATTAAAATTAATTATGGCCTTAGAGACAGACAGTCCAACAGTGAAATAGCTTGTAATTTATTTGAACTCTGAAATTCCACCAGTTAAAGTTGTGTAAAACTTTCCAATAGTTTATTTATATATTATTTTAAGAAAAAACACCTTAATTATGAGTCTGGTTGCTCAATAAAAAAGAATAGCTATCTGGCTAATTACTGCTGTGCTCTAGATCATTAATTTTCTTCTTAATGATAGTAGGACTTTTTCCATTTTCCCCTTTAAAGCCCTTTCAATTATATAACAAACGTGTTTGATTTATGGGGACACTCTCTAGGATTTTATGCCTCAAGACAGGCACGTCATGAAATAGCTGGAGGTTGGTGAAGAACCTCAGTTGGATTAAAGGCTTACAAGTACTGACAGGAGTGGGAGTTGAGCATTTGGATGGAGGCCTGTACAGAGGCGTGTGGACAGCTCTGTTCTCAGCTACTCTCACTTAAAGGAGTTGTTTTGTTTTGCTCTCACCTAGAAATTCAGACTTTCCGTATGGGAACGCATGGCCCTGGGTATGCAGAGAGGTTGCTCATAAGAAGGCCTGGTTTTCCCAAAGTCTGAAAAAATTTGTTTGTGGAAAAATGAAGTGAATGATTACACTCCTGTACTAAATGTGGGGATTTTAAAAAAATGACTTCTTAAATAATCATTTCTGCATTAGGTGTGTCACCAAGTCTCAAGGTTCCTGGAAGTGCATGTTTTGTATGTGGCACAGTTATGAAATACAGCTGGGCCTCCATTTGTCTGTTTGGGGACCCAGACCTGCTCTGTCAACTTGGTTTCAAGTTGCTTGAGAAGTACAGGACAGTCTGCATTCTAAGATTTCCTGACAAATGCGTGAAGTTCAGAGTTCTTACCAGGCTGGCTGCTAACTGGCCAGGAAGTCCCTAACACTGTGGCTGGCAAAGAATAAAGAGAACATGAAGATGCTAAATTTTGGTTATGGGAGGCTGTTCAGCATTTAAACTCCTGCTGTCTGAGAACATGGGGTGGCATTTGCAACTGATGTTTGCCTAGTGGTGAAGGACCCAGCATAATAAATAGTTGGATAAGTAGTCAGAGTTCACCTGGCAGTTAAGGCTGATTTTTATGGCTACGGACTTGAGGCCTCTTGAAACTGAGCAATGCCAGTAGTAAGAAGGATAGGTGTTTGTAGGGATAGATAGATTTGGAGGGCTTTGAGGTCCTGCTCATTTGTTTGAGAATGAAGTATCATGGAATGTCCTTATTCTAGATTTATTTGAACAGAAATGGCCAGTGAGATGAAGAGATGAACAGGATGTAAAGTATGTGAGAATTTCCCTTTGCTTCCAACTTGCACTGGACTGATGAGTTGGATTCATTGAACCCTCTGTATCACCCAGTCCTTGATGGCTTATAAAGCAGAGGTGGACTGAAAAAGCACTTGAGAAGAACATTTAGTTTGGCATTGCCTTCATCCCCAACAGCTGATTGTGATGCCTGGAGCCAGTTACCATAGGGATGAGCAGATAAACCTGATGTGTACTCAAACCTGGAAATCTGAATTAATTAAACAGTGTAATAACTTATGGATGTGGTAGATTCCCCATAAGTTAGACTTTTCATCAAGATTGGTCCATTCATTTTTACTCACATACTCTATCTCCTAAAAGCTGTTGCAAGAATTGTTCTCTGGAAAATGAAGGCACTCGTGCTGCTGAGGAGGATTAAGAAGGAGATCCTACAGGGCCCTATGGTGCTCCACCTCTGAGCCCATCTGTGCTGCTCAGCAGCTTCTCACACCCAGAGAGAAGTCAGAGCCATTGGTGCTCTGGCTCCCCGACCAGTGCTACAAGATCCATTTCATGAGATGGATGGCATCGGGGCAGTTCTTCATGTTGAAGAATTCCTTTGAATTGTGATGCGGAGCTACAGCTAAAACCAAGTAGCTCTTCCCTTTGTACTATCTGTGCCACTCATGAAGATATGACACAAAAAATGTCACTAATGTGTTTGCTGCCATAAAAATTTTCTTACTATCTCTTTCAGCTGCTTAGGCCAGCAGCTAGCATGCTGCAAGGTTAGTGATGAATTAGGTTGAAATTGCCAAGGGGTGTCTTTTTCTGCACTGACTTGAAGATGTATGAGGCTCGCTCTCCTTTGTTCTTCATCCTGCTTTAGCCATACCTGCATTGTGCCTTGTCAGCATTTTCTGCTTGGGAATGGCTGAGTGGACTTTGCTCTGTTAGCCGTGCATCTTTTTTTATTTAAAGGAGATCTTCAGCGTGTCTATTTGGCATAAATTGGTTGAGAATTTGCTGGTAATAAGCGCAGAGGAGGGAAAGAAAAGGATACTTGGTCTCCCGGCAGTGCCCCCTTCCTGCTCTGGCGGAGGAGGTCTCTTGCTTGTCCCTGCGCTGGGTCGGCCCCCGGAGTACAAGTGCTCGGAAGCCGCAGTAGCAGGGGTGTTGTCTGTCTGTCTGTCTGTCTGTCTCCGGGATCATGTGGCAAAGGGGCCGTGCCTGCGGCGAGAGCGGCTCCCCCCGTGCGAGGAGTCACAGGACACCGCCGGGGGTAGCTCCAGCTGGTATGCACTGGTACTAATATAATCCCGCAGGACTGTATCCATGAGACACAAATGTGACATGCGAGGTATTTAAGGAGACACACCTGTTCTAGGCACAGGCCTGGGTATTGCATGCCTTGGAAATTGAAGGTTTTGGTGGAGCAGGAAAGACTCTCATTTTATCCTCAGGAGGGCTTTGCTTTCTTCTTTCTCCCCAGTTTCACATTATTTTATAATTGCCTAATATTAGGCAGTCCTGTAGCCTGTTAGCACCGGTCTGTTTCAAGGGCCAGGCTGGTGTTTGCAGGAGAGAACAGCCTCTGGTCTGAGTGATGATTTGGGTGTAACTGCTCCCAAGAAAGGGCAGAGAATTCGGAGAATGTCATCTATGTGTGGGGTTGGGTTTTTCAGTCCTTTAGATAATTTAGATTTGTGTTGTGTTTACCGGTATTTTTATTATAAGGCCTCTGTCTTGCAGTTTAGAGCAGTAAATCGCATAAAAGTCATATCATCTTACAAATTTTGTACAAAAATATTTTGTCACTTTGGTTTGAAATCTCTGAGTGTATTTCCCTCTCTTCTTCCCATCTGCCCCTCATCCCAAAAATGGTGAAATGGTTACTCTCCGTAAGAAGAAGCAGCAAAAAAATACAAAATAAACCTCATGGTTGCATAGCATAAAGAAATTAAATTGCTTAGATTTTTATCTCTCTTTTTTAAGTTTATCTGATACTTGTTTGGCAGAAGATAATATGTCCGCTTTTCAATAGCAAAAAAAAATTAAGATGAAGGAAAAAGAAATTGCAGGGTCTGTCATATGACTTGATTCCATCTGTCTGTCATGTCTTTCAAGTAGAATGGAAGTTTTCTCTTAAATTTGATGTGCCTTTTTTGATGTTAATGTGAAATCTCCTAGTTTGCCTTAGTCTCATTCCCCATGGCCATTCTTTCCATGGATTCCTGCTCTTGGTGAGGTGTTAAGTGCTTGTTGGTTTGGGACAGCTTCCAGGACCGGGGCCAAGGCTTCTCCTACATTTGATAGGTTGTTGTGTGAAAATAGTAGCAACTGGGCAGTCTTTCCCAGACTTTTAAATAAGATTTTCAGGTAAACATCCAGTAGGTCAATTGTTTGCAGAACTAAAGTAATGGCTGGTGGAAATAAGGAAGAGGGGGTGAGAAGAGTGTTGTGCTCTAGGACCTGGTTAGTTTGGGCAGTCAGGTATTTAGAAGGGAAGGTGGTAATTCTCTTCTGTAACAGCTTTGCACTCTGAATGTGGTGGTCTGGAATAACCAGTCCCTGAGTGGACGACAGACTGTCCTTCTCAGAAAGTAAAGGTTGTTGGCAGGGGAGAAGATCCTGGGAATGGAGACCCCTCAGCTCCAGGCTCACTTGGCCCATGGGGTCATTGACCCTTATGACAAGGGGATATAAATATGTATCTTTTTAATCCTAACCTGAAAGAGGACTGCAGCTGTATGCTAGTGTTTGAGCAGATCCAAACCCTCAGAGAGTTTTCCTCCCTTGTGAGCAGACACATTTTTGTACATAGGAATGTAAAATACCTTTGATTATGCTACTGAGAAACAGAATATCTTGTTATAGGGAAAGAATCATCCCCTTCTAGCTGTGGTGCCTCCCAGGCTGGCTTTGGGCCTCTGCAAATCACATTTTGCTGCATAGCCTAAGGTAGACACGGCTAGCTGGTAGAAGTGGGCTCTCCCCTACCCCTGTTCCTACTGGACTCTCCCAAAGTTAATAGATGTGCGATCAAAACCTGAAGATATTTGTTCTGGGTTGTTTTGGGGTTTTTTGAGGGGGGGTGGGGGTGGTTTGATTTAGTGATGTTTTTTGTTCCTTAACTGCACCCTGCAAAATGTCCTGGCTGAGTTGTTTGCAAATACTGGCATCTCCAGGGAAGGGGTTATAAATTGCTAATTTAAAGCCTGCAACAGGATAATTAACTAACCAGTTTGATGTAAATGGCTTAATGGGGCTTTACTAGCCCCTTTGAACTTAAAGTAGCACTAAAAAGTAAACTGTAAATACCTTCAAGGAACGTAGTGGCATGTTTGAATGTGGGGCTGCTTGGCTGTAAGGAGCAAGCCTGCTCGACTTGCCAGGAATCCACTGCCCTATGTGACAGCAAACATGTCAAGGGGGGGTGAGGGGACCAACCAGGCACCCCTTGGGGAAGGCTCTGCAACTACCTTGGTTCTCAGGAAGCACACACACTCTGATATATCAGGCTTTCAAACCTGCCCTGCCTGCTTTGGAAAATTTAAATCACAGCCTCAGTTTAAATGCAACTGTAATGAATTTCATCAGGATTGAAAGAAAAAAAAAACAACTGAAAAACCAAAACCCTGAGGGGGAGGCAGCCACTAGAGTCCACCCTAATTTTCCTGCAGTTCTATTTGCATTAAGGTCTTTTGGCAAGTCCAGGCAGAAACACTTATTACACTTTGTTTCAGAAGACCTTGTTACCCACTGAATCTGCTGAGACAACGTGCTGCAGCCCTGCAGCAGATTCCAGTTTCTGATGCATTTGGGGGACTTTGGGGAGAATCTCCAGACTTTCATTCTTGCTGGGCTGTTATAAAGTTCCAACAGAGGAAGTCAACAACAATTAATCATCTAGAAATGAAGAGCATTACAAAGTGGAAGCATCTTGTGTAGTTAGGCATTGATCTCACTTCTGACTATGGAAACTGGGGTGTTGGAGAGGAGAATTTCAGGCCCAAAGGCCCACAGGAATATTCCCTTGAAACTCCTCCTGGTCCCAGTGCTCCTCTGCTCTGCCTTCTCACTGTGCATGCACCACACAGTGTCAACAACAATTCCAAGAACCTTTTCTTCATAGTTCCTCTGTCTCACAACCATCTTCCACCTATTGCCAGCAGCCTTCCTGGATACCAGAAGATGTTTTGGGGGTTGAAGCACAATCCCCAGTTACTGCTGTGACCTCTGACACGTGAGATTTGGCTTTACAGCCAGCTTTGCTCAAGAGTGTTCCTGATCCTTGGCTATGCTTTATTGCCTGCTCTGTTGTGCTGCCCTGAAGACCATGGGGCTGTAAGGCTGAGCCAGACTGGGGCTGATGCAGAAAGAGGGCAAGACCTGACCTTTTTGGTGGTGGCTCTGACTTGGATGCCTTAAAACAGATCATAATGCCTCATCCTCTGTAGTGATGGCTCTGTTTCTGTGTGGTTTGTTTTGGGATGTTTTTCCACCTGGTAAATAATGTATCATTGGCAATGTTAATGTCGGCCTTTAAAAAAGCAGCATAAAAGCAGCGAAATCTGTTGTAGAGGGCCATGATGCAGAAGTGCTACGTCTCATTTTAAAAGCCATGTCTGCCAGAGGATGCAGCCTTGTGGTCTAATTATTCCGGTGTCTGTTGTATGCAGGGATCAAAATGCTCTGCTGTGGCCTTTAGAAGAGCTAATAACATGGCACTTTGCTCTTATGTGCTGACTGAAGCAGTTGGCACCATGGCACTACCTGCTTGCTGTGTGTGGGTTGGGAGCCCAGCACAGGATTAATTTGGGGTTGTGTTGGCAAGGATCTGTCAGCAGAGCTTGCCCAGCTGCCTGTGCTATGCTGGAGTTGTTAATGCTTTACTTTTATAAGCACTAACCTAGAGCACATTTTAAAAAATTCAAAATACTTGCTATTAGAGAGAGAGACACTTGCAAGCAGAAGAGCTCTGTACACAGTGTTCATGGCTGGAGACTCCCTTCAAGGAACACCACAACACCTTAGCCTGCCAGCTTTGCTATCTTGGCATCTGACTGCGAAATGCAAATACTCAATCTTAATCCTTCATTCCCACATACTGACATATATCGAAGGGGAACTTCTGTGAATGTTGTTGTTATTTCCATATAACTTCAGCTGCTGCTTTGCTTCCCAGAACCTCCCCACCATGCATCTCAGTGCAGTGTTTTCCAGGTCTTTTGGATTTGTTTCCATCATGGAAGCCCAGAAGGCATTAGTGTGCATGTCCTTATCAGAGATCTGGGCAAGGGAGTCGAGGGCACCCTCAGTAAGCTCACAGGTGACACCAGGCTGGGTGGGAGTGTTGATCTGCTGGAGGGCAGGAAGGCTCTGTAGAGGGATCTGGACAGGCTGGATCCATGGGCTGAGGCCACTTGGGTGAAGTTCAACAAGGCTGAAAGGAAGTTGTAGCCAGATGGGGGTTGGTCTCTTCTCCCAAGTGACAAGCAATAGGGCAAGAGCAAATGGTCTCAAGTTGCACCAGGGGAGATTGAGGTTGGATATTAGGGAAAATTTCAAGGAAAGGGTCATCAAGCATTGGAACAGGCTGCTCAAGGAAATGATGGAATTGCCATCCCTGGAGATTATCCAAAGGATGTGTAGACGTGGCACTTGGGGACACAGTTTAGAGGTGGACATGGCAGTGATGGGGTAATGGTTGGACTTGAGTTTAGGGGTCTTCTCCAGCCTAAGTGATTCTGTGGTTTTGTGTGGAGAAGAGGAACAAACCCCATGATTGGAGTGCATGGGGTTGTTTTTATAAGGCTCTTCTCTTTCTAATCCCCCTCCAACGAATCCTTCCACAGATTTTTAGATTCCTCACTAAATCCATTAAATAATATGATAGCAAATAATCCCCCGTCTAATACACCTTTTGTTTTGAAACCCACCAAACCTAACAACTCTATTTGATTTGTTGGCTTAAGAATCACAGGGAAAATATAAGTAGAAACCCTGGGCCAGGACTCTGGACTTTGACTATCACTAGAGAAAGAACAAATTATGTGTATGGTACTTTCCTGATCTCTCCTCTGTTTTTAGAAACATGAACAATTTCATCTGGCTATTGCAAATGTTAGAAAGTTGTGTAAAAATTAGAACATAATGAAGACAAATTTTAAAGTGGTGTCTGCTGCAGGTCTTGGGTGTGTTCTCTGAACTGCCTCCTGCTTAGAGAGCAGCTGAAAAATCCAAGTCCTTTTCCAACATGTCAAAACCAACTTTTTCAAAGGATTCAGTAGCTGTGCCAAAGCACCTTGCCTATTTGTAAGCAAATGCATAGGGTTGGGACTGTCTCTGCCAGGGCCAGCATTCACACATGCAGCTGGCTCTATTAAATCAATTTGATGAATTACTATATACTTTCTAATTTTTCAACAGGCAAGTCCCTGCTATTTCTTGCCTGCACAAGATTAAACGGGCTTCTACATTACATACCTTGATTGTCTGGAGTAGGTCTGGGTATGCAATGACTGCTCCTGGAAGGGTATGGGGATTTGGGATTACTGTCAGGCTTCTTACTCGAGGTTGCAGAGAAAGCAGGTGTGTGAAAGCCATGTTAGCATCTGTGATGGAGGATACCTTGTGATAAGAAGGATGCCACCTATGTGACTTTTTCAGGTTCTTCAGAGGTGTTGACTTACTTGGTTTGGGATTTTGAGGTGTTTTTCCTGCTGTTAAAACATATTCTTTGAGTGAAGTGCCTGCCAAGAAAATGCCTGGAGAAGGGAATAGATTGACCCAAGGTGGACTGACTTGGTGGGTCAGGGAAAGCTGGATGACATCAGAACATCCCTATGGCTGGTGAGACACGAGCCTCAGGATATGTGTGTTTCCGAGCACCTGCACTGTGGTGTAACAATGCCACAATTTATTCAACCTTTCTCTGTGACAGAACTGCATGTGGCTGAATAATGTGCAGCCAGGGGCCAGGGGCTGAAAGCAGCTGGATCCTAGATACAGGTGTTTGAGAATGCACATTGCCAAGAGAGAGATTTTAGTCCAAATGTATCCTCACTAAGAGTACTTTCTGCATCCTCTGGCATCTCTTGATGTTGTTATATCAGTGGGTTCTGCTGGAAGTGGTAAGGATGGAAGAATTTTACTTTTTCCTTCCACTCTAAGGTGTGGTATCAATGTTTGTTGTGGCTGTGAGCAGAAGTTTGTACGTGTATTACTCCTTGGGCCAGATTCTGATCCTATTTATGTAGGTATAAAACTGCTGTGTTGTTTTATCTGTGTTAGGGAAGTTCCAGCCTCTCTGGCTGTTTTTAGGTTTTGGTTCTGCTTGGCTTTTTGGTTGGTTTTTTTTTTCCTTTAACCACTTTCCTTGCTGAGAGGGGAGAGCTCCATGGGAAGTGATCCAGCAAACTTTTAAAATAAGCTTTTAGTGTGGGTTTGGTTTTGGTTCTTGTTTTTTTTAACTCTTGCTCAAGCTTTTAAATATGTGAATTGTCTCTGTGAATTCTGAGTGCCTCTGAAACCTGCTAGCCAAGCCTAAATTTTGCAGGAGGTGTGGCCACATTTGTGTTCTCAGAGCTCTCTGGCACAGACACCTGGTACACCTGTGTCTCCTGCTATTTTCAGTACTGTCATAACTTCACCCCTCATGCCTGTTTCTCTGGTACCTCCTGTTTTTCCCAAGGTTATCTTCTAAAAATAGAATCTGTTACAGATTTTCACTCCCCCACACCCATCTTGAGGACAATAATTACCAATGAGATGGCTTTAATAATGCTGAAAGAAGGAGAGTGATGCATTCTGCTCTGCTCTTTGAGGCATTTTTTTTCTGGCAGAGAAAAAAATGCACAAATTGCTTAGTAATTTCCTTAGGTGACAAATGTAAAGTGAGTAGCTTTTGAAATACTTAAGCTTGAGTATTTAAACATTTGATAAATCATGGGTTATCTGAAGAATAAAACTATAATGTTTTGGCACCAACAGAATTCCATGCAAAGGTCTCAATCTGAGTAGAAAATCTCTTCATTTCCTTAATTGTTGTTAGACTGGTGGAGATCGCTGTGGTCTCTGTGGTGTTCGCTTGTCCAGAAACCAAAGCCATGCTCAACCTAGGTGAGCAGAGATGCTTTGGATGATGCAGTTATCTGGCACCAGCCAGAAATTAAAACATTTAGAGCATTCACAAGACAGAAAAAACTTCTCTAAAAGGAAAAAAAAAATACCCTGAATGGAAGCATGTAAAGGTTTGAGTGGATGATGCTGACTTGACTGTCCTCTCAACGATGCCTGCAGCAGCCCAGAGCTTGTTGTCATATAAACCAAGAGAAATGAAAGAGAAGCTGTCTCTATAGGCTGCATGATGTTACTGGTGAGCAGCTGCTCCCATAGTAGGGTGCTCTGTGTGTGATAAGTGCCTACAGACAGAAATGCTGTGTACAGGAATCATTGATGGCACACTGACAGATGCTGGCAAACTAAACTGTTTGGCGGAAGGATAAGAATCTACTATAGCTCTTTAAAATCACCCTCATCATGATCACCTCATGATCAAACATTACTTCCTCCACTGTGAGTATAAGCATAGCACATTTCCCAAATGATCCCTTAAAATAAAACCAGATTGGTGCATAAGAGTAGACCAAGTCAGCACAACCAGTAAAAGTACAGTGCTACTACCCAGAGCTCAGAATGAAATGGGAACAGTGATGGTTCTTCAGGTTTTACAGCCACTTCTGTGCTTGACTTTGACAATTATTTATTACCGCTAATATTGTGCTTTGTAAACTTATACAGTGCTTTATGAAGTAAGACATGTTTCCTATTTTAAAGATCTTATAATCTTGTGGGCTGATAAGGGGTGCAGATTATCCCTTGGATGTTCATAAATAGCATTAGCACTAAGAGTTTTATTAGCGCTGGGTCCTTTCAAGCCTGTGGCTCTTTCTTTTACGTAACAACACTTCCCTAGTCAGGTGCTGAAATAAGGATTTCTACATCATGATGTTCCAGGCTGGAATAATGTGGGCACTCTTTGGTTTTGCTTGTAGTGAAAGAGCAAAACCCAAGCAGAGTCCCAGCACAGTGGCTGTTGCTCTGCATGGGTTTAATCCACAGCCTTCGCTCGCCTCTCTGAGACTACAAATCTGGAGTTTAGGGGATGGCAGCAGAGAGCAGGCTCGGGAGGTCTGTGTGTGTGTGTGTGTGTGCTTGCGCGTCTTTTAAATAAACAAACAATGCAACAGCAACTTCAACAAATTGTGAGTGGTGCTAATTTGTTATAGTGCTGTCTTGCCTTCTGGCAGTGTTGATTTAGGAGAAGCTGAGCAGACTGGAACGGATGTGGCGAGCTGCTGGTTCCCTTGCTCTGGGATGGTTCAGCATAAAATGCTTTTAAGAGTCCTGTCCTGAGGAGCTTTCAGATTACAGGGTAAAGCACATACATAGGCTGTCAATCCCCTTTTCAAAACCAAATCTTACGCAAAAGTACCTTCCCCCCTGCCTTGCTCCACCTCTTCTACTTTTTTAAAATGACGAGAAGTTTTAAGTCTTAATTCATGACAAAAGCCTATAATTTGTGTACTTTGAGGACTGCCAGGAAATCCTTGACATTGACAAGAATAGTGTGTAGGGAAGGAAAGGAGGAAGATCCTGTGCTTTGGACTGTAGCGAAATTTTCAACACCCCATGACCTTGCTGGGCTGCCTTTCATAACGTGCCTGGGGCTGTAATCCCCCAGGCTGAGAAGCTGTCTATCAGGGAGGGCTGGCCAAATGTGCCCGAGGAATCTGCAGCCCTGGACCACTGCTGTGCAGGGCTGCAGGATAAAGCTGGCAGGATGGGGGCCTTGCTGGGAAGAGGTGGATTTTGGAAACATACATAGAGTGACCTCCCTGAAGTCTCAAGTGAAGAAGACAGAGGAATAAAACAGTCAAAATAAGAAGTAGGGTTGAAGAAAAGCAGCCAAAGAAATGAAGAATTCTGAAAGTGAGTAAACTCTGCTTTCCCATTAGGTCATCTTCAGCTTGGAGAGATTTGGATGCAGTACAGGCAGTTTGCAGAACTTTGAGTCTGTTAGGCCTTCTGCTTTTACAAGCAATAGTGGCTTTCTGGCCTCTCTCATTTGCCAGGCTCAGATGTTCTGAGACTTTTTGGTGGCTGCAAAGAACCATATACAAAGGGTTCAGGGGATCAGTTAAGCATCTGACTTGGAGGGATGTTTGGCAGGCAGTACAGTCTTAATACTGCTGGGACCAACTCTTACAGTGGTTTGCTTGAAAGACTTCACCAAAGTGAAACTTAAAACCAAAGATTTCTTTGCTAAGTACAGGGCTCAGTATATGGTCAGTTTTTGGGGAAAAGCAAAGAAAAATATGTGGATAAGTGCTGTATTTAAGGTATCACTTGTATTAAGAACTGTTGCTAGATCTATAGGTATGGGTAAAGGGAATGAGATTTTTTCTTATTGGATAAACAACAAGACAGCAGTGCTTGTTTTGTGCTCACTGGTATCTGGCATATGGTGAGAGAGATGACATTTTGGTCCAAGACAGTTACTACCCTCCTCAGCATGGAAACTTGGTGTTAACTATTGCAAGCTCATGATATTAGCAGTGTCGTGTATGCAGATGCTCCTGTGCAGACTGCTTCTCTCTGCAGAAACGTTTGCTGAGTCTGCACAAGAAATAAAAATAAACGGGCTGATTGGGAGGATCTTTATCAAACCTGCTCCCATTTTTCCTAGTACTCTGAGGCTTTGTTTGCTCTAACAAGCCATGTAACTAAGGAGTCTGAGTCACAGTCACTAGTTCCAGCTGCCTGCTTCATCCTTGTCCTGGAGATCCCTCCCCAGTTGCAGGGACAGTTGAAAGGGTCATGCATTTGCTCCAGTATTACTGCATTTCACAACCTGCTATCAGCTTGTACCTGTGGTGACTCAGAGCCCTAAAGCAGTGCTGCAGCTGGGAGTGTCCTGCAGTTCAGTCTTGGTTGGAAGAGGGTCGTGACATTCCTCCTTCTCCACAGCGCTGGGTGTGCTCCTGCCCTCAGAGTGATGCTCAGCATGAGGTTGCCACTCCATGCACCCCCTGCCAAGTGGCCTACCTTCCTGAAGGACAGGGCCCAAGCCTGACACTCTCTAGGTTTAGCTGGGAGGAAGCAACAATCTTTACTCATGTCCTAAATTCTTGCTTTGTAAAGGGAGAATTCCATACAGGCTCAGAGGTAGCTGGGAAACAAATTTTGCATACCAAAGGGGCCTTTGAGCTACTTCATTCAATATGTTGTTGTTATTTTTGTGCAATAGGGAGTAAATAAATGAATTAAATGAGATTAGCATTGGACATTGGAGCTGCCTGTACTACTTCCAATACAGGTACAACTGAAACCGAGCTTGCTCAGCTGTTGTAGGAAGAGAAGAGCCCAGAGTCTACTGCTGGTCACTAAGTGGTCATGAGCTTCTGAAGCTTTGTTTAGTGCCACTGCTCTGTTCCTGAGATCAACTGTGCTTCTGCAGATATGCAGGAATTTTTAGTGCCTGACTCTGGCTGACAAGATCTGCAATGTCCATGCCTCTCCTCTTCTCCTCCCATTAAAGGTTTGGGTAGTCCTAGGCTCCTATGTGTCAGCAGTGACAATTAATATATAATACACAAGCGCTCTGTTTAGGAATTGGCAGGAAGGTTCATTTCTGACTGCAGCGAGAGTCCTCTAACAACAAAGGTGTCTCCTCTAACAGTAGGAGACACCTTTGGTTGAAGCAATTCTCTGCTAAACTCTGCCCTGGAGGGGAAATACAACTATGGAGAAGAGCTCTTACTTCACAGTAGCAAGAAGCAAATTGATGTAATCTGAGTGTAAAAAACCTCGCGTTTGAGGTGCTGTTCAAGAAATACCTTTATGCAGCATTCAGCCTTTGTTAAACTGAGTATTGCTGGTATTGCTGAGGGTTTTGCAGAGTTGTGATGCTGGGAGATGCAGCCAGAGTTCAGGTTGCTCTAAGGCAGTGCAGAGCGTGATCTTCTGGAGAGGGGGGAGGTCTGAATTCTTGGGGCTCTGGCCCATTATGCTTCAAGTTGTGTTGTAGTTAAATGTGGGTTGGCCTGTTCATGCTGGCAGTGGTCTGTTCAGACTAGTTCAGCAAATGCTCTTGGCTCAGCACAGCCCAGGTCAGTAGGCAAACAGTTGCTTACATTTCACTTCTTCATTGTATTGACAAGATTTAAAAATCTTCAGCCTACAGCAGTCAAAACAGGGTGATCTGAATACAAAAGACCCATTAGTTCAGTGTGAAAGGGATTTAGTTACAGAGTTGTGGGGATAAGTATGCAGGTGGGAATGATGGGAACACTGTTCTGGGCCTGAGCCCAGCAGATGTTCAGGAAGAATGAACTATCTCCTTATACTCTGTCCTTTTCATGACAACCCGTTCCATTTCTCAGGCCTGTGTCCTCCTTTATGCTCTCTCTCATTCAGTGTTAAGTGTTTTAGGTCTTTTTCATTTGGCCTTTTCTCTTTTAAGGTTGATAAGCAATACTATTCTCACTTTTAAAATGTAAGATTTCTATCTCCAGAAACACAGCTGGAGATATGCTGCCATCAAGGTGACAAGAGCTGTGCACATGTTTCACTTCACCATGAGGGTCTAAAAACCTATGTTAAATCCCTGCCAAGCTGTAGGCTTATTTCGCTACTGTTTTTTGGCGGGTTTGGGCTTTTTGTATGTTTGTTTTCACTGGGGCAGCATCACCACTTGTAGAGAGGAACCTGTGCTTAGAATATACCCTGAGACTCCTCCATGATAATTCTGCTGGGGCTGATTAGAGGAACTCCATGGGAAGGATATGCACTGCAGAGGATACAATCAGCTTGTCAAACCTAGGGTATCTGTGATATGTGCCTTTCCCTGACATGGAAAAGATGATGTTGCTTTTTCCTTGGGCCAGGGGAGGGTGGAATTTTAGATCTTAAGTTTTGCGACGTTCATACAAGCTGCAGTTCACCATGAATCAACTTGATCTCCAGTGTCCAAGAATGGAGATTAAATTATCAGTGAAGCATCATTATAAATAGGAGAGGGTATAAAGTGTCTTCTTCTCCTGCCTTGCACCAAAGTATCCAGCCTGGCTCAATGCCATAACATCTCTAGAAGATATTTTCAAAGGCTTGGGAAGTGGGACAGGGAAGTGGGGACAACACAGCGGATCAGCTTTGAAGAGCTTCTTCTGCTGCCTGTACTGTGTTGGGAATGAGACCATGAAACTCTGGTACCAGGCCGTTCTTGTTGTAGAGGCATTTCTAAATGGTGATGATATTTCATTGCTAAATTTCTGGGCAGAAGGAAGCTGGTGCAGACACCTTGCGATCTGCTGGTTTTGGATACGTGTGGACTGGTCCCCCTGAAGATCAGTGCCATTGGGAGTTATGAATGTAAGTGGCCAGGGAGCATCAGTAAGGAACTTGCAGAATCCTGCTGTTCTGCTTCCGTCGCAGTTCAGCAGCTATGGGGAGATGGGTGGGGGGGAGGTTGTTCTAGCAGTTACATGTTTAAGGCAGGTGGCTGTTTTAAAATGTACATTTCAATTTTGATTGCAGTATTTTAATTGCATTTAACAGCGTCCCTGCTGGTTCTCCATTCTGCATCCGTGCAGCCACGTTCTATTGATGGCCTGTTGTGATTTCAATGGAACATCATGGGATGTACCTGGCACGTCGGGCAGCACTGGATGGAGGTGCCTTTAGCCCAATGTACCTGGCATGGTAAGCGGCAATCAAGTGGTTAATCTGCATTCTACTGCTCATAGTTTCAGCTTGTATAGCAAGGTGTTCCTGCTTTGCTGCAGCCTTGCACTGACTGGAAATCACTTTGCTCTCCTGATTTTAGTGCTCTCATGCACACAGGGCCCCTACCCTTTTCACCCATGGAGATTCCCCTTTCCTGGGAAGTTTGCCATGCAATAGAGAAGGGCCTAGCCATGTCAGGCTCCCCTTGTTATTCTAGAACATGAGAGAAGGGACTGGGAAATCATCTCACTCTTTTTTTTCTCTCCTTTTTGGGCCAGGAGCTGGTAGCAGTTGAGCAGGTATGGCCCACGTCCCAAATATCCAAACGTTGCCGCACAGAGGTACCAGACAGGTGCTCGTGTCCTTAAGCAAAGCTGTGCCGTTTCTGCGGGAGTCCTGCAAGAGCTGCCTCAGGGAGCTGGGAGGGCAGTTCTGCCTGGCACTAATTGGAATGTAACAAACTAAACAAGGGCCACTTTCAGTTTGCTGATGTGGTATCCTCTGCAAAATGATCCTCCATTTTCCTTCCCTTTTCCATGCCCACACCTGCAAAATCAGCTGCACATCCTGCTCTGTCCTGCATGTTTTCCCTCCCTCCCCCAGCTCTGCAGACCTCTGTCCGAGTAACTTCACATGTTGGTCTTAGCTATTTTAAAGTGCTAAATATTTGTGTGAGAAAAACAAGGGTGCTGCATCCTGTTTTCTGCTTGAGCCTTCTTCATAGAGCTTTTGCTGCTCCACTGCCAATGATGAAAATGCATGTTTGTGCCTTAGCTTCTGAATTCTGCTGTCTGACTGCTCACAGGGGCTGGGGATAGGGAACCATTTGGACTAACACAGTTCCAGCACTTCTCCCCTTGCTTCTGCTGTTCTAGAATGTGAATACCTTTAAAAGTCATGGGCTAATGACCTACCAAGTGCAACTCCTGAGGGCAGGTTAGTGGCTGTGAACCACCCACTACACTGACACCTCTGAGGGTCCTGATTCTGTTGGGATGTGGGGAAAGGAAGATCAGATGACCAGTGAGGAACAGGAAACCTCTCTTCCCAGTGGGGTTGTTAAGTGCTCAAAAAAAAGTTGGTTCATCTGAAACTGAAGGGTGCAGAAGTCATCTGTTTCAGTTTCAGTCAGTTCCACTAGCAGCTGGACACAGCATTTTTAATGTCATAAATTGGTGGGAGAGAGCAATGTAGGAAACAGTGGATTTCATTTTGTCTTGTTCTTCCCCATGCTCACTGCTGCAGTGTCTGCTCAGTGCAGCACAACTGCTTGGGAAGGTGGAGAAGTAAGTAAGCAGGCCACTGTCTTTTCCTGGGTCTATTATAACATGCACAGTAGGCTGACGTTTTAACAGCATCTAATTTGATACATCACATCTAATCTGTTTGTTGGTTTTTATCTGCAGTACTATTAGCTCACTGTTCAGGTGCTCGGTGTCTAGCCTTCTCATCCAGCCACAAATCCTCTACGTGAAATGAGTGATTCCTTAGATCTGTTTTTGATTGATTCTTTGCTTCACTGGTGTTGCTTCTTAAAAGGTAAACAATATTCATGTGCTGCAATCTATAACTCAGAGATGAAATCAAATAGCATCTCCTGCCAGAGGTTGCTAAGATAACACATTTAGCATTCATTCAGCAATTACTTTTAGGAAGAGATTTAGTGATATTAGAGAGAATCAAACCTGTAGTGAATATGTAGATTTTATACTGTTGAAAGGGATGAAGGGATTTCTCTTCTCCTCTGTTTAGCAATTTCATTTCTGTGACGTCCAGAGTCTTTGTGCAAATTGAGAGAAAATGAAGTTTTTCCTGCTGTGTAGTGAGAGCAGCACAGCTCCAGGAGCAGCCTGTGTGTTGTGCACAGCCTTGCTGCCCTTGGGGTCACAGTGTGCCCCAGGCTGGGCACAGCAGCTCACAGTTACCCAGCTCCTGGGGCAATATTGCATATTAAGATGCTGTTGGCTCTTAGCTTGCGCAGCTTTGTTTGATGTGTGGCATCTGCTTGCAGCATTACTGTATTCTGTGATTTGTGCCCTGTACTTCTCATGTCTTTGCATGTGCTGTGTCTCAGTGTCATGGATATGGTGGAAGTAGTGGAGAGCCTTACTCTTGTTTCATTCTCTCCTTGCACGGGAGTGTTTGAGCAGGTTCACTGCTCTGAAAAATGTGTGTCTTGAATGTGAGGTTACCAGCCTGAATCTGAGAAAAGACCATCACTGCTGCTATTTGTCCAGAGCCTTCTGTAATCCTCTTTTAAATGCAAAGGGGTGAAATTTTGCACACCACATTCAATGATTAAAGACTGTGGCCCCAGTGAGACATCTATGTATTCTTGAGGTCTGGGGTTTGGGTTTTTTACTAGAAATGCATCTGAACCTTTTCTGAGCCAAGGCTCCTCTGAACTGGGAGTATGCTTTTTTCTGGTTTTTTTTTTTTTTTTTTTTTTTCAGAAAACAGAAAAGGAAGGGAGATTAAAAATGATACTGAAATACAAGAAGTATAAACCCACTGTGATTTTTTTAGGGCTTTGGGGGGTTGTGGTGATGTTATTCAAATGTTACGGTTTGTTAATAGACAAATAGACTCTCTGCAAACTAATGGATAGCAATGCCTTTTTAAGGCTGCACCTGCTGTTTGTTTGGGCAGATAACTTTTACACAGGATTTAAACTCACAGTTGTCCTTGGTCCCATGCTTTCAGCTAGAAGTGAGATCCTAGGAATGACATAAGTTAAGGAACTGCTTCTCTTTTGCTAACAACTTTTCCAACACACCTTTCTTCCTCCACCTCTGAAATGCACCATTGCCAAAGAAGGGTTTGTAACTGGCCACCTCTGGAAAATATCCGGACTGGATTTATTTTTGTTGAGGACTGCACAAGATACACACGGCAGGTTGCTGTAAGGCTTTTGTCAACAAAGGGACATCAGCCAAAGAAATGTTCTCTGAGCCATACTCCTGTCCTGGTCAAAGCCCTTGGTGGGCAATTCTGACAAAATTTTAAACACAGTGCTCTAAGCTTGGCTGAAGGTTTTGCTGCCTTGATTCATTACATTCATTTTGTTGGGGTTGTTAAATCCACGTTAGATTTCAGCTAACAAATTCAGATTTGATAGGCAGTGTTATAGTGCTTACACCTGACCACTGCTTTTAAAATCTACTGAAGGTAATAGCCTACCTTATACATATGTCGTACTGAACATGAATAATTCTGTAAAATTTGACATGTGAGATAAATAGAGGTAATTTAAACAACTGGTACTATGCTAGTTTCTATGCTGCAGAACATATTGAAGTTTAATAATAACGTTATCTTTCTCATGAAGGTCAGCAGCAGAATTAGAATTCTAACTCTGTTTCCAGGGCTTTCTCTGCAGGCTCATTACCTGGTTTCAATATCATTTAAGGCAGAAAGAAAAAAAAAAAAGTAAAATGCTAAAAATATTCTGCATTAATAGCTGTTGCAAGCCTTAAGGCTTAGACAACTTGTATACAGCGATTTCTAGACTTCTGCTTTAAGTGTCACATCAATGGGAAATAAGCCCACTTTTACTTCAGTAACATTTTTTTTTTATTATTGTTATTACTACTACTACTTTGTTTAGGCACAAAATACTGGCTGTACTGTTTCCCTTCCTTTCCCATGTTTGTCCTTTATGGAACACTTAAAAATTGTACCCAGGGATTTTGTGTGTTACATGCATGGAAAAGCACCATTATGTTTTGTAGTGAAATGTAGTACTAGGTTGTTTCTTGCTATCTTGAGCAGGATACATTTATATAGAGAGATGCTGTTAAGTTGCAAGCCATGTTTTTGTCCTCCCCTGTCGATGTATCACAGTGACCCAGAAGTAAGGGCTCTTACTGGCCTGGCTAGGTGAAAGTGGGTATTTTGTACCTCTATGCTGCTGCTTCTTCCTCTTAATCAGCAATTCTGGAAGCAAGCCACTAGAACTAGACACGCTGCCTCCGTGCTGCAACTCTGATGTGACTAATTACATCAAAACTTGGTTTTAAAGTGCTCAACACTACTCAGTGGAGGTAGTCCCTGTCCTGTCACGTTTTTCTGATTCTGCAGGGTGAGTTTCTATTACAGAAACGCTATAGGTGGAACTAGCACCATGGCAAGCCTGTATTTTCTCCTTTTGGCTGCTGCCCTTTCTAGAGCTACCAACATCCACGTGCACAAAGGCACCGTGGTGAATCCACTGTCTTCTTGGGTTGCCGTCCATTGCTGAAACAAAATCAAACAGAAAAGCAGAGCAGCCTTTTTAGCTGTGAGTCAAAGTGATGAGCTTGAGGGATGTCTGTGGATGCTAAATTACGTGCTGCTGCACTGAACAGCCACCACAAAATTCCACCGAAAGTATAAGCAAGCATGAGGCTGACCAGCAAAACAAGTGAAGAGCTGTGTCCTGTGGAAGAAGGGAGGCACCTGCTTGGCAGGTCTGTTGGGAAGAGTACCAGGGTAGTCAAGCAACAGTGCTGAAGGAAATACTGCATTTGTTTACTTTTTGGTAGCTTTTTTTTTTCATAAAGCAAAACTTTCCTGTGCAGAAATGGATGATATAAATATACCACCTTTCTGCCAAATGAAATCTTTCTATTTATCACCAGGTAGTAAGAATCAGGTTTGAGGGAAGCAATTTTTAATATTAACAGCATCACTCCTTATTTCTTTTTGTTGTGTACCTATACTTGGCACAGAGGGAAGATAATGCAGTCTAATGCTTCATCATTTGAACTCTGATGGGACAGAGTGTGGTAGTGGGACTCACAAACAACAAAAAAATTAACTGATGATGATTTTCAGAGAAAACTTAAGCTCTTCATTTCTCTGTATTTATGGCTTACTTCACCTTCAATAAGAGAAATGTTTCAATAATATGATAAACTGGGAAAGGAAGAAAGGAACTAGAAGGCTAAATGGTGGTTGTTGTATATTTGGTATTTAATTCCTACTTTTGAACCTCAGAAACTATTTTAAATCAACTTTAACAGATAAATGCAAGTAGTAGTTGGCACTTTCAAACAAACACACACACATACAAAAAACAACAAGGAAAAAAAATTAAAATTGATCTTGGATTCCTGAATGCAAGGGATTTGAATTTGAATTATTGAATTCTGGGTTTTATGGATTGTAATATCTACCAAATGTGCAACTGCAGTTAGTTCTGACATATCTCAAACTGGTGTTTCCTACAGTCCGTAGTACGGGGAAGGCCAATATAAACATCTAAACTAAAATATATCATGACCACTGTGAAATGCATGAACTATACGGTGGTAACCACAATTTTCCTCTCTTTAGAGTATTTCAGGGTAGAGACACTGTGACTTGAGATATGTTACTTGACTCTATTAGTTTAAACAAAATTCTTTCAAAATTAAAGACACAACAAAATTAACTTGAGAAAAAGGTTTCAGATTTATGAAGACATTTGGTGACATTTAGCTAGCTCAGCATCCCGAATTTCAGCCAGTTGAGGGTTGATTCTAACCCTTCCTTCATGTCAATGGATTGGAATATGGACATTGCCAGGGGAGTGGTTTTTAAAACAGCTTTTCATACTCTTAAGGAGGCTTCCCGTTCACACCTCAGTGTGGGTAATTCCATCTTCAGTGGATTTAGTTGCTACATGTCATTTTCTCAACCCCAGAGCAGCTGGGTGTTATAAGATTTCAACATGTAACAGCCAAGAAACAAGCTACACGTTAAACCAGGGAAGCTGCAGCTTATGCAAATTATTTTACATGCTCAGATATGCAAATGACAGTGAAGTAGATGCTTCTCTTTTCTTACTCTTTTTCTTGCTTCTCATCCTCCCTTCAAATCTGTGACAGGAGAGAACAGCTTTCCCCTGTACCTAACTATTGTTTTCATGCTGGTATCTTCTGAATAGTGATTCCAGCCAACGACGATTGCTTTTGTAAAAAGATAATTACAAATGTGATTTTTGAAAGACTCGGATCAAGTCTTAGCGTGAGAAGTATTTCTCTCTGTATTCCCAGCAGGATCACAGCTTGCAGGGCTCAATGTACTCAGATCTCGCTAGTCAGTGTCAAGCCTAACATAGACTGCACTGTGTTAAACCAGTCTATTAAATGTAACCTGTTCTAGTAGAAACAGCAAGTTCACACCTCTCATCCTCCTGTTTTGCAGGTGGTAAGGTGAAGGTGAGAGGAAGAGAAGGTGGAGATGGAACTGCCAAATCATGCCAAACAACTGCTACTGCAGCTGAACCAGCAACGAGCCAAAGGTTTCCTCTGTGATGTGATCATTGTGGTAGAAAATGCCCTGTTTCGTGCCCATAAGAACATCCTGGCAGCCAGCAGCATGTATTTCAAATCCCTTGTCCTGCATGACAACCTGATAAACTTAGACACGGACATGGTGAACCCCACTGTGTTCCGGCAGATCTTGGACTTTATTTATACTGGTAAGCTCTTAACGACTGACCAGCCTGGTGAACAGAACTTTAATGCTCTCCTCACCGCAGCAAGCTACCTCCAACTGCACGACCTGGCAGCTCTCTGCAGAAAGAAGCTGAAGCGGAACGGCAAGTCCTTTGCTGGCAAGGCCGGTGGCCTTGGTGTTGGGAGATCTGCCAGGAGTCAGAGACTTTCCACTGCTTCAGTCATCCAAGCTCGCTATTCAGGGTCAAGTGAGGGGTTGAAGGGCTCGCACTCAAAGGAGCTGTCAAAGGGAAAGCTCTCTGATGACGAGGTCTTCATCAGCAGCTCCAACCAAGAGAACTGTCACTCCTTAAGCAGGGGAGCCAGCAAGAATGGCGGTGGGGCCAGCAGTGCAAACGGCAGCACCGGTGACCAGGAGCTAGGCCTCGACCTGTCCAAAAAAAGCCCCTCGCTCCCTGTCACGGCCTCCCACGATGACACGCAGCACAGCGAAAGCCAGCACGGCTCTCCCCAATCTGCCTCAGCCCCTGCAGCCAACAGTGCCTCATCATTCGACGAGTCTGGTGTCGGAGCCCCCCACAGCATGGCGGACAGCAGCGACCCCATGGAGATGGATCTGAGTGAGGAGTGCCACCACTCACTGACAGAGAGCAGCCAGCGCAAGGGCCTCCGGCACTCATCCCGCAAGAAGGAGTGGATCAAGAAAGACAACGCCTTTGACCGAAAGGAAGGAGGCAAAGATAGGGACGAGGGTGAAGGGCTGCCCAATGGTATCCTGCTGGGCCCCTTGTCCAAGTCTGTGGAGAGGAGTCTGGCTGGGGCCTATGGGGCAGACCTGCCCTACCCATGTAAGGAGGAGGTAGAAAACGGTAAGGAGAACAGTGATGACAGCGGCCAGAGTGAGAGCGAGAGCGGCGGCCATACCAGTGCCAACTATGTCTACCGGCAGGAGGGGTTTGAGCCAGTGGCCTACGGTGACAACCTGTATGTCTGTATCCCCTGTGGCAAAGGCTTCCCGAGCTCTGAGCAGCTCAATGCCCATGTGGAAACGCACACCGAGGAAGACCTTTACATCAAGGAGGAAGGCACATACGGCAGCAAGGATGAAGCTGAGGATTTGTCCAACCCCAATCAGTCCTATGCTGCAGAGTCCCGGCCCTTCAAGTGTTCAGTGTGTGAGAAGAGCTACAAGGATCCAGCCACGCTGCGGCAGCACGAGAAGACTCACTGGCTGACGCGGCCCTTCCCTTGCAACATCTGCGGCAAGATGTTCACGCAGCGGGGCACCATGACGCGGCACATGCGCAGCCACTTGGGGCTCAAGCCCTTTGCTTGCGAGGAATGTGGGATGCGCTTTACCCGGCAGTACCGACTAACAGAGCATATGCGTGTCCACTCAGGAGAAAAACCTTACGAATGTCAACTGTGTGGTGGGAAATTCACCCAGCAGCGCAATCTGATCAGCCACCTGCGAATGCATACCTCTCCCACATAAGCCAAAGACTCCAGAATGAGCTTCAAGCCCATCCGCAGTGATTTACCTTTCTGTAGACTTGCTGCTTAAAAAAAAAAAAGAAAAAAGAAAAAAAAACCAACAAAAAAGAGGGCAACTCCCCATACTCTGTTCAGTCATGAGAGGCCTAAACAAATGTAGCTTTAACATTTAAAAAAAAAGTTCCTTTTTTTTTTTTCCTTTTTTTAAAAAAAGAAAGGTCCACAGCCAAGCTGATGCATTTAGTCCCAGTCTCCCTTCAAATTTTGATGACCTGGCAAGAAATGCCTCTTCTTTTTGCACACATCGACTTCATTGCCATATTGCTTATCTGGAGCAGGTAGGGGGACCTTGGGGAACTTTCAGCCTCTGCTGGCTCCCCCCTCCCTGCCTCTTTCTGCGTTCCTGTCACCGTACTCACCTCCTCTCTTAAAACCAAACTCAGTAGGGGTATTTCTTGCCGTTAAAGAGAAAACAAAGTACACCTCTTCAGTGGCCTAAGTAGCTGTGACATAACAGCATTCTCAAGTGCAGCAGCTGTGTCTGTGGACCATCTCACAGGGTTGGCAGCCCCTCCAGAGACTGTGGGAAAGCCACAGCAGTGGTGGAGCCTGCCCCCGTCCCCTGCGCTGGTGATGGTGGGGGGAGCAGGAGTGCACCAGCCCCAGTACTTCACTTAAAGAAATGGCGAAGCCTCCGTTACCATCCCTCCCCATTTTGGTTTTGATCTTTGTCCTTGGCACACGTAACCACGTGCCACCTTCTCCCATAAAACATGCAAACCTCTTTTGCCTTACCCATGACTGAACAGGGACTGGATGCCCTGGGAATTTCTTTCAGTGAGCAGGGGGTCGTCTTTACTTTTCCAGTAGTTTCGTATGAATATTCTTTGCTTAGAGGTACTTGTTTTATTAAAGGAAAAACCATTGTAACGTTTATGTGAATGTTTGAACTGGAAGGTCTGAGGTTAATTCTAGGGTG
>VZTF01007533.1:1533525-1599789 GCA_013397755.1 Cnemophilus loriae
TGTGTGTATGTTTTTAGCTTTCCTCCCTCACTAAAGAGCAAGTCTGTGTGGACAGATTTGTTACCTTTGCTACCTCTTGAATTCATGAGAACAATAAGATGGTTAGTGAAAGATTAGGCATTTTTTTCTTTTATTGTAAGTAATTAAATGTATAAAAGTAGAAGCTAAATTAAAGTTAAGGGATTTTTACCACCCCGTCCTTCCATCAAAAGTCAACTAGAGAAATGTTAAAGCAAAGCTTGGCCAAAGACAAAACAAAAAATACACTGAGCTAGAGGCTGTGCTGGCTGCTTGGACTGGCTCAATTTGCAGTCTCTTGGCTGTCTGTAGTCACTTTTAGATAAAAGCAGAAAACTTCTCTGAGCTTTTTGGGCCCTTTCCAGCTTTGTTTATTGAGTCTGGATACTATGGGGAGGGGAAAATGTCCCCCTCATCTTCCACTCCCCCAGCACATCTGGGTCAGTCTGTAAACACCTGGCAGGACAGAGGGTGAGGGCATAGCAGCCTGTAATTTACTAGAATCCAGAGTGCAATAAGGTGGGGGAGAGGAGGAGAAAGCAAACCAAAGTGTTTCATATCCTCCCTTTTAGACAATTTAACACACGCACACAAAAAAAAAAGAAAAAATGAAAAGAAAAAGAAACAAAATGTTCTCGCAACATCTGCATAAGACATCACAGCCAACAGCTGGTATTGGTTTAGGAGAGAAGACAGAGAACTTTGCCCACCGATTCTTGGCCCCCTTGACTTTGTTGGCGTGACCTTGTGGAAAGCTATGGCTTATTTCAAGCCTCCCGTGACTGTGGTGGTAAAAATTCACAGCCAGTAGAATCATCCCTTCTGAAATGACTAAGGTTTACACTTGCATTTTTTCATTTGTTGGTTTTTGGTTTTTCGTTGTTTTTGGTTTTTTTTTTTCACTCAAACCAGTATAGTCTCTATGCGTCAGTTTTACCAAACCTCACGTTTTGTCTTTTTTTTAAAAATAAAATACAATTTTTTAAAGTTTTGACCAAAAAAGAAAAAAAAAAAAAAGAAAAAAGTGAGCATGTTTGACTAAAACAAAGAAATATAAGCTTCATTTTCTATTGGGGTTTTTTTTGCTTGTTTGTTTTTTTTTCTTTCTTTTTTTTCCTGTTTTTGCTTTTGTTGGGTTTTTTTGGGTTTTTTTAAGGTAGACTAGTCCATGAGAAGTTTTTGGGTCAGTTGAATGAACTGAGGAAACTGGAATCCAGGCTCCAAGCAATAGACAACCCAAAGGCGCTGAGCCTTGGCCTGGTGTCACGTTACAGGGAACACTCGCCCCTCTCCTGCCGCTCCCGTGTGCTTCTCCCAGTGCCATTGTCCGCTTGCTCCCGGACGCCTGCGAGCCCTGGAGGGCGAGAGGGGCGCATGGACTTTTGGTTTTGTCTAATTGTGCTGAGACGCGCTGTTTTCGGGAGTTAAGTGGGTTTTTAGTGTCTTTAGCACTTCCACATTTTTGAGTATATATTGAATTGTTTTCTCCTTGATTCCTTGTCAACTCCCCGTGAGAACGTCCCCAAGATAGTCTTTGGGGAGGATAGGGAAGGCCGTGCCATCTATCTTGTTCTCACAGCGAATGCGAGCAGAGCCCAGGGATAGCTGTGCAAGATGAGTTCCTCGGCACTTTCACCCCGCCTCTACCTCCCCTCCAGCCCCCAAGGCTGAGCTGACCCTGCTCCGGCTCCCCTTGGAGCCGCCCGGCCAAGGAGCCACTTCCATAGCAAGGTTTAGCTCCCGTAGCGAGGGATCGGGCCGGGATGAGCCGTGTCCGTGCTGGGGGTTGGATGCCCTTGCAGTGGCGCTGGGGACGGCAGGCGGAGCTGCCGGAAACCACCTTGGGGCAGCGGCTCTCGCTGGGACCGAGGAGCCGAGGCAGGGAGCAGCCCCAGGCACGAGGCAGCACCGGCACGGAGCTCCTCAGCAGGCAAACCCCTGCTCCTGCTCTCTAAATTCCATTTTTACACGTGTGTGGGTGATGTAGCTTCTTCCCCCGTCCCAGGCCCCCTCTTCATTTGCTTCTTAAGCCTTGAGAATTACGTTGAACTTTCAGGACCCAATGCTATTTTTTAAAACTGTTTTTTGGAGCAGCTTTTTTTTTTTTTTTTTAAATCCCCTCCCCAGCACTTAAACAGTACGACATAAAGTCTGTGTACAGCAAGAGTATTGTACAAAAGGAAATTATGTTCTTTTTTCAAATAGCTGTGTAAAGTTGTGTTCCATAGATTGAGTATAAACAACATTTTCCAAATTGTGACAGTAATAATGAATAACTAATAATACTCAAAACTTCAGGGACTGTTTCAGGCCTGCTTGGGGCCTAAACACTCAACTGCATTTGTACGACATAGTATTGTATCAAACATTTTTCTGTATTTTAATGAGAAAGCAAAACACTAGTTTCATATTTAAGATTTTAAGAGTTTTAGGGTGGGGGGGAGGGAGTTGCATTTTTGGTTTTTTTATTTTATTTTGATTTTTTTTAATACACAAAGAGCCTCAAGAGGAATAAAACAATTTAAAAGGAAACAAAAAAAAACAAAAAAAAAACAAAAAGAAAAAAAAAGAGGCCAGGCAGCTTAAGTATATGCTTTAGTCACTTAGTTCCAGAATGTTTTCGGAATAACAGGAAAAAAAAGATAAAATAGCAAAAGTTGTATAAAAGAATAAAGAAGCTCATACCCAAATTCACAAAACTATTTTTTAAACCAAAGCACATTTGAATGAGTATGGAACCTCACTTGGCTCAGAAAAGTACTAATATATTTATCTCATTGTTTACATAAACTTTTACAGTTTCAGACCTCAACAGATCTAGGGGCCAGTCAAAATTAATCTTTGCTTTTTCCATTGGTTTGTCTCTGAAGGCTACGCAGTGTTCCCCAGCTTGGGAGGGGGGATCTGTGTCCCAGCCTGCATTCCAGCACTGCTCGGGGAGGGTGGGGAGAGGGTGGGCAATTAGAAATATGGCATGTAGAATTTTTTTTCTTCAATCCATGAGATGTTGCTGGGAGTGAGACCCAGGCACTATTGTAGAGGCATTCCAGCCTCTCTCTTCCTCAGAGGAGTCTGAGGGAACCAGGAGGGCAAAGGGAGATGCAAGAAGCTCTAGAGGTAGAAAAGGATGTTAGAAGATGGTGGGAGCTGCTGTACTCAGCTCATCTCCTTAACTTTAGCCATGGGGAGCTGGGCTGTTTTCCAGTCCTTTACTGCAGAACTTCCAAAAAACGAATTCCTGGCAAAAAACCCCAAAGGCCCAGCTCTGTGCACGTAGGGGTGTTAGCAGGAGCCACAAAGATCACAGAAGACACCAAAGAGCTATTGACACGCAGCTTCTGTGAGGCTTTGCGGCCGCTGCTGCGGCAGAGCACAGCCCCCTCCCGGCCCTGGCGGGGGGCACCGGGCGGCCTCCCCCTGTGCGAGCTGGGCTGGGGCCGGGGCTGGGCTAGGCTGGGCTGGGGCTGGGCTGGGGCTGGAGCTGTGCTCTCCAGGCCCTCTGAGCCCCCTTAATGAAACCGCTGGATTGATTCACTCCAGACCTTACAGTCCTGCGCAAAGAGCCCAACCAATACTCCTAAGGCTGCCTAGGTGGAAACCTAAGCCGATCTGCATAGTAGAACAGTTTAAAGATGACCAATGAAGATAGTTTGCTAAAATACCGCTGAAGCCAAAAATAAAAAGGTTTAAGAAAGCTCCCCATCATTAGTCTTGACCCTTTGTAGCTTTTACCTTCTACACCAAAGCCACCTCAAACATTTGAGGGGGGGCTGATGGAAAATGAAATATTAATTTTGCCTGGTCTTAATATCTAACAAAGATGGTGCAAACACTATTTGACAGTGTTGTTTTTGTATCAATATGTATGTGCAGTAATGAATGTATTTATTTCTCAGATTCTGTATGCACAGTTTTGCAATGTAATTCAGAAAGTTGCAAACACAAAGATGTGTCCGCAGGGTCTTCTCTACAGGATTTCAAAAAAATGAAAAAAATATATTAAAAAAAAAAGAAAAAAAATGAAAAAAGGAATCTCAGAGACTCTCAGCATAGCCATAAACCATAACCTGTGAAGACAATACAAAGACTGGACTTTTGTAGCTTTGCATAGAAGAGGAATTTATGTTTTGCTGTATTTAAATGTTTCAAGTTACAATGTCACTCTTTTAAGATTCCTGTTTTGGTTTTTGTTTTTGTTTTCCTCTCTCTCTTGTGTGTGAAAAGCATTGTTTTCAAGCAGTGCAGGTTCAAAGTCTGGGTTAGCAGTATTTTACCATGTTGCTTCAGTTCTGAAAAGCAGGAGTATGGGTCTTGACCAGAGAAACATCCAGTGCACTTAGTGAAACAAAATGAAATCTGAGGTGACTGCTGGCAAAATCCAGAGAAGGTAAAAGTCACTTGAGGAATAGTTGTGTGCTTCCGATTGCAGCTTGTGACTGAGACAAGTCTGTTGTCCTGCCTGAAGGACAGGATGTAGCTCCTTTTTAAAGTCCCCCTCATCCCTCACTTACTGTTTACTGTGGTAGCAATAAGGATCTCAAAAGTGGGGAGTCGAGGCCTAGGATGGGCAGAGGAAGCTCCGTGCCAAACCCCACAGCCTCTGTGCCATCTCATGGTGGGCCTTGCAAACGATACTGAAGCATCAGGTTCCCCACAGCACAAGGGGCCTCGAGCCCCTGGGAAAAGCTGTGCTTTACAAAGCCTCTTGTTCCAGTATTGGTGGAGTCAGCACCTACTACAGCCTTACAAATTAGCATGAAGAAAGGATGTTTGCTGATTTCTGGATATTTGCCAAATTCTGAAACCTTTCCAATCAGCAGTGCTGGAGTTAAGGGAAAAGCAAATAAAAAAACAAAGAGACAAACCCTCCCTACGTTTTAAGTGGGTTTAAGAGGCTCTAGGCAGCAAACATCGAGCTGTCCCCAGACAGCAGAAATGCTCATCATTGAGATGGCACGTTTGGATAAACATTTGTTTAAGCAAGAATTTAAAATCTAAATGAACTCAGAGCTGTAATTCTGGAATAATTAAAGAGACTTTTTGGCATTTTTTTCTTAGTTTTTGTTTAAATAATTATTTGCTCAACATCAGTAAAGTCTCTCCATTTACTGTAAAATCTTCTCTTTCTATAAGCTTATCCTTGCACTCCAGAACTGGCCATATTCTTGAAAAAGAAAATTAAGGGGTTGCTTTCAATAGCTGGAAGTAGCCTTTTGCAATGTTTTAAGTCTCATGGTACTTCGTGGTCCTGATTTTAGTGCAGGAGACAAGCAGGCAAAAGGAAAAGCTGTTTCTCAGCCCCTTTCCACTCCTCGTATTTTGCATTTTTTCAGAACAGGGTAAAAATTTCACCTTTGATGATTTCCTGTTAGACTCACTAAATTTGCTGCTTTCCTTGCAAAAGGAAAAGATTTTGGAACCCTTGTGAGGCAGTTCCAGCTCTGCTGTAAGGTTCCTAGTTGATCTTCCAAGTCAGGAAGACTCCTTTGTTTCAGCCCTGGTTCATCTTTCTGCCACATCAAAACTGCTGTTTATTCTGCTTTCCTTGTTTCAACTAACAACTCAAAGATCCTGAAACATAAGTTCAGAGATAGAAATGCATTTTTGTTCCATTGTTTCCTATTGCCACCATCTTCTTTCCTGCCTTCCCTAATTTTCCTAAGCATTTTGAAGGCCAGTGTTGAACACAGGGATCAGGGAATCAGTGTTTTTGGAACAGAGCAGCCCCTGTGGCATGTGGTGGGACAGGTCTGAACCACCACACTTGATGTGGCATTTGTTGGCAGTTAGGGACCCACTTCATAGCGCTGCTTTCCCTGAGGAGTGGGACTGGTTTAAACTTTCTGTGTCACAAGCTACCAATCGAAGCACTCCCAGCACAGCTGTTCCTTTAACCTTCCACAGGACTTTTGCCTGGCTGGGGATAACTTTTCTATGAGGAGAGGATCTTGTTCTGGCTGGCTGGATATTTTTCCCCATTTTATTTTAATATTTTAGATATAACTGAAAAAGGGATGTTGCATCACCCCTTTTGTTTTCTGTTTTTGTTTTTTTTTTTTTTCATTTTAAGCCTTAACTATCAGTCAGTCTGGAAGCCCTGGATGTTTCCTGGGGAGGGGGAAAGGAGGGGAGGTCAAGGGAAAGGCCGACATTCCTGCTGCAATGTTCTGTTCATTTCCTTCAAGAGCTTGAATTCAGGTCAGAGCCATACATAGTTGTGGCTTCAACTCAAGTGTCATATAAAAAGATACAGAAATTATAATATGATCTCAGCATTCAGAAATTTGCAGTCTTAATGTACAGTGATGAGAAACTGTTATTTTATGATCTTTTCATTAAAAGCTTGATTGAAAAATTACATCTCTTGCTCTAGAGTTCACCTTGTTCCTATGGCTGACTCTCTCCATTTTTCCTCTTCATTTACTCTTGCCCAGGGATCTGAACCAGCTACTTCACAAAGAGACCCCCCCCATACACAGCCTAAAAAAGGCACTCACAACCTCGCATTTTATGCACCTCTGCACTTGGGTCATAAGCCAAAATCTCACACTTGTTAGAATATAAGAAAGGGTGACTTGCGTGGGCCAGGCGGGCACACAGAAACGGCGTAGGCAATGGATAATGGACCAATCATAATTTCACTTTTTTTGTTGTGACCCTGAGCAAGCTGAGGCTGATTTTGAAAAGTTACCCCTGCTTTGTCCTAACCACAGTCTGAAAGCAGCGTTTGCCAGAGACAGCAGATGGTAGGTGGACCTGCCAATCCATAAACCTCCCCAAGTCTACTTGGGCTCTAAGTGTAACTCTGAGGAGCAGCAAGGAAGCTGAGGCAGAAAAGTTTCCTAAAAGAAATTATAGTTCTCCACCCACCTGTTGTGCAGGTAAAAAGGGTAAATGCTCCCAGGGAAGATGAATTTAATTGGCGACAAAAGCACCCACTGCAGATCTCAACCCCTCCACAATGTTACAATTCAGGCATTTTTCCTTGGGCAGCTTAAGTGTGACCCTGGAAAAATTAATTCACATTTCCCGAGCCTGGGTTCTAAATGGTACTTTTTCTGGTTCCTGGGCGAGTTTTTTATATCTAAGAATTCTTTAATAAAATACCTATTTAATTGAAACAAATAAAGCATCTTCACTACACTGCAAGAGCCAAGCCTAGTATTTTGCAGCACTTCCTTTGTAACACTACTCATCACCTCAGTTGTGCTGTTTCTCCCAGAGCCTGGTAGAATGCTGTAATATGCAGTAGAGTAACCCTGGTGTTGAATTCATATAGTTCATTTTTTTTTTCTTTAAACACAATGCTGACTATATTTTAAAGTGACTGACTGAAGGAGCTTCAAGTTTAGTCAGTTTTCTGACAGGTTGCAAAGTCAGCAGCACTGGCAAGAAAATCATTTTTATTTGTCCTTGGAGATGTGTTTTACCCAGCAAGGTTAAAGAGAAGGACAAAAATGAACAGAAAAACAGATGAAGAGCTACAGAAAACCAGAGGGTGTTTTTCAACATCTCGGATGTGGTAATGAGCCTGCACTCTTTTCCCAACTACCAGTGACTTTTGCTATTTTTTCCCTTTTATTTCTAATTTCTTCTGGAAGTTTTTGCTTCTTGGCACCCATTTCTCTGTGGCATAAGTGGTTTCTAGCATAGTTAAGAGATTGCATGTTCTATTTTACTTTCTTTGCCGTGGCCAGCTCCTTTTCATCTCATAAGATCCTGCAACAACTATACAAAACTCTTAATATAGTAACTCCCAACTGAAATGCAGCTGCCTCTGCGGTGGAACACTGAAATATGTACAACTGAAGTGCAGAGCACAGGATGTAAAGGATACCAGATATGTCTGGAATGCCTGGGAATTTGTACTTTCTTCCCTCTGCTTTCATTACCCCCATTTATTGGTAGGACTTCTTTTCTCCCAAACCCACACTCGCTTGCTTCCTCTCCACTACCCTTCTCCCTCTTGAAGAGCAGACATTGGGTCAAACCTTTGAATGATAGGTTTGGTTTTTCCTTTCTTGCAGGAAATATTTCATCAAAATTGGAACTTTTCCATGGGAACAAATTTTTTTTTAATGAAATTTTGTTTCAGCCGCTGTTGAGGTCCCATTTGGACTCTGCTGAGTAGACACAGATGGAGAATGTTTGTTTGTTTCATAAGAATGATCATGACTGATACCACATTAAGAAGTTAAAAAGGAAGGACAATTTTTTTATAAAGAATAATTTCAGGTCAGTGAAGGCCGAAAGACTAGAATCTCACTTTGCAAAATTATTTCTAAAATATGCCTTCATCCTGTTTTTTATTGCAGATCAACTGAAGCACTGGAGAATTCATCTGCAAGTAATGCTACATTTTCAAAAGCCCTAAGAATGCTGAAGCAGTTACTAACTATTCATTTTGTGTATCTATCTGGGTATTGTTTGTCTGAATGTCTTACAAAGTTGTCCAGGTTTCAGCAAATTGATTTTGTGTGCACTTGTGCAAAGCCTGCTGTGTACCAAGTTTAGTGTGACCTGGCTTAAATCAGTAATGGCTAAAGCAGGTGCACTTGCCATAGCAAAATGCATTGGTCTTTGTCTTGTTCTTTTCTTGTGCTGCGGGAGGCAGCTCCTGCAGCCCCCTGTAAGCTGCACCTCGAGAATCAAACTGGATCTCTCACAGGAGAGGTTCGCTGCTCTCAGCAGAGCCTTAAGTCTCTCACCTCTTCCATGGGGTGTGTTTATCAGCTCCCAGCTCAGAACCATAAATACTCCAAAGTTTGCTATTTGGACCAAAACTGCTTCCCTCTGCATCTCCTCTGGGCACTGCTCTTTCCTAAATTCTGCAGTTTCCTCCCTGCTACAGGTCACCATATCACATCTTCCTTCCTTCCTTTCATGGCTTATTAGCAGTGATCAGTTTTGGGTTTGCTTTTTTGCCCTGCAGTTGTGCTGTCTTAGTGATGAACACTGTTGGAAGCTGCTGCAGAGCAAGGTTTGGATCCCTATGTTTCAGCTCAGTAGCTGAGCCAGTTGTAAGAAAGCACGATCTCCCTACAGTTACAGCACATCCATAGCTCCAACACTGCAGAGCGAAGAACATTCATCATACTGTCTTCTGCTGTTCCAGGTGCTAAGAAGACAGGCCAATGTAGCTGGCATGTATCAGTCCAGGAGGTGATTCATGGTCCTGCCTACTTCCTTTGCTTCTGCCTTCTCACCATTTTGCCCCTTACTTTTTAGTGAGGAGAGGAGATGTTGCAGGGCTCTCTCAGCAGAAGAGGGTAATTTTTTTGCAAATTTGGCTCTGAAGCAAAGGCCTAATTCTCCCTCTCTGCTCTTGCCCATTCTCTCCTTCTTGTACACAATAATTAGATTTAAAAAAAACAGACAGAATCCTGCACCCCTTGCCTCTGGATCTAGACTCAGCTGGTTCCTTTACTTTTCATTAGAGATTTTGAATTTGATAAAAATCTAGAACTCTTCCAGAAGCCACGCTTGAAGCAAGCAGCATTTTAGGCTAGTAAAATCAGGACATAGCTTTCCTTTGATTTCAGAGGACAGCAGTGGCAGAGCGGATTCTAGCTCTAAGATCTTTTGGTCAGCCTCCCTTCACAGTTCCCAATCAGGCACTGGGGATTCAGACGCAGGAACCTGGCCAGACGACATAACCACATCCCCTGGCTCTGGCTGCACAGGGAGCACTTTATGAGCACTAGGCAGAGCTGAGCTTCACACCTGGGTAGATGCTGCTTCTCTGTAGCCCTACAGAGCTCTGTGCCTTTGCAGTAACAGGCCTGGCCATTCAAACATCATCTGGGACTGGCCAGACAGACCTGACTGCAGGACAGTGGCGAGGGCAGCATCACCAGATGTCAGTTCTCAGCCTCCCAAGCATCTCTAAAACGTGCAGAACTAAGCTCTGAGTTTCTAGCCTTGTCACCAGAGGCTCTTGCTACCCCCATCACCGGGCAGCAGCCTCCTGCCAAGTCCAGCTGGTTTCCTTGCCACAATAGCAGCCAAAGGCCAGCCAGAGAAGATTGCACAACCAGGCCTTGATCTGTATTTTCCACTGCTTAGCCAGAAAACCCCTCCTTTTTTCCAGCACAGCTGTTTTCCATCTCTGCTCAGGAAACATGCCCTGTTTTTGATTCCTGGTCTTGCTTTATGAAGCAATCATGGGCAGGCTGTCTGGGTGGAATGGGTCACGAAGTGGTGGTGGGATAACTCTGGATTCTGAACGCCAACACAGAACAAAGGGGAGCTCTGCCAAGGCTCAGGTGAGCCTGGGGTCAGCACACAGACAGGCTACTGACGTAAGCACGAACGCAAGGTTTTCTTTCTCTGGGCTGTGGTGTTTGAAGTCTCCCCTCCCTTTTCCTCTCCTGCCTGCTTGCCACAGCCTTTTCCTGGTTAGACCCACATTTCAGTAACAACACCGGGTGTATGGGTGATGGTGTCACTGTTTTGCTAGGTCATACTCACACTAAACTCCTAGACCAAGGTGGCTGTTGTTCGTAAGCCGCCAGCCTTGTACAGCTCAGTTAATAAATTGCCAGTTTGTCCCCTTTTAGGCATTTCGGGTGACAGTATCACAACACGCAGCTGCAGCTTGGTAACGGTAGCCCTGCTGTTAAAGACACTTTAGCCCACTGTGCACGCAGAGGGTAGTGGGGTGGCAGAAAGTGGCTGGAAACCCAGGATGAAGTGCAGACCCGGATGTGGTCCACTCAGGAACACCAGCAGCCAGAAACACCCTGGCACTGCACTTCTTGGCTCTCTCCCCAAAACATTGGAAATCAGCCAGCTCCCTGGCCATATCGACCTGGAAATTAGCTAGCTTCCTCAAGGGTTAAGGCATTAATGTTAACACCATCTATATTAACTAAAAATAATATGTGTGCAAAAACATCTGAGTTACAGCTGTTACAGGAGTCCTACCTTGCCTTTTCTGAGTTCTTCACATGAGAAGTGTGGTCCTGTAGAGCAAAGGCCTATAAAGCGTCTTTTAGGCTGGAAGGGGTAGAAGGGGAAGTTACAATGGACTGACTTGGAGCTCACAGAGGTGCTTCAGAACATGCTTTGTGATCACCGGCAGAACAAATGATGGAGGAGGCTGATTACTTTTTTTAATTTATTTTTTTCCGTGAAGGGTTGAGCTAACAACCAGCTGGGCACTGTCATCAAACTGCCTGTCTGTGCCTCTAGGTAGAGGAAACACAGAAAAAGAGAAGGGAAGCAGAGTCCCGCCTCCGTTTCTTTTATCCATTTACGTTGATCAGTTCCTGGCCACTCTAACTGGTTTAAGAGCGTCCACGCAAAGGACTTAGTGCCATAAGAGGAACGATTCAAAAATCACTGAATTGAATCCTTGCTGCCATCACACGAGCCACAGCCTGCAGGAGCAGCAGCAGCTGACGTGGGCAGCAACTCAGGAATCTTCCGCTATAGCTACTTCTTTGCTTTTCAGTGGGAGTCTTTGTCGCTGGACTGAGGGTGCAGTGGGAACTGGAGGAGGGGAAGGAAAGCAAGCAGGCTCAGAGATCTTTAGCAGTGTGCTGCAGACCTACCAGCTGGCTCTTCCAGTCTCAGGACTCCTACCAGACCATGCAATAGCAGTTCAGGATGTGTACAAACGCTGGCAGGAGGCAGAGATGTCAGCCCTTGTTGTAAGCTCTGCCCTAGCCTGGCTGCGCAGCCTTGCTCGCAGTGATGAGGTATGTATCTGCCAGGGCTTGTCACACACTCACAGTGCACTCTACCCCTCCTGACAAGGGGTGTGAGGTTCCTCCTCTCTGTCCTTTGCTGTATATGTGTACACACAACACAGTCTGTGAGCATCTTGTCCTGCCTCTTCCCTTTGAAAGCAAAGGTCAGAGAGATCTCTATTATTTTAAAGATCATTTAGCTTAAACTTCTGAGCTCCTTACAAGATGGGTACCTTTCAAACCTCCTGACCACTGTGAATGCTTTCTACAGAGGCATATTGACTTCCCTTGATTCAGCTGGAGTGCCCACCTGCTCTCATTACACTTTTGCCCTGCACACTACTATTCTACAAGCTGGCATACTACAGAAGACCTCTGACTACAAAGTCCAGACCAGTTCCTGGTCCATAGCAAAATGGTAATACAAGTAAAACAACAATTTCCAGATAGAAAGGCAGCCCAATAGTGGCTCATGCAGTCTGTGGGCCACATCATCCCAGCAGCATGGCCCTTTCACACCCCTAGGAACCAGTGAAGCAACATTCTTGAGCAACAAAGTGAAGCATGACACAGTGGCACATAAAATGAACTTGTTAATCTTCTTCCAGTGCCATATTCTTTCTGCTGGGCTCTGATTTAACCTTATCTCCAATGCCAGTACCTTGTCTTTACCTTCATCCCTATTCATTTTTACAGTGTCATTTTCTTTTGCATGAAGCACAATTAAAGAAGCTTAGGAAAAAGAAATACTTGCTTTGTTTTGATGCCAAAGCTTAATGTTTTTCTTTTTTTCCCTTTTCAGTTTTTCTGGTCTAAACAAGAGATGACATACCTTTTGAAAAGCAGCTTTCCTGAGGTGGCTTGTGCCCTGAAAACATACACAACTGGAAGTTCCAGTGCTCCATAGCAGCTGCAGAAGATCAGTCTGTAGATGTTTTTACTGCCCTTGGGTAGCTAGAAGAAGGGCTGGATTCCATGCTCTATGGCTTCAGTCTTCCCTAGAAATGGCAATACATGAAAGCATCAACATCTTGAACAGTCTTCCCTGACATCTCAGTAGAGTTGACTCTACTGAGATATTCAGAAAGGTGATGCTTTGACAACCTGATCTCAAATCATACAGTATAGCAGTAAAGGTAAGAGATCTCTTAGTACTGCAAGAAGTACAAAGCAAAGCACAAAGTTTCTCCAAGCCTTCTGAACAAACAGACCTATTTCTAAAAGTTTCTGTAGTGGCTGGTTCTACCTGCCTCATTAAGCCTGGAGAAAGGACAGAATTAAAGTGCATTTCTTTTATATGAAGCAAAACAAGGCACTGTCAGCTGCTGGA
Organism: Cnemophilus loriae; assembly: GCA_013397755.1. NCBI lineage: Eukaryota > Metazoa > Chordata > Aves > Passeriformes > Corvidae > Cnemophilus > Cnemophilus loriae. The sequence continues at coordinate 1,546,567 of VZTF01007533.1, forward strand.
GAGCACTAAGTTCTTCAGACAACCTTGAGGTGCTTGAAGGGAGGATCTGTGAACACATACAAAAATATTTGCGAGCAAACTATGAAGCCTGTTACAAAACCAGAGAGGTTTAAGTTGTGCTGCCCTTCAAAGAAGGCTTCTTCTGAGCAAAATTAAGTAGAATCCCATCTAAACCATGACTGCTTGTGTCACTAAGCTGATGGAATCAAATATGGGAGTGAAACCATGCAGTGGGAGGGAGCCTTTGATCATTCATTTAGCCTATTGTTCTTTGGTACCTGCTATAGTCAAAGCACTCCATCAGGCAGCCAAGAGCATGGCTGTTTTAGAAGTGTGCATAGCAATAAGGAGAGTTAGCAAAGCTATGTCAGGTAGCTCTAGACCTTATCCAACTGAGTTCTGAAAATCTGCAAAGATGGAGCTTTCATACACTTGCTGGCCTACCTGTTCCAGTGCTTAACCCACTCCACTGTGAAGTCCTTTTCTGTAGGTTGAGGAGTTTGTCTGAAATGCCACCATTACACTTTCCTCCCTAACCTGATGAGTGGAGGCTCCAGGCCATCAGGAAAATCTCACAGTCACAGCACTACAAAGGGAGTCTGCAATGCAATTATGCTTGGGCTGGAGGGGCCCAGGGGTCTGGAGATGACAAAAGGCAGGGGAACTGGCTGGGCCTTGTCTTTGTCTCTCAAGGCCTGTGCCCAGTGTGCTGCCAACCATGTGTGCTGTGCACATTAGATAATGGTCTGAAAAAGCCTTCCCTCTAGAGGTATCCTGGTCTCTGCTGCTCTGCAGCCAGCCACCTCTTCCTCTTCCTTAGCTTTGTCAGCCTGGGACTGTGAACAAGCCCCATGTAAGAGCTCCAAGGAGCAGTCATCCTCTTGTTCAGGTCTCCAGCTTGTTATGGAGTGGCTTTGTGCAATGCTGAAGGCAGAAGCAGGGCACAGATGCTGAGCAGCAGGCGTGGTTTCACACAGAGTGAGAGAGGGCCCAAGGAGAGTCATAATGCTGAAAGCAAGGGCTGCCCCTCTTTGCCTCTTGGGCAAACTGAGTCTTAATGACTTCATGTGCTTTTACAATTTAAGGTACAGGGAAATCCATATTTAGAAGGTGGCAATAGGAAGAATTCAGCTAATGCCATCATATCTGCATCCACTCTGCCTTAAAGAGTACAGGGGGCCTTGCTTTCCTCTGACAAAAGGCTTAGGGACTGGACTTGTATTAAGTTTATTCTCCTGGATTTGGAAGGCTTAGTAATAGTAGGGCTGAGAGCCAAATGCAACTCTGTCTTGAGCTGTTCCTTCTCCTCCCCCACTAAAGAATGATCTTTAAGCTCTGGACCCTCATCTCCACCCAAAATGACTGCCCTGATTTATTTTATGCTTTTTTGTTGTTTCCTTTTAAATCACTCCTAAACGAAGCTTTTGTTTGCCAAGTTTTCAGCCTGGAGCAAATTTTGGCAGTCGAATTATAACCTCCTCTGCTTCCATTTGAAAAAGAGGTGTTTTTCTGGATATGCTGCTGTCCCATCCATTACTCACCTTGCTGCTGGGAGGCAGGGGAGATGGCAATCTTTTTAAATACCAGCATCTGAAAGTTCAGTGTCACAGGCATGGGCACACATCTGGTTAAAGCATTTCCCTCATATCTTGGCTCAAAATCCTTGGCTGAGACATCTCATGGCAGTACATGTGTCCAGGGAGCTGAGAGGGAGGGAACAAAGGACACGGAGTGGTTAGGTTTCTCAGAAAGGGAATGGCTGTGGGCTGGAATATAAAGAAATGCCAGGAGCGGAGAGTCTGCTCTCTCAGCACGTTACAGGGTTTGGCTCTCCAGGGCAGTGTGACGCTCACCCACACTTGAGAAGGCTCCTCTAAAGCACAGGCTGCAGAAAGCAGGAGACTGCTGAGGCCAGTGCCTTCCTCTGAAGGAGCAAATGAGAGGTGGGCTGAAAAGGTGCTATGGAGGCTAAGGAAGACTTGGAAACTTCTTTTCCTCAGGGATTTTGGTTTCACAACTTAGAACTCAGCAAAAGCCTAAAAAACCTTGCTCAGCTGCTAGTGAATTCCCAAAGCTGATTTTGAAGCCAGGAAGGTTCTGGAGAAGATGGTTTAAAGCAAGAAACTTCATCTCCCCAACTGCCTGCTTTACCAGTGGGATCCATTCCCTCTTGCTTACTCAGAGCATGCCTAAAAATCTGTGGTCTGGGACAGGGTGTGGGAGGGTGCAAATAGGAAGGGAATAAGACATATTTGGTGGGGAATTCCCTATGGATGTGTCAGATCAGGATTTAAAGTCTTTCACTTGATTAGAAAGGTTTCTTGTACAGGAATTTATGCCCAAATTATTCTGCATTATGACCTTTTATTATTTTTATCAGCTGATTTCCCCTCCTTCCACAAGATCAGTTAACAAACAGTGGTTGCCTCTCTCACTCCAGGGAGATTGCCTGCCTTTCCACCACACCCCTCTCCTAAGGAATTGCTCCATTTTAGGAGCTACTATAGGGTGCAATGACATTTTTACACATGTTGACGTTGGCAGCAAGTTATATTATTTCAGGGCACAGGTCTTCTAGACAGGCTATTGACAAAGGAGAAGAAGAACCACGAATATAGTAACAACAAAAAGGCCAGTTCTGGTACTGAGCTTCCCTTCGAAGGGCAGGGCTGGACCCAGGACGAACTCTGAACTTGGTGACATCATCAGATGTGAAAAGCCACAAAAGTTGATGCATCTTACATTCGGAGATAGTCCAAGGGTAAGAAAACCACAAGGTAAAATGAATTTCTCTTGCTTTTTTAGAGTTAGAAACTAGAGTTGGGGAACATTAAGAGGAACCTCTTCCTCCCGGCAAGCTCTCTGCTGCATATGAACTCCCACTGTTCAGGAAGTCACAGAAGCTGAGGACAGAAAGGGACTTTCTAGTCTATCCATCTGCTTGCCCCAAGGCAGGTCAGCTCAGTCTGCCATCCTTGACTGAAATTTTTACACTATGTTTTAAATATTTCCTTCATAGATGCCCCACAGCCACCTTAGCTCTTTATTCCTGGGCTTCATTAGATTTACTGCTATAAACTTTTTTTTCCCCCAAAGCCTTGCTGTAGTTAAAAATCTTGAAATTTTGTCCTATATGCCCTGGACATGGAGAACAAATTATACCCCTTCTCCTGGTATTATCGGTATTGTCTCTCCAGCCCTTTACTACTCCATGATGTTATCACATTTCTCCTTCATTCTTCTTGTTTAAGAGCCTCGGGCTCTCTCAACTCTCCCCTTCTAAACCTCCTAGATGCTCTTGTCATACCTCCAGGCAAATGCCAAGCTTGCTATGTGAGAGAGAATGGCACAGCCCCATACTTTGGGAGCAGGGGCTGAAGGGTAGCTACATGCAAGATTGTCTGAAATAACTGAGACAGCTTAAAAATTTCTTCTCTCCAGAGACTTTGCTGCAGTACTACAGTTCATCCCTTTCCCCAGTTGAGATTATCAATTAGTTTGCAGGCTATGTTCCACATCGCCTGGGAAAAAAAACAACTTAAAAATATGGAGAGCTGTTTTCACGTAGGGTATTTTCAGGGATCTGTGAGAACTTCCAAAGCTAGTTTCACCTCCCAAGTCAGCTTATCCCAACAGCCCTCTAACAGGTATTTTGCAAGTGTACTTACAGAATCACAGAATTGCTGAGATTGGAGGCAGCTCTGGAGATCTAGTCCACCCCCCTTGCTCATGACAGGCTCAGCTACAGCAGGCTGAGGACAGTCCAGTTGAGATTTTGGATTATCTCTGAGGACGGAGACTCCAAAGCCTCTCTAGCAACCAGTTCCTATGTTCAAACACCCTTACAGTAGAAATCACTAGAAGTCTGTCTCTGTCCTCTTTATTCCTCCCATCAACTATTTATACACATCAGCTAATAATATCCAACTCCAAAAACCTTTTTGTCTTTTATCTCCTCCATGTCTTTTTCCCATTAATGCCTATTCTGCTCAGCAAAGCAGATTCCAGTTTTAGAGAGCTGCCAGGGAAACACACAGCAAACAACCACTCAGGTGTGCCCAAGTATTTGCTCCCATTCTGATCATATCTACATGACAAAACCTTGTCGTACTTCCCAGTAAGGAAGAAGCAAGGATGCAGGCAGCAGGGGTATCAAAGGCAGCATCAGAAAAGAGGGATGAAGAACTGCTCTACTTGTTTTCTGTATCACAATCTTGATATCCATTTTAAAAGACACCCTTCCCCCAACATTTCTAGAAGCCTGCAGGGCAGTAAATACTTAAAGGCCCATGTGTAAGGAATCATGTGATGCTTGTCTGAATCTGCAGGCAGTTTGAGAAGTGTGACTAGCTGACATCTCAACAGAAGATAACTAAGAACAACAGTTCTGGAAAGGGTGGGAAAGGGTAAGAGGGCAGCAGTCTAGCATCTTTCCCAAAATACTGTATTTCTTACTTAGCCTCCAAACTACTACCCCAGCTTTTCCAGGGAAGGAGTATGGTAGGGAGAAGATAGACAAAAAACTGCTCCTCCCTCCACTCTCAGTTGTGTGCCAGGAGCCCAAAAATTGCACTAATTTGGCCTTGCCAGACTTTTCAAGGGAACAATTACATGGGTCTCTGCCATTACGCCTTTACATTTAAAGCCTGCAACCCTTCAAAGATGTAGGCTCTTGCCTGTCTTACATTGCTCACATCAACATGACATGAATGAGCTACAGGCAAAGCAGGGCTGGGACACGCATCCTTTGCAGGGGTTGTTGGGAAGCAGAAGACAATCACAAACTTCTCCCTCCCCATAAGGTGAAAAGCTTCAGAAACCATGGACACTCTGGACTTCCCCCTTGTCTAAAGCCTCATTTTTTCCCCAGAATATCTATCTTTCCTACATTTCCCCTCAGTAATAATCTAATCAAGTAGAATTCTTCTGGTATTAATCAGATGAGCAAAGGAGCACTTTGTGGTTAATATTATCAATTGAGGATGTCAGGAAGGCTTTGACAGGATTACCCTTGGAATTTGCCTTTTATTAACTAGGCCATTAGCTAAAATGGCATGGCTGGGGTGGGGCTGGTTTTGCTTTGCACATGGGAGATGTCCTGGTTGAGGGTGGGGAAGCTGAGGGTGGTGGAGTTCTGTCTCCATCTGATTCAGAGATCTCAAACAGCTGCCCTGGCAGCCCTGAGATATCTTTTCCCATCTGTGCGCCTTTCTTTGATTTCATAATCTCTTCCCACTATTGGGAAACCATCACAAATCAAGCTGGAGGCTGAGCTAGGAGAGCTTGCACCACCACGCGTAGGCTTGTGTTCCTGACCTGGGAGGACGGGAGTGAAACCCCACTGTTACAGGCTGTTCTGTTGTGGGAGGCCAGAGAGAAATGCTCCAAGCCCCTAGCCCAGGGCACCAGGAAGGAGAAGCTAGGTTTAAAAATAGAGGCATATTAGACTTGCAGAAGCAGTTGGGATACAAAGTAGGCACATGCAAAAAGTTTAGGCAAGCGAGGAAAACAAAACAAAGAATTTGTTAAAAACTTCGTTTTCTCTCCTTGAAATTTAGTGCTGATGTTTGCCCAAAACAGACAGATGGATACCCATGGTCAAGTAATGGAAGAATACAGGCAAACACTAAAGAGGAAGCAATTTTTAAAATATAGCTGCAACATACTTCTCCTCCAAGCAGGCTTCTATCCCAGATTCCAGAGGTTCTAGGCATCGTTTGCTGTGTGCTCCAGGCAACTTTACATGGGCTATTGCTGGAGGGCACTTTTGCAAACTTCGGTCTCAAAGATCACTGCACCAGAACAGAGGCACCCAGCACTAGAAGTCACTGGGCCATGATGCAAAGGGCCGAAGAGTGAAGAAAACTCCCCTAATATATCATAGTGTATGTCTTTAAGCGTTCCTCATTCAGGCAGGAGCAGGGAAATAAAATAAGACCTCTGTTCAGGGCCATTTTTCTTGGTAGTACCTCAGGAAAGACAGCAGGGAGTCCCTCTGACTGCTATCCCATGTCATGGCAGAAAAGAGTTCTCTAGTCCTCAGGGGCAATTGAAACACAAAGCTCCAGAGCAGAGATTCTGGGAAGAGGACAACAGGAGCTTCTCTGGACAGACATGAGTCAGCACCTGAGAAGTGTGAGTGTAGCCCAGACAGAGGCCAGGCTTGAAAGCTGCCTCTAAATAGCATCTCCTGCTACCCTTTCTAGAGACAAAACCTGTAGCTGGTTGGGAGCAGCCCAGTGGTGTGGCCCAGCAGGGCAATTTTTACATTCTTATAAATTCCAGAATCACAAAGGCATTGATTTAGAGCTTGCAGCAGCTCTCGGAGTGTGTGCACCGCAGCAGCTGTCACTGCATCCAGACACCCCACAGCATTTGTTTGTCATGACTCAGTGGAGTAACTGGACTCAGCAAGGAGCAGAACTGGACCCCCACAGAGCATTTACACGTTGTTCTTTTGGACAGAGTTTTGAATACAAAAAGGCAAAACCCAGCATTCGTTTCTAAATTCCGTCCTTCCTGGTCAGTTAAAGAAAGAATTAGCACTAGAATCCAAATTGCTGCAGGAACAAAAGCACATCCAATCCATGCAGTCACCTCTGCTTTGATGCACACAGAGAACATAGATATGTAATTTCATCCACTCTCCCTTGAAATGTGGCAATTTTGCATAGAAAGGCCTGAAAAAGGAGGGTCTTGAAATCTCTGTACAATTTGCAATTTATAAATTTCCTAGATCACAAACCCAGCTCTTGAGTTAGCCCTTTACCATTCATTCAGCACAAATAGAATTAACTGCAAATTCAACAGCTACTCCATAACTTCTCACATTGCCTATGGAAAAACCTATCAACTTATGTCTCAAAGAGCAGGTGTGAAATTCCTACTTCTCAATTTGTTCCAGCAATTGCTCTGATGAGGGAACATCCCAAAAAAGGTATTTCTTCACCAGGTACTTCGCAAAAGTCTGGCTCTGAACCCAAATTCCCTATACCAAAGTAATCTTCTTCACCTTAAGCAGATCACTTAGTCTTCATTTAGAAAGAAGGTTATGGGTTCTCCTTGAGGCAGCTTGCTCCAAAGAGGTCCACCCAAAAGATAAACTAAAAGCCAAAAAAATGTCAACAAAAAATAGAGACTGAACCTAGCAAAACTACTGCTGATATTCAGGAGCAGAAACCACATGCCTCTTGCCTGAACAATTTCCAAACCATAAATGATGTTTAATGTGGAAAAAGTCATAAATGTACAAAAGTTACTTCTAAAACCAAAAACACAGAGTTTCTTACTTATGGCTTTGATGAATGAAGTGTTTTGTATTCTGGCGTCATGCTTGGCACTCTAAAGAACCTTTCTGCTGGGTGGAAATTAATGGCACTGCATGTTGGCTTGTCCGCTGGCTTTGCAGCAGACTGGAGAGTGCCCTTCAGGATCCTAACACAGGCTGTCTCTGTTGACTGCTCAGCAAGGTGGAGCATGTTCTCCTTCCACCAGTTGTCTATCACAAAGAAGGGTTAAATAATACTATAAAGACTTTAAATGGTGCTGTGCATTATGCTCTTTTGTGCTGTCGGCTCCTACCTGTCTTTCAGCTACTGTCCAATTCCGGAAGAAACAATGTGTGAATAAATCAAACCAGAAGCAGCTCACACAAAGCAAAGCAGATTAAGGTATTTCAAAGGACACAGGAGTTAAGGAAACAGTGTTTTAGTCTCCTGTCTGTTACTGTTGATTTGCAGACATTTCCAAGTGTGTTCCAAAACTATATTTAAAATTAAGCTTTTAAAGTAAACAGTTTCCACCGAGTGCCAAGATTGCTTTAATGCCAAAACAGAAAGCTCTGTCTGACACATGCATCATTTTCCGAGCCGGAAATATAACAAAGCATTTAATACAGCAGACATCATTTGATAGTCTCAACTTAGACGCCCACTTGGCAGTGGCAGTAACCAGTCTTCCACCAACTGCATCCAAAAATGATGCTTGCCTAACTTGTTATCATGCAAAACATTAATGGGAGTATCTTCCTCTTTTGAAGTCCCTTAGAAATGGAAACATAGGCTGAAACTGCCTGGGACACAACCATGCAGAACATCTGAGAACCACCCTTCCGAGGTGGAAGCAGACAGAAAAACATTCAGAAGCAGAGCTTCCCAGCCTTTTGTGTACTATGAGTCCCGTCATGTACCCACAGTGCCAGGGGGTCCCTGTGGGAGCCATGGGGCACACAGGGAAGCAGAGCTAGTAACAATTTTATGGAAGTGGCATGCTGGAAGAAGGCCGCAAGCCTGTAGCTGCCTGGTGAGCTCTCCGAAGGCAGCTGGTGGCTGGTCAGCACACACTGTTCTGAGAGCTATCTGCTTTCTTTTTTGCTTACCACTGGTTACTTTTTGCATTATGCAATCCCAAACTTTTGTACAAAGATCTTTTTCTCTTCCTGGATCAATGAGTGGCATGGGTTCTTCAGTTCTCCACCTGGTGTGAAAGAGAGCTATTTTAACTCCTTCACTTCCAAAAATGCACATATTTTTGGTTATAAACACATGTATGACACCAGATCCTCAGGATAAACAACACTTGATTCATCGTTTTCCTAGGCTTAAGTGGTCTGTTGAAAGATAATCATAGCTGAAAATTTGTGAAAATATAATAAAAACCCAAAAAACCAAACAAATCCCTGTATGATTTGTTTAAAGACACTTGGTGATGATCTGTAGCCTTGCCCCTACACAGAGAAAAGGCACATTACCTACCAGTGGATCTTTGTGAGCAGGTCCTGGCAGTTGTTTTCATCATTTCTAACAACCAGTGACTCAGTTTTCCTTTTCTCCTCCTGCACCTCACTGAGTGAATTAAACAGGCTGTCAGTGGCTCAAGGCCAAGTCCAGCCCTCTCTCTCTGACAGCACACTTTAATTTTGCTGTTCCAGCACTTCTTGTGGGACAGGTGCCCAGTAAGTGCTTTAGAAACCAGTGTTTACTATTCACGAGAGGAAGAATTTCAGGAAAAATACTATTGTAACGTCCATGACAGGAGTTTTTTATAACCCTCTTGTTAAAGTCATGTGCTTTTGGCATGGCAGCCTTCTGAAATGCATCTCTTTTGGGGTCCAACCCATTCTAGGGTTGCAGTTTTCTGTGCACCTGGAGTGAACATTCCCTCAGGTCTGGTAGCATCCAGATCCGTGGCAATGTTCTCCCTGGGAAGCAGTGACTAACAGGCTCCTTAAAAACAAGTCGCTAGTTCTAAAGTATGTCAGAGGAAATATATTCCTGAACTGTAGCATACCTGCTCTTTCCTTAAGGCTGCAACTGAAAAGACCCAAAAAATCCTTTGTGTCTCAGCAGACTCTTAATTCCTGAACAGGCAACAAAGTTGAGTGGCCCCTCTAACAGCTCATTAAGCTCTCTCTCTCTTTTTCACTGTCAGTGTATTTTGCTATTTGACTTCTAACAAGTTTCCTCTTCAACATAAGCAACTTCTACATCACCTTAGAGCTGGTGCAGCTGGGTCAGAGTCTGTACACACAGCGACACGTCATGCACCAGATGCAGAGGGAATTAGCTTGAGTTCCGTGGGACTGATGAGGCATTTTTCAGCATTTTCAGTTTTGTCTTACTTTCTTGCTCATTATTGAAGGCTGCTCCTGCTTCTTATCCATTTGCAATGTGCCTGTGTCTTTAGTGCTTCTGTACAGCACTCAGCAATCCAGATGTTGCTCCCATGCTCCAACCTGATGCTTGCTGGAAATAATCTCTTCTGGTTTTCCTACGCTTTTCCCAAAAGACTGAGGCACTTTTTCCTCTTTGCTTTTTCTCAGCTATCATATGTGTTTTCCTCACACCTTTTCAAAATTTGCCACCATAATAGTCCAATGTGCAATACAGCAACAATCTTTGAGCAGTCATTCCCGGAGCTGCTATGGAAACACAAGAATTGCTGAAAAAGAGTTTTCTGGCAACTCATGGCTCCTCACCTGCAGCCTGGGGCATACCACCTGAAGCTGCTATCATAATACCTTGTCTCCTATCTCATTCGGGCAGAAGGTAAATTGCAATTCTTTATTCCTCAGCATAGATCACAGAAGTATCCTGAATAAATTCCCTTATTTTTTTTAATATGATAAAATTATTTGGAGACTGCCTCCAAACTTGGTTCAAAAATGCTTTGGAATGAAGAATACAGTAGTATACATTATTCAAATGGATAAAGATCCTCACCATTGTAATGCTGCACCCCCTTTCTTTAAAAGTTGCTTTTAACCACTGAATAGTAACACTTTTTTTTGCCCTAGCTGGACAACTCCATGATCAAAACTGCACTCACTAAACATGTACCAAGAGACTACAAAAAGACCTCCCTTATTTTCAGTAAATTAAACATATTGTTAAATGGAGCGCCACGGTTGAGTCTGAGTTATCAAATGCAGAAGCCTCCAGCTCCAAACACACAGATCAAGGGACAAAAGCTATTGGTACAGCTTCGAGTCAATGGAAACATTGGCATTATTTCTACCACCATTGGTTAGAGCACGGACAGGTTATAATGCAATAGACATTCCTAAACCCCAAATTTCTTGAAAGAAGGAAATGGTCCTTGGACCAGGCCTGAAGCTTTCTAGTGAAGAGATGCAAAAGTTTGTCCTGCTGCCACACAGACTTTGTTTGGTGACTAAGTATGCCTGAGTATCTTGTTAACATGCCCTACGATCTTGAAAGCTGACCCTTTGCAATAAGAAGTGTGACAAAGAAATAAGCTCTTGAATGGGGAGAAAAAAAGGCTGTATGCCCCAAGCACTGTAACCCGAATAAGGGGCTTTCTGAAGGAACAAAGCTGCTTGTACACAGGTGCCTGCTCCTTGAGTCAGCGGGTAAAGTGCAAGCCAGCAACACTGTTGGGAATTGGGCAGCACAGGAGTTTGAAGCAGAGGCTGGTCTGCTTTGCCTCTCGATGTCACAACAGTTCCTGAAAATTTCTGAGTTCCAGGAGAGCTGCCCGACTTCCTCTGAGCCGCTGCCTACAAGCTGCATTCGCAACACTGGCGGCCTGTGTATTTCAGGAATGCAAAAAACTGGCACAGTGAGGTCTATGATTCAGCCAAGATGATGTGTTGGGACATGACTGAAGTTAATTAAAAGGAGCTTAAGACAGACAGACAAAAAAAAAAGTTTGCATGACTTCTTAAAGAGCCAATTAATTATTATTTGTGGCTGCACACGCCAGCTGGGCCACAACATGGAATCTCCCCAGCCCTCACCACTCACCTCAGAGTCTTTATACAATGCCAAAGAAAACCCATATGCAGGTCAGCCTTTGGGAGCTCTGGGCCAAACTCCCTCCACTAGAGCTGAGCAGAACTTTATGTTCAGCAGAACAGTCTTGTTTACACCCATAGATACATGCTTGGTCTAAATAGTGGACACAGGGCAAGAAATGAATGGTATCTTGGTTGACACACAAAAAATCACGGGCTCTGCAGAGCAGGATGACCCAGTGGCAATTGTCTTTGTAAGCGTGGACTGGAAAAGGAAGGACTGGCTCTACCTGGTGTCAGGGCAGGCAAAGAGAGAATAAATGTGAATAATTTCAGCCTCTCTACTGCATGATAGTGATCATTTTCACAGCTGCACAAGGCACCCACACTTAAAGAAGCACAGTTTCCCTGAACACATTTCCAGACTAGTTTCCTATAAGAAATTCATTGCATCCTTAGCAATTCCCTAAGACTTTAAATTCCTTTAAATTCCCGAAGACTAAATTCCCAGTCCCAAGTCTATGGACCTAAAGCCTTCATTACCTCCCTGAGGACAGCAAAGCAATGTTCACATGTGCGAGCAATCCCCTTGCTTTCAATTCTTCTGTACATTCAGCCAGCACTGTCCCAGAGGCACAGCTGAGCAAAGACAGGAGTGAGCCTTGCCCAGCCTTGGGAACTCAGAGCCACATCACTGCACAAAGACAGAGCAGTCAGAGCCACCCACGGGCTGAGCAGGCTGCCCGACCCATGCTTACCAAAATCTGCACTTTTCCTGCTCAGGAGGACAGACCCTACTAAGCTCTGTCAGTAGCTGACGTGTATGTTTAACAGGGGACTTTTTGGTCTTCTCCCTGTCATTTCAGTGGCTGAGGGTGATTGCAGTTTCCAAGGCTGCCGTGTGCGTGTGACTGGCATGGCTGGGCTGCTCCCGCGGCCGGGCCAGGAGCCTCCCAGCGCTGCAGGCCCCACACCTGCTCGCACAGCCCTACCTGCACGTAGACCTTGGCAGCCCCTGTGGCATTTACTGGGGTGGGGGTGGGAAGACCATGGTGTCATTTACACACAGGTTGAGCAAACCAGGTGCAATCAGTTTGGGTTTGGCTGAAGAATCCTCCACCCTTCTCGAGCTATTTAACCCCTGCAGTGCCAAACCTTTATGCATGCCCAGGGCAATGACAGCATTAGTCTGCAGAGGAGGCATCTGTAGATCAGTCATCATTCTCATATTGCCAAAGGCAACACAGCAGGGATGGGTCATATTAAGAGAAAGATAGCCAGCCCTCCAGCTACTGTACTCTTAAAATTATTTTAATCAAAGCAATAAATATACACAGTAAATATAAACCCAACTGAAAATTGTTTCATTGTCCTGTCACCTGGCCTTGGACAAGCTAAAATGATGCATGAAAACCCTTTGAAGAGCACGGCATAGGGATCAATATGTTGCAGATGCAATGGGCAAGAAGGTGGCAAAGGGACTGCTGGACAAGCGAAGCCTTCAGGACTGGGAAGTGATGCAGCGCTGTCAGTGCACAGTCCTTGGACACAGCTGCACGTTCAGTCCAGGTCTATCCCACGGTAGAGAGACAAGACCCCTGGGATCCACAGTCTGAAAATTGCTTTCTGGAACACCCACCTTTTGCCTTCACACCCACTGAGCTCTCTGGTTTGTGGGGTATACATCTTGCAGTTCTCCAGCACAGGAAGATTTGGGTATGCAGTTTGTAGGGGGTGGACAGTTATCGGTTCCTGAGCTCAGGGGTTCGTAAAGCCAACTAAGGGCTGTTTACTCCCAGTCTGTTATGTTCCTCAAAATTAATACTGTAAGAACAAAGCCTTAATTTCCCTATGGGAAATTGCTGAGTGCAGATCATTCAGTCTATGGGGGACATGTCTGCAGTAAGGCCTGGAAGAGCAGATTTTATTTGAGTTTCTGTTTCCAGTTGTTCTTCTAAACCTTTCACAAAGGGTTGAAGAAACAGGGGAGGGACCTGGGGGGGAAGTCCCGATTTAAAGTAGCTTAACACCTTGCTGGATCCTTGCCAAATGCAGTTTCAAATTAACAACTCCAAACTAGCAGGAAAAATGCTTCTCTCGACCCCGGGGGGGTGTCAGTGCAACACCCAAGCACTGGCACAAGGCAGAGCTCAGATCTGACACAAAAAGACTGGGTTGCTCACCTCTCTCCGGGCTGAAGGCTGGAGAAAGGGGCACTGCTTCCAGAAAGGGACAAAGCCAGCCAACCCCACAACAAAGGACACTTTTCAGCAGCACATAAAAGGAGGGTCTGGCTCTCCCCCTCCGGCCAGACCCCACCCCTCGCAGCGTGGAGGCCTTGCCCCAGCGCCAGCCAAATCTAATCAAGTCTGACACACAAGACAACACGGACGGACACTTGCCTTAGGCACCCCCCGCCTCTGCTCCTCACTCATAGACCTCCCCCTGACCCACAGGGCGCTTCCTTGCTTGAAGAGCTCAGGCCAGCCCACGGCCCTCCCTGACCCTGCCGGCCGTCACCCCCTCGGGTCGGGCAGGCACCACCCCACAGCCCCAGCGGCCCCCGAGAGGGTGAGGTGAGCGCCTTCGCACCACCTGCCTGGGCCTTCACTGCACTGATGGAGCAGCTCTGCTCATGTGTGGGGAAAGCCAGGCCCCGACCCTGCTGCAGCGGGGCACGAGCATTCCCTGCTTGCAGCCACAACTGAGGTTCCCTTTTTCCTAACACCCTCCGTACGTGGAGGAGTCTTTGCGCCCCCCCCCCGCCAGCCCTTATAGTTTAAAGCACAGTTGAGCATTGATTAAAGTACACAGGAACTGTGCCAGATCCTCAACAATGCAAGTGTTCCTTCAGATAGGAGAATAAACCACAAAGCTTTATAATAGTCCATTTAAGCATTGCTGAGACAATCAAGCAACTGCTGAATGTAAAAAGCAGCTAAAAGCAGCCAGACCTGTCTCATAATAGCAGGGAAGGCTGAATATTTCCTAAAATTGCCCCTCCTGCATTATCTACTCCACTCCTCAGGTCAGGACTCAGAATGCTCCAGAGTGGGCGAGAGTCTAGCAGGGAAAGCTGAATAAGCATTGCTTGAAAGGGAGGAGGCAGGAATTCACCAAAGTGAAGAGGAGGAGGAGAGAGCACAGGTTTCTTTTTAGAAGTACTGGCACCACCTTACTCTGCAGTGGCCAGGAAACTGGTTGGAAGCCCCGTGACTTGAGCAAGACACCCAGACCTGGGAGCCAGAAGAGGAAGGGACTTGGCAGAAATTCCCCCGCAAAGCGAGGAATCATTTATGCAGCAGAATATTCAGCTTGGCCTCACTGCACAGAAACGCTGCCAGATACCTGATCATGCCACCAGTATATTAGCACTCCACTCCCTTGTTCCAGTATAGTCATGGATCTTCTTCATGCACTTCTATCTTCCATTTGATCAGTTTTGCACAGCTTCTGTCTAACTCCAGTCTTTCTGCACTGCCCTCAGGCCATCACATCGTTCTCCAAGAGCCATCATGTCCCATCCCCCTGGCTCCCAGCTGCCCAGCCTCATTCCTTCCACATTTGCCCTTTGGGCACTGTTGTCCCACCCCCTCCTTTGAGAGGCTCATAGCACATAGAAGGGTGAAAACCACCACTCTGGCCTTCCTAGGGTTAAAGACAAAGAGGCCAAGTATGAAAGAGCCAACTCAGGGAAATTTTGGCACCTGCAGGAAGCTGAGATAACCTGGCTGATGCATTGCTAAACTCACTGCTTCAGTTTATCTTTACCCTTCCTCTCTGAACTAGCTGCATGTCGCTCACTCCATGGTGCAGTGTGGCGTAAAGTCCTGGGTAGCCGGAATGTCTGCAAGGAAACAGAGCAGATAGGGGAATATTCTATCACTGCATTTATTTTCTTACTTGCTTGCACCACAAAAGGAGAGTGAGAGACTCAATACTAGGCAGCTGCAGCGCCTGACACAGAATCACAATGGACTTAAAATGCACCTTTCCATACTGCAGAAAGTTGTCTGGGTCAAGGCTTGGTGATGCCAGCGTATACTGATAGGCAAAGTCTGAGAGATTTACACCTCAGAACTTCTAAAACAGAACTTTGAAACAGAACAGTGCCACTTCAAAAACATACAGACACCTAAAAGCTTCACTGGGCAAGTGATAGTCATGTCCTTGTTTTCTGAATGTGCTTGTCCCTTTTCTAATTTAAAAAAATGAAGCAGAACAGTTTTAACCATTAGAGACTTTTTCAGGGCACAACCATACACCAAATAATTCCCCTTTGCTATATTCCATGGAAACAAAAATAACTCTTTTAGAAAGACTATAATCAGCTGGTTAGAATGTGCATATCTTTCTTCCCAACAAACACAGAAAACATAAATCCAAACTTGAGTTGTAGTCCTATTCCTGTTTTAACATGTCATCTACTAAGACTGTCAATTCCAGTCTAGCTATGAAAATCTGTTGCTGGAGGAATAAAATCCTAGCTGAAAGTCTAGAGCTAAAACATAACTATCCTGGAAACATTTGTTAATTAACAAATGACTGTGTAAAACATACACTAGCATTGACAATTGTATTTTAATTATCCTCTGTGTTGAAAAGAAACATAAACATATCCAAATCCAGTGCTAAAAAATGAGACAAAAGAAAGGAAAGTTCACTTTGGACCTGATACTTGCCACACTGGCTTTGAAGTTACACAGAACTGGTTCCAGACCTTTTGTCCAACGAATCCTGCTGCAGACAGGACCCTGCATTCTTTCCCTTTTTGAAGAAATGCTTGCACAGGGAAGGCCTTGTGCCCACATAGCAAAGTGGGTGACACCAGCAGGTATGGAGGGAAGCACAGAAATGGATTTTTGATCATGACTAAAGGGGATGACTGATAAGCACAGAAGTACAAACTTTCTTCTTGGATACTTCAAATTAGAATAAGTCTGTTGCACTGGGTCCATGCCTAGTTTTTGCAACTTAGCTGGATTACCATCCTGCCTTTCTTTCCACATACTCATTCAGGCCATAAGTTTAAGGCTCCTGAAAGGCACCAGATGTTGCGGGGAGGTAGGGTGTATTTGTTTGTTTGAACTCTCCTTGCAAAAACAACAATAAAAGAAGGGAAGAACATTGATGACTTCAGATTTGCTTTCCAGCAGAGTATGACTAAGGCAGGGAGGCAGTCTGGACACTCAGTCAGGACCCTGGGGTGGGACAAAAAGACATATGGAGAAACTCAATAGAAAATAAACAAGAGAGATAGAAGTTTCCAGTCATTAGCAGAGTGAAGAAAATGGAGACCAAACAGGTGATTGGGAGGCAGTTTTTGCAGACACAGCCTGGAAGGGAGGAGAGCTAGGAGTTTAATCTCCAGGTATCTCCAGGCACAGTCTAATATGGACTCAGCAGATTGACAGACTAAAGTAATAGGTGAGAAAAACGAGGGCAAGAGACAGACCAGAGAACAAAGCTCACTTGGAGGTGAGCGGTCCAAATGCTGTGCTGGACCCTGTTTTGGTTAGTTGCTGTTGTGTAACTAGAGATTTCACATTGGCTTCCTGAAAGTTTATGGTATTCAGGAATCTTCTCCAGGGAACTTGCTGTGCCTGAATGGAGGAGCACAGTGACCAAGGTGAGCCACAAGCAGTTAGTGGGAGGTGTAACAGAAAAGGTGTTCAGATGAGTATGAGGAGAGAAAGTATCTAAGAAATCCAAACTCATGCTGGTTTGTGGGACAGGGAAAATCTGAAAAGGAAAGGATAACAGACAAAAGGAAGGTCCTAGGAGAGAACACAAGTTCTTTGAACTGAAATTCTACTTTACTTTAAAACACATACATTGCAACAGAGATGCGCACACGCACACACAAACAAGTCAAGTATCCACATGAACACAGTTGGTTCTGGATATCTCTTCTTTCTTTAATTGGTCCCAGGTGAGGCATCAACAATCACATCTGGAAATTTTTATACAAATGGCAGGAAAACCAATGACTCGGGTCACAAATATTTCACGCTCTCTCTTTGCCAGAAACACAGGACAAATGTGGTTTACATCTGCCTCCCTATAAATACACACACACTTGCAAGATTCTCTGCTATGGCAAATACTTGTGCATGTAAAAGCAGAGCTGGTCAGTGTTCCTCCCATCCACCCAATGGAAGTTCAGTCGGAACTAAGAAACTGGATGCTGAGTGACACCTGCAGTCCAGGTGAGGCTTATTGTCGGGATAAGGATCAAGAGATGGCAAAGACATCCTTACTGGCTGTAGAAGCAAAACACAGAATCAAATTACATGGATGAGCACTTTCAAAAGCTGCTGCAGCCCCTGCCTTCCAGACCCAGACTCTCCATGAGACCACAGTGTCAGGCACACCCAGTTTCTGCTTGACATGCAAACTCAGCTTGACTTTCAAAAGCTCACCTTTCAAGAAAAAAAGCCACTGGGTCCTCCCTTAATCCCCTACTCTTCCTGCCTCAGGTGCCAGCCGCCACCCGAGTTTATCCACATGTAGTCAAGAAGAAACTGTAATAGTTTCTTGTCTGTGATGCACCAATTCAAGCAGAGCACTGCCTGGCTTAATTAGTTCTACCCAGTGTGCACTGGTGCTGCAAAATGCTCTACAAATTCAACACATCTCAGCAGTAAGGACCAACCTCTTGGGCATCAGAGGATGAACTCAGATCAGGTTCTAACAGTAGCACTGTTTCCTAGCAGGAACACCGTGCTCAGCTTCTGCACAACTACTCTATGAGCATTATAGTTGCAAAAGATGGACACTATCTGTGTCAACAGTTCTCAGGAATGCAGAAAAGCTGTATTTCTCTTCAGTACTAGCTAAATCTTAGAAGAAGAACAGCAATATCTTTGCTCTTCTGACATGTTCTGCTAGTGTAAGTGTTACTGTTGGTACTTGGCAGTAGACACTGGTTTAGGAGAACCAAGAGACCTGCTAGGTGCAACAGAGTGTGCACAGCAGGCAGAGCCGGGCAGGGACAGCTTACACACTCCTAATGAGCCAACTCTGATCCTATCTATGGCAACTTTGTGTTGCTCCAGGGGTAAAGAGACTGCAGAGGTGACTTAACTAGATGTCAGAGGGAATCTCCTAACACCAACAAAGCAATCTAGTTGGCATTTTTTCATTCCCTCTGCCTGCCATTGGCATAGTGGATGTGCCAGTAGCTGTTTACAGAGCTCTGCCAACTTCTGGGTAGCAGGGTATGATATGGCTCACTGCACTGCACCCCTAGAACAGCCTGGAGTCTGCAGCTCTGAACTCCAGGATGATGACGCTGCTTCATAGACTTAGATCAAAAATAATTTTCCCTCACTGTGGAGACTGCCTAAAGCTAAAGACACAACTTTACTTACCTCTGAATGTCCACTGTTATGCTTCCTGCCATCAGAATTTGTAATGGATGAGAGTCAGCAGCAGCCAGCTATTGTATCTCTCGGGTGTGATCTTTTCCCTTAATCAGTGGCATTTAGCTAGAGCACCCGACCATATTTTCTCTCATCCAAAGCTTTAAAACAAATTGGAAAGTTCCATGTATGTTCAAGTAGGAGTTGATCACTCAGGCTGAACAGCACAGCAAGATACACATTCTCTTAAAGTCAGTGGAATTCGAAAGGCAAAGCACTTAAAATTGACAAAATGTCATCATTTTTTATTCAATGTTTAATTAAAACATTCAATTTACCTCTACTCCCACTGTTACAAGAGAGATGAATAGCTTGCTAATTTTAGGTGGTTTTTTAAGGATTAAAGAAATTTGATTAAACATTTCATCTTCCAACTGTTAGATCTTTAGAGCACTCCATCAGCCAGGCTCAAATCTGTGATGCTGCTGGTACCTGTCCTAGCCTCACAAGTCCAGAACAGGTACTGCCTCGCCAGGTACCTCGTTAGCCTCATTCTCTTTGGACGCCTACAAGGGACACTGCTGGAAACAAGATCACTGAACTGATCAATGAGTTTGTCGTGGATGGCTCACACTGCTTCCTGGAGCTTTCCTGAAGCCCGCACCAGGCTGGCCAGCATCTCTGCACAGGACTAAGGGAAACTGAACCAAGCAGAAGCACAAATGTTTGGAGTCCTCGTTCCAAGTGCTGACAGACAGTGCCACGCTCTGATTTATTCTCTGTAGCCTTTCTAAGGGCACACATTGAAATGACCTCCCCACGTGTCTCATCTGGTATGCCACAGGTGTGAGGCTGTTGCTGCTCTTAACATCTTTTAAGTGTTCCACCAGATGAAGAGATGAATTCCCTTTGTTCCTTGGAGATGGAGTTTCTTTCATTTCCTGCATAAGGATGCAGTCCACACTTCCAGTAGCGGGAACAGATGATGTAGGCCTGGAGGGCAGGGGTGCCTTTACACGGGGTGGGCTATCAGGTGGGTTTTCACAATTAATCACTTACACCCATCGGGCTGTATGAGGCTGGTAACAGCAGAACTGTTCTGAGGGGGTGCTCTGTTTCACAAGACCTCCAGAGAAGAAAACCATCATTTCAACCCTCTTTTCTCCTAACCCATGGAAAGAGTCCCCGTAAAACCAAAGCTGAATGAAAGGACCCTGATTTAGCTTATTTGCATATGTGATTATGTAAATCAACCTACTACTTCTTATCCCATGGCAGCAGACCTGCCTGCAGAAGAGCCTCCAGGTCTGTGCCACAGTGGAGAAGATTGGATTATGGAAAGGGACATATGTGTGAAAACAAGTCCAAGCTGCATATTTAGAGTTCATCAGCAGGCACATGGAAAAAAGGGGGATTTAACCCTTCACTGTCAGAGAGACAGGACAGAGGAAAACAGTGCAACAACTATGGAGAATGCTTAGATATAATGTAGCAGTCTTTATTGGAACATGTTTAAGGAAGTATTCTGTCATCACTTGGACTGCTGTGTGCAAAAGGGTTAATGATCATAAGCCAACAGAAATCAAAATGGTGAAATATTTCTAGTTCCAGGATCATCGCAAGAAGAGCCATCTCATTCACATGTCACTGTCACCTTGTGATGTGCACACACTACCTGCTCGGTGCTCACCAGCATGCCCAGTACCCACCTCCTGAGATGCATGTTCAGCATTACCATCCAGCTACCCTGCATCCCACTGCTGTCTGGACTGTCATCTGCTCCAGCCTTCCAGCTGCCATCCCACAGATGCAGCATCCAAACCGGTGCTAGCTGCACTGCCCAGGACATGCCATGGCCCTGTAACTCCTTACCCTTTTATTAGGGATCTGCCTACGTACTACCTTCCAGGGGTGCCCAGGGCAGTAACAAAGCAGCTTCTTATCACTGAGAGGCTCAAGAGGCCCCGTCGGTGTAGCAGCACTGCTGGGGTTAACACAACCCCAGTCCAGCAGATCTAAGCATCTATAGGAAGTGGAACATTTTTAATCCTGTGAAGAAACTGCTGCATGGATGACAGAAGCAGAGACCAGGCCATTTACATCTAGAGGAAATAGGAGCAGTGTTCAAGGATGCACGGAAAGTGCTACACAGTATTTTGTGAGCTCTAAATAATCTCTTACTAGGGCTAATAGGGCATCTCTCACAAAAAAAAAACCCCAAACAAACAAACAAAACCCAACAACAACCAAAAAATCATTAAAAGTAACAAAAGGAAAAAGAACTGGCACTTCTAAAGAACATGACTAATATGAATCAGCCATCTCACAAGTACTAATTTTAAACTGACTACAGAAGTAAGTGACGATAACTTTAGGATTCCAAGAAATGTCCCAAAGCAAAACTAAATATGTCTCTGGATTTCTTTTTGTTCTGAAATTTGAATCAGGATGGTTTTGGCCAAGAGTCGCTCAGCTTTTAAAGCCAGCTTTGACCAATTTAAAGTTTCTAAACCAAGGGAAATAAAGTAGATACTTTGGAGGAATTTTGCATGTGTGACACAAATGCAAAGCAAAAGGTGTTGGGTTGAGGCAGGGTGGGTTTTGTTTTGTTTTGTTAATCCTACCGAGACTGGTGAAACGAGGGGGGATTGTAGCAAAACTTTAAATTGACCCAGACTAGTAACATCTGTTCAAGTTATTCTGTTGTTACCCACACTGGGTCAGCCACTCTAACCTATCCTTTGTGAATATATGGAAAATCACATACAGTAGCTGACACTGGCTAACTCTGGCTCATTTTTCTACTGTAAGCAGGACTGAGGTGAGATCAAACAGTGCTGAGTCAAAACCAAACTTCGTAAAATGGCAGTGTTATGCACAGCCCTGGTAGTCCCAGAGGACCCACTTCAAATATCTGCAGTTTGAAGTGTAAATGAATAAAAGAAAACTCCTTCACTTACAGGATTCCTCTTCCTCCTAGCTTCCTCATGATCATCAGATTTGATGCCCTCAAGGACAAGATCAGATTCAAGATGCTGGGGCATCTGGATTGTGTCTGTGCTTGAATCCTGCAGTTTAGATGCTAGCTTCCTCTTCTGTAGTGGCAGTGGCTCTGCAAGTCATGCTCAGAATCAGGGGAACAACCAAATGTGTGTTTGTTTTCACTATCTTCAGAATTAAGAGAGGAAGTTAGGTGTGGGGTTTCTTGCACACCAGCTGCACTGCTTTAGCCATAGCACTGTACTGATTCTGTGGTAGAAAGGATGACACTATAGGAACAACATCCATATAGCTCCAGCAAAACTATTCTGGCAGCTTGCAAGATAATTACTAAACTTCCACTCATTTTCAGTTTTTTCCTCACAGTGGAATTCAGGGTATGTGGTGGTTGGAGTCCAAACAGCCCTAGAGGCTTGTATGGGAGGGACTGCCAGTCATGGTCACTCCAGGGAGGAGGGAGAAGGCAGCAAAAAGGAAGGAATCCAGCTGAGGGAAAGAACGTGCATACGGACAAACCCATCCCACTGAGCATTGCAAGGAGGAGCAGGGTGCCGAGTTCAACACATCCTGAGGGACAGAGTTTGGAAGCTTTGAGAAGGTCTCTTGGATGCAGTCAACAACAGCAGTATGAGCTGGCTGCTGGCAAGGGCTATCAATGGCAGCATTCACATTATGCTGCTTATTCTCATTTTGAATGCCCCTATCAGGCTTGTACCACTCCAAAGTACAGAGACCACATATACACTAAACCTCTTCTCTTCAGTCTCTTCAAAGCTGGCCATGGACCTTTGCTGTTACCCGTATTGGAGAAGGCCTGGGAACAGCTCCTGACAACCGCTGATCTCTGCAGTCAGGAACTGACAAAAACGTGGCAAATGTACCCTGCAGAGACAGCCTGCACATTTAACCTACACCAGCTGGAAAAGTGACTGCTGAATAGTGGAAACTGCTTTATCTGTGGGGTTGGTCTAAGGCAGCTCTTGTCAAACTGACCAAGAGCTTTGTGCCCTAACAGTAGGGTATTCTGTACCCGCCGCTCCTCCGTGTGCCCGCAGCAGATAAAACAGCCCAAGGTCAGGGTGTGCTCTTAGTGCAGCTGCTGGAGCACTGGCAGTGCCCTGGCCCCAGCCTGAGTGCCAGCATCACTGCCATGAGGCAGCCAGCCCCAGCCTCAGAGGTTCGACTCCGGCAAAGCCTTCCCATTCCCGGCTGGCTGTCTCCCATGTGGCGACGCATAGCACTATTCACCCGACTATTGGCCCAGCCCAGAACTGTTTTTATTAGAAAACACTAAGGCAAGCCTTTCCAAGCCTCAGAAGAATCATCTTGTAAAGATCTGGGCTTGAGATGCCAAATGATTGCTGCTTTGGCGGAGTCTGCACATTCATTTTTTATTGGTCACAAACGCTTTCCAGATGCTGGCATGCTGGCTGCAGATTGCAACTCTGGGGACTTGGCTCCCAGCCCCAGTCACTTTGTTAAACTCTTGACCTGCTGTGGGTTAAAAGAAGCGGGGAATGGGACTGAGTCACCATGAGGGCATTGCTAAGAGAGAGTGCGCACTACACAGCAGAGACCCATTTCAGCAGCTTTCTGTGCTCAGCTGGCATGGAAAACATTTAAGGTGGTCCACAGCAATCCAGCTCAGCTGCCAAAGCTGGTGAGAACTGCAGCATAGCACCAGCCTGGGCTTTAGGAGCAGGGGCAGAGAGGCTGCCCTGCAGCTGGATTTTCCACACTACAGCCCATACACTTTCCATCTTTTTTTCCTCTGCACAAGTGGATTTCCCATCCCTGCTCCAATACTAAAGCAGTCCTCTGAGCCAGAGCCATGTGCAACATCAGACTGAAAGCTGAAGCCTGGAAACCTTCCTTGGGTTCAGGTTTCATGACAAGCCTGAAGCTTGTTCATCAAGAAGGTTTGCAAACCTTTGGGGAAAAAAAAGACTTTCTGGATTCTCGGTTGTTACGTGGTGTCCCAAGTAAGGGGTAAAAAGTAAAATAAAAAAAAGAAAAAGAAAAGGAGATGTGAACAAGAAGAAGGAAACACAATTTTGATAGACCTGTTTGATATTTTTCTGAATGGAAAAAATTTCCCTTTGGAAAATATAGCTGTTACAAATTATTGGGTTTTTTTCTCTCCCTCAATAGGGCAATTATAAAAAAACCTAATATTTTGCACTTTTGGATAGATTTCCTAACTGAAATTCTGCAGTTGATGACTTTCTTTAATCTCAGTTTTCAAGAAGAAAAAGTTCTCTCAAAACCTCAGTTCAAAGAGAACACTTTTAGCTGAAATGAAATTTTTCATGCTGCTTTGAAATATGCAGCCAAAAGCAGTATTTCAGAAAATGTATTTCCATTCAGAACTTCTGGACAGGAAGGGAAACAGTTCTTGATAAGATCAATTGACCTGAGCTTTCGTGCAGTTTCCCCCTCCCCTGTGTGGGGACCCTGCTGGGGTGGGGGGTGCTCAGGGAGCAGAGCCCCTGCACAGGTCCTCTGCCCACAGCATCACCTCAAGACTCTCATCCTGCTCTCCCACCCCCTCCTTTTACAAAGTGCTGCCTAAACCACAGCCCTGAGGAGCTCCTGGGCTCTGTGCTTGGGCAGATGATGAACGGTGCTGGATTCCAGGCAGGACACAGATGGGATGGGAGGCTGGTGCAGGAATGCACAGCAGGGCTGGAGATCAGCTTCTGCAGCACTCGCTCAGTGAGGTGGTGCTGGGAATGGCTGGTTACCCTTCAGCTGGGGGAAACTGCCAGCAGAGGTCTGCTTGCTCCCCTCCACCCTACAGCTGGGGATGGAGACTTTCCAAGATGCTGATAGAAGCAGGGTGCTGAGGGACAGCTGGGTGCCTCACACTGCTCTGGGTGTTACTTCTAACCTTCCTTCAGACCTTTGTGGGAGCTCAATGTCACCCACAGGCCGTTCGTTAGAGCAGGCAGGGCCACAGGGTCTTGAGCAAAAAGGAGAGCGTGAATGAGCCAGTCCTTCTGCTTAAGCCTTCAACAGCCACACAGGGAAGAGATTTCAGTGGGAGCTGGGATCTAACTCTTTGTACTCATCCTCCTCAGGAGAGGCCTGCCCACAGCTCTCCTGCCCACGTTTGCAAGCAATGCACGATCCCTTCAGCATTACTTGTGCAAATAGAAAGCTCTGCAGTCCAGAGGGAGTATTGGGGGAAGGTTTTATCCAATGGATCTGGTCCAGTGATGCTAATTAAATCATCACATTAGAGCTAGGGGCTTTCTTGAGTAAGTGTTACCACTTGAGCTGAATCGCACCTCAGATCACAGCCAGGTGTGCCCCCTGGATCCCGAGAGCCCTGCCAAACTCATTTCACTTGTGATGCTAAGGCCAACTCAAGCACAGTCTCCAGAGACAAATAAAACAGGGGAACAACCCAGTGTAAAACCTGAAATCTTTTCGATTCAGCCAAGTGGAAATCCAGCCTGACTCCCCACCCAAAACCAAACAACTGAGAAAAAGAAAATTTGACATAATAATCTCTCCAATGTTACAGCAGACAGTGTTTCTCTGAGGACATTATGTAATGTCTTATAAGGGCTTTTAGCTGAATTATCAGGTGGCTTGCACAATTACTAAAGAGAAAAACAGAATCACAGGTGAGCAGTGGGTGTGAGAATACACATCCGCCTGTTGTACATTAGCAGCTGGAGAAATGATTCAGATTCAATGAGATGTCACTGGAGGTAGGCTCATACTACAGACCTCAGATTCAGAGGACCTGGAGCTGTTTCAATCTGACTTTCTGGCCCATGCCTATCTTTTCCAGCATGAGGGAGGACCTCTGCATAATCCTTTGCAGAGGGACAGACTCTCCAGGGTGAATTTTCCTGCCACCTCAGATCTTCAGGCCTTTACAACAGGAATCCCTATTCTGAGACTTACTGATTGTGCCTCAGTGACAAAAAAGAGAGCTCTTAGCTATTTCCTCTCCCACAGGCCAAGGACGGGAAGGATGAAAACATTCCAGATGAATTCATACTACGTAGACGCTGATGTTTACTTCCAGGCTGTTCTCTCCCTTGCCCCCTCTGCTTACTGAGAGCTGTAGGGGTACAGGAGGAAGAATATATGCAAACAGAGCCAGTACATCAGATAATATAACCCCTCATGCTAGCTTACTGACTTCTGTCTCACAGCAAGAAGTAGGGAAAAAAAGCCCCAACAGCTCCTGTCTAATGGTTAGGAACCTTCTAATTACCAGCTAAAGTTACTACTGGCTTGATGATGCCCATCTGTTCATGTGCCAGTATTGCCTTTAGTCTAAGCAGTTGTTCTCCTCCCTGGCATTTACTTCTCTCTTTTCTCCTGTTCTGTGTATTTCTAGAATTTCTCTCAGCCTTCACTTCACCAGATTAAAGTTTTATTGAGGGCAGATTTATCTAATGGGTTTTACATTTGCTTTTGCCATACATTGGTCTGTATTTGTCCAGCTTCAGTGTTTGAATGAGGCAGCTTTGTTTTCAGATCAGCATTGTCCTTTTAGCACATTGCTGAAGAGGTACCTTACAGATTCATGAAAGCAATGAATCCTCTATTGCTATGCAGAGTGCTTTGCAAATGAATAAATATTCACATGAAGACAAATCTACAAAGTACTATCAACATGGTAGTAATTATTGAAGCAAGGGGTAGATATTAGCACCCAGAAGGCAAGAGAAGAATAAAGTGGATGGTACTGACTCAACTACTGTTATTTGAAAGAGAAAAGAAAAGGCACTTGGCAGAATGAAGGATTAACTTCCAGAGAAATGGAGAGACTGAGTACTGCTCTTCAGCAAGCCCCTAGGCAACAAATTGATGAACTTCTATAGAAGAGGAAAAAACAAGTGTTGCCAATTTTTTTATATTTCAATATATTTTCTGTAGACAGTTCTAGTAATAGCAGAGTAATTCTGCAATTGGAATAATAGAATTTTACCACAGAAAACACAAACTCTTAATAATCCCCCACTTGCACCATAATCAAATTGCTGGTATCATAACCCTTTTGCGGTAAAACCAGCCAGACCAGCAAAGGCAAATGCCTCTTGGGTGAGTACATGCCAGTCTCACATGATGTTGGGATGAGATAGGAAGGCTTTGTCCTGTCTGGTTTTGTGTTCCGTAATGCTTTCCAGGGTAGTAATATAGCTTACATGCATACTATCCTCTCTCCTCTGAGTGTGACACAGAGATGTATATGTGATATGTGATGCATTTAAGCCAGTATGCAGCTGCTTTAAATACATCTGTGACCTGCATTCCCATCAGAAATCACCTTAGTTTCCACTTTCTGGGCAAATTATTGCTAACATTTTGATGTAGTTTCTACCGGAGACATTTTAAAGGATAGATTTTGTACATGGGTATAAACCAAACAATTCCATTGACAGCTGGCAGAATTATTTCAGATTTCACTAGGACAGTCGATATAAAATCTCAGCATTTCATATCCCTCTCGAACACTGCTGTGAAGTCTTGTTGGTTAACTAACTTTTGTATTTCACCCCCGAGGCAGCTGAATTAGTCTAGAGAGTGAATAACTCTGAGTTAATCCGTTACACTGTGTGGCTTCCTACAGAGAGAGCAGCGCTACACAAGAACGTAGCCTCAAATAATTGAAGGTAAGTGCAACTCATTAGGTGGAATTCTAGGAGATACGGTCAATCACCCAGGAAGCTTTAAAACACATTCATGTCAGTTTAAAATGCATTTGGTTGTACATTCTATAGATTGAAGGACTGTTCCTACCACGCCAGCAAAGCACCTCCCGACTGAGGATGGGTGTCCTACCAGCGGCTCTCCTGCGCCCCCTGCCACCTGTTCCCTTTATTGCAGAGCGTTTCTAGGATTGCTAATTAGCACTGACTTTACATGTTCTCATTGTAAAGCACATGGAACCTGTAGGAAGGGAGGATGGGTGAAAGGAGAGTCACGAGAAGATTCCTGTGAATCAACCTGGGACGAGCCGGTTTCAGCCCACCCTACTCATACTGGCCTTCACTACTCCTGCACTCCAAGAGTTGAAGTCAATCAAGGTCCACTTGAAGGCCAGAAAGCTCCTTCATTTTGCTTCCATTCTGGAATCTCATCCTTGTTGTGTTCCACTTCAGAGTGGCGAAAAAGTATGGCTCTATTGTTTGCGCCTGGATTTGCACTCTAGACTTGTCCACACCTTCATGTCAACACACAGACACAATACATAGCAAGAGTAAGAAATTCATAGCAGATCTCCCTGAAATTCTCCCACTTTGAACACTGCCAGGTATCATCATCATTGTTATCATTATTACTACAATTATCTTAACAGGTTTTCAGGACACACCACTGCTAACTCATGGATGCAGTGGATCCCAACCCTCAGCTCTGGTGCCTCTGCACAAATGGACCGCAGCTCCCTTTAGCAGCCACTCAGACACAGCACCTCCCTAGACCAACAGGACCTTCCAGCAGGAGCTCCTTGGTGTGTGCAGCATACTGCCTTTGGACCAGGGCATCCATAGCTCCAACATCAGCACCTTGCATCTCATTGCTGACTCCTGTCCTCTGTGACTCACCGTCTCTTCTCACATTCACATCTGGTTCTTTGCAAGCATTTCATCAGGAATAAATAAATATATGTATGCATTCATAGACAAATACCCAAACCTGTATCTGATACCATCATGCCAACAGGGATCAAGGAAAGAACAGTGGGTTTGGGACCCCTTATGAAGAGGCGAAGATTGATGTTGATATAGATCCTGTGTCATCCTTAACTAAAATGGGAACAGGTGAGAAGGAGAAGAAGAGAAGGAGCCCCTACATAGATCCTAAGGGGACAATATTTGAAAAGAAATCTCAAAATTCCTCTCTAGACATCTCATTTAGGATTCCTGGGGTTATGGAGAGAGAAGGCTGCCCAGAACACACCCATAGATTAGGGAAATGGAAGTATGACTAATTCTAGTCCATCATACCTCCCTACCTCTGGAAAATAAAGAATAAACACTGACTGTCAGGGAGCAGCTAGCAGCTTGGGACTGAGACTTCATCTCCAGGAATTTCTTTCTCTCATCTCTTTGCTGACAAAGAAACAAATTTCTCTCTTAAACATTTCTTGCTTGATTTCTCTATCACTCTCTTCCTCTGAAAGTGTAAAATGAGTCAACTGGATAGCAAATCAAGAAAGAAAAATAAGAAACATTCATTAGAAGCTGGAGAGAGTAGATATCTACCTTCAGTTGTGCGGATTGGCACGGATTCCTACCCATAAAGATAAGCCTCCACAGCTGTAGTTCTAGGAGGTTAGATCTTCCTCCAAGCATGATAAGCCTCAATCCAGTGGATAGTACAAAGGGAACAGGGATTTCCCCAATACTGGTACATACTGTGTTATATTCCACCTTCAGGCAATATATAATGGATGAATTATAAACCCTTGAAATCTAGTTTTCTAGTACAAACATGGGTAGATCCTTGAAACGGTTGTATTGATATAGTAATTACACCAGACAGTGTTGTTTACTAACTGCAATAATACACCATAATAAACGATAACCTACCTTGATATTATAGTACTGTACTATGATTACAGCTAAAACAAACATTTTGCTGAGCTAATGCAACTAATTTAGCACATATAAAAATCTTAACTTAATGTCAGGTTTCACAATTGCAGAAAGTGCCAAACCAATTTGAAATCCATAGGAAGAACAAAAGGAACCATCAGGTTATACCACCAGTAGTCTTGAAAGAGAAAAAGAGAAAAAAAGAGAAAAAGAGAAGAGATGAGCACAGGGAATCACCTTGCAGAATCTGAAGGAAAAAAATTGTTATAAAACAATGTGGTTGAAATGGTCACAAGAATGTTTGAATTGCCTTTCCTGTATAGGATGAATAAACTCAGCAAACTGCACGCATGCAGTGACAAGTTGTTTAGTCACTTTTGTTTAATACACATACACCTGAAGAACACTGTAACTAGGTAAACCTCTGAGAGGGAACCACACTGCTGCCCCTGCTGTAATAGCAAGAAACATTGTAGCCATGCTATGATCTGCTGTGTCCTGCAGAGGAACATTCTGACTATTCCACACCCTCCTCTAATACCCTTTGGAGCTTTAAGGAACAGTGAGAAAACTCACAGACCCATGACAAAGCTGTTCACACCTAGATCATCACTCAGGTGCCCTGGCTTACAATCATTGCTAGCAGTGCTTCATAACCCTCACGAGTTGTGTCGTTTTTAAACAGTCAGGTTTTTAAACAGTCAGGTAGGTGTGTTAAAGCAGGAAGATAAGTTCATATTCAGGTAGAAATGAAAACATTTCCATTTGCTAACCCTAAACCACATGTGTGTGTGCACAAACACACTCATACACTGCCCCCCACACTTTATCATAATGCTTTCCAAACACAGCCTTGCTGCACAGTGCATCACAGCTTAGGGGTAACTACTCTGAATGCTTTAGGACGAGGATTGTTTTCTCCACTCTCCAGTCTAAGATTAACAATATTTTGCTCCTGCCTGGTTTTACTCAATAACAGTCAATTCTAATATTTGCAGTTAGATACAAGTCAGACTTTTCAAAATGGTGCTGAGTTCTTCTAGTTATCTAATAATTGCAGTGAACAGGCTGGACAGGTCTTCCTTCCTTCAGAAAGGACTGCATATGCCATCGCTGGGTTCCACTCCTAACCCTTCCTTCGACAGCCTTTTCATTTGCTTATTTCAGTGCTGGATCCACCCTATACATAAAAGGCTTAGCAAGCCATCATGCAAACCAGCAGAGGTTTTCAAAAAAGCCTTACATGCAGGCAGAGCTACAGTTAACACGGTTTGAGGTAACCCCACAAAACCAACAACTCCAACTTTGCAAGAAGAGCAATGACTCTTCCTCTACCACCCCACACTGTCATAGTTGAAATGAAGAAGTAAACAATTTTCATCCATCCCAGCCTCACCCCATTCAGCACAGATGTATGAGAAACACCAATGGTTCGAGTGATAAGACTAAAAATCGGGGTGTTCATTCTGGAACTGGTGGGCACATATACACTTAGCCTGGAATATCATAAGCACAGTTTGCCCTGAAATCACCTTGTAAGTGACCCTGCTATTGCTTTCCACTGCCAGTCAAAGCACTGTATTACAGGTGTGGAAGTGTCATTGGACCACGAGCTCTGCATCCTTCCTTTGGAGCGAGGAGCAGGGTAGGGTCTATCAGTGCTGAGCTTCAAGCTGCTGCAGGTATATTTCTACCATCAAAGTGGATCCTCTATCTCTGCATTACATTGCAGTCATTCTAAATTAAGAAAAGAGGAAGAAAAAAAAACCATCTCTGGAGACTGATGTTTTATGAAAGCTGAGATTCTCCCCCTCTGCATGATACCATCTCCCACATCAGAGGAAGCCCAATAGCCGTGGGCTTCCCATCCACCTCTGGCTCCTAAATGGCAAAGCTGCAAACAAACTCTAAATTAGGCAATGACTTCAGGTAAAAGCAGAATTACCACACACTTGTCAAGCAGCCAATTCAAAGCAGCAAGACCTGAAGATGAGGCTGAATGTTTGATGGCTTTGCTGGCTTGATTGGCTGCCACAATGCCCAAGATGACCGATGACACTTTCTTGGGCAGGAGCCATCTCCTGCAGGGCCCACACCCTGAGCAGAGGCTGCTCTCTGTCAGAGCAGCTGGCTCCTGCAATGGGTTTACTGGCTGGATGTTTGCTCCTTCCCAACTTCTTAAACAGGTCCTACTTGTAGGGGAGTGGTGGGGGGCTTGGTGTGTCTCTGGTATTTATAATTACACCTTTATTGAGCTTGTGCAATCCTAACTCCAGCTTCAGGCCAAAAGTTCATTGCTAGAGGGGTTCAATAAAGAATTTCCTCCTGAGGATGGAGAATTACATCACTTGCCAAGTGTGTCAGGCGGTTTTCCAGCTCCTGTTGGGTCACACCCATTTTGACTACTCTAGTGGATGGATACTGTAGACACCTGGCTGTATCCTTAAGCTCCATTGGATTAATTGTGTCTGTGTGCGCTCCATACATCAGAAAAATGAGTAAGGTTGTCATAAAGCCCTTCCTATCATGGGCCTCAGGAGCCTGAAAAAACTGAAGCAGGTCTATGCATAAGGACCAAAATGGGTTTCCAAGCAGCAGACAGACAACTGTTGAATATTTTGCATGTATAACTCTAAAAAAGTCAGACTTTTCTTTGCAAATCTCATCGCACAGGCCTTGGTGACAATAATTAAATTTCTCTGATGGAATGCTTAATATTCTCAGAGACACATCACTTACCATGCTGGAGACAGTGCCTACATTTAAAGGGTGATGGTTCCTGCCTCAAAGAGTTCAGTCTCTGTTCAGCATCATGCCCTGTTTCTTTCATATTATTCCTGTGGCATCATGAAGAGCTGAATACATGATAATGTATTATTATCTTTCACTAAAGGAAATACAAATCCTGTTCCTTCCACATGCCACTAAAAGATCATTGCCTGTCTCTCCATACACAAAACACATGCCTGAAGACCCCGAAGAGAACAGTTCACCTTTAATGCTCTTAGGTGATATTGCACCATGTGCCATGACAATTAACAGAATAATCCCAGTGCAAACAGATAAACCAGAACTCTTACACAGACAGTTTTAGTTTATGATGGAGTCTGATAGTACTGTTGGTAGAAAACCAGGGGAGTGAGGCTAATTTCGCTGGCAATATCAAAGTTCATGTGAGTATAAATGCTCTTCCTTAGCCTTTTTACATCAGCTCTCTCGATGACCTTACTGCATTAAGCCTTGCAATGCAACAAACAATTTTTCAGATGGGGAAACTGGGGCAAAAAGCCATACGTCTCTCAGGGGATCACATCGTGAGTGAAAATGAAGGCACGAACGCCTACCTGTTGCTAGTCTATAAACTCAGTTTGCTGACCACCAGGCTAAATATTTTCCACCTATGTATGGGCTTTTCACAGGCGTATGAGCTGATTATGAGAAGCAAATTACAGGAAGGCATGGATTTTAGTAGAAGAACAGACTGGAGTGCAGGGATTAACGTGATTTAATGGGTCACTTGGGGAGGAGAATTGGCAAACATAAAAACAATCCTATTGAAAGAAATTTAGCAGATGAACTAGGCCATAATTGTAGACAGATAGCTACACTGCTGTAGGTACCAGGTGCCTTTTCTCCCAAGGAAACTAACAGCTCAGTGCTCACATGCCTCAGAGCTCCTGCACTCAAAAAGGAGCAAGGAACACACAAATATTATTTGGGGATATAAAACAGCACAGTCTGGTGATTTCTTTTATAGCCAAGTCTGTCAGAATCCACATAACCTTCTCAGCTCAAATCCTGATGAAAGAGCACCCTCAGCTCCCACTGCCCAGAGGGAAAACTGCACATACTAAGAGCCCTGCAGTATGAGGCATGAGTATGGGTATGTTAAGGATTACTCTAACACCAGGACCTTCAATCAATTCAAGGATCTCGTGCGGTTTCAAAGTTCCTGGAGCCAAAAGCCCGAAATAACACAGTTTTTTCATTCCCCATGTTGTGCAGCCTGGAGCCAGTCTGGTGTCTGGGATAATGGCCAGTAATGTTTCTGAATGTTTTTCGGGTCCTGCCAGAGGTTTTGAGCTCAGCAGATCCCCATGACATCTTGTGACTTGAGACTGGCTTACTGCAGCTGAGGCGGGCAGCAGTACCTGCCATATCAGCCCGCTAACACAGGGCACATC
Source organism: Cnemophilus loriae (assembly GCA_013397755.1). Taxonomy (NCBI): domain Eukaryota; kingdom Metazoa; phylum Chordata; class Aves; order Passeriformes; family Corvidae; genus Cnemophilus; species Cnemophilus loriae. The sequence continues at coordinate 1,579,934 of VZTF01007533.1, forward strand.
AGCCATGTCAGACACTCATCTGGTCTAAAGAAAATGGTCACTGAAACGTTCTGTCAATCTTTTAAACATACTCACTGTGGCACAGCTTAGCTGCCAAACCCCCTGAAATCCATGGTAATGTTTTCACAGACAGACACATATGCAAACTCAAGAGAAAAACGGGCTGGGAAGGAGCCTCCAAACAGAAATCACATTGTTGCTGACCAACTGTGCCAGACCACCTTAAATGGACACTGTGCCCATCTGCTCTTCCCCTCTCCTCCCCCACACCTCCTCCCTCAGGGTTGTAAACCATCCTGCAATATTTAAAGTAGCATTGTTCACCTCCCTTCTGAAGCCCCTGGACCATCTGAGCGGCTATATATTCTCTCTGTGCTGTTTGTTATTCCTGAGGACATACACATTGCTGAACATACTAATAAAAATTTCATAAAAGAGGTTGCCAAAGGGGTGTCTATGAGGGGATTTGTAAAGCTTGCTCACACACACATGCACACCCACACTCACTTGCTCTCCATTCACCATTAAGAAAGGGCTGCAGCAGGCAAAAGCAAGTAGCTCTGTACAACAAAAAGAAACTGAATGAGACCAAGCAGGCTTAGGTAACAAAGATCTGTATCATCCAGTGATTCAATACAGGCAAACACAGAAGTGTGTTCCTTTGCAATCTCTAGCAAGTTAAGTGAAAGGCAAGAGGAACTAGCAAGAAAATGCCTGCACGAGGCATGCCACTATAATACTGCTGCGTGTGCACGTTGGTGTACCGCCTGCTCACTCATCCACAGCATGCCTGCTTGTACGTTTCCCGAGTGCAGATTGAAAGGACAAGGAATAGCACTGACTGGAAACGTATTCTGGAAGAGTGCACTCCCCCCGCAGGATGCTGTCTTCATCCCAGGACTCAGCAGAGTAGCACTGGGGCTGGTACTTGAGTCTGAGCATATACAGATTTTAAAAAGAGCTATATAATAGTTTGAAGCACAAAGCAAATCCATTAGCCACAGACTGTCCTCCCTCAAAGCTAATCAGAATTATGTCTCATAGGATGGAAGGCATCTAGGAAAGCTGAAATGCTAAGGGACGCTTTTTGGTGATTTGATTACTTTTTCTCTTTGCATCTTTCCCTAGATGATCAGGCCTCTGCTTAGCAGACTTAACATTCAATTTCAACAGCACCCGACTGTTAGCTCAGATTTTCTGTGCAGGGCATGAGATTTAAAACATCTCTTAAAACTCTTTAAACTGGTATGTGTGCAGTATTCATCAGATGCTCTGCTCCACTTCTGAGATGGTGGTGAAGTCACATTCATTTTTATCTGAGCTGTATCTCTGTCTCCTGGATGGAAAATGCAGTATAAATGTGTGTCATTATAATCAAATACAACAAGAAAAGAAACAAAACCCCAATAACATACACCAGTGCATGTTTTGACTGTACTAAAAAGGTAGAGCATCTATAGAATTGTAAATAAATGACCTAGAGAAGTCAGCGTCCTTATTAAGGCAGACATTAAGAAATTATTATGATGCAGGTTAGTGCCCTCACAGCAACTAACAGCCCATGTGGAATGGTTATGGCAGAGCATTCAGTTACACATTAGGGATGTTTTATTGTAACACATATTTACAAGGCTTCATGATCTCTCTTGTAAATTCATATTAAGGAAATGTAAGTAGTCAGCTTTTGGAGCTGGGCCTTGAATAGTTTGTGAGTTTTACCTTAGATGCACAGGGACAGTCTCACAGGACGGAGAGCTTTCTTTGTAGTTGCCACAATGGGAAACACTCAGAAAGGGAAACACCCAGCAAGTATTTAAGCAAGCAGCAAGTTTAAAGGAACCAACCATTAACACTTAGGAAAGAGGACTTTAAGACGGATGTTCCAGTGATGAGGTCTACTCCACTGATATATACTTATACAGACGTGGACATTTGGGTGGGCTGGTGGTCAGGTGCCTGAATGTCTAAGGGTAGGTATTACCTTAGATAACACCGGGATGCTATTTCTGCTTCAGTTTTCCATCCAAGAAGTCTCATGCACAATCTGTTGCTGTACCCCAGCAAGCATCAGTAATTATTACAAGGCAAACATTCACACTGTGTGAGGTGCCTTGGCCACAATTTTACTCATGTACAAGAATATATTCACTAAGAAGAACAATTCTTTTCTAGATTAGAATCTGTATGTGCTGAATATTCCATATCCATTCACCAGCTCAGCAAGCTCCACATGTGTATATTTAAACACAAAATGTACAGATGTTCACTGTAATTTGCCTTGCTGAACATCACGCCTATTTAATCCATTTTGAAGGTCAAATATATTTTAATATTTTGGCAAATGCCTTTGGAACCAACTTAATTAAACACAGTTAAATTGGGCAGTAAGTTTTCCTCAAAAATGCTTACAACAACTAGTCTGAACAATTAGCTACAGGCTTAGACGGATGCAGCTGGAGAACTGGAGCTGGGGTGGCTGTGCTCTGCCAGAGCTGCACTGGATCTGAGCGAGATCCGCATGGGTGCCTGCGCTGCAGTCCTGGCAGCACACCACACACTGGGGACAAGGAGCAGCAGCACAAGGCACCAAGGCAGAGCACAGCAAAAGAAGTAAAAACTGCAGATTTTAAAAACGGAACAAGCTAGGAAGCTCAGCAATGCTCTAAACCTAAGGGCAGCTCATCTACAAAATCTCTGAGGATCCCTGTCAAGAGCATCACACATTAAGGTAAATGAAGTATTGGTGCTCCCAGGAAGGCAGCCAAGGATTGGAACTGGAACTCAGTTCTACTTGAAAGAAACTACCTTCATGTGAGATAGATACATAGAAAATATATGCTCATCTCATGGTATACATATGTAACAGTGCAGATGCTCTGCTTTGCTACAGGAGTGCTCAAGCAGACACCTTTTGCATGTCATCAGGAGCCTATGCAGGGTTTTCACGTGGAATGTACATCTTATTTTCACACGTCAGCTCAACAGCATGCATGAACACCAGACTGCAGGCACATGTGCACACGCATGTGTTCTTGTGAAATACTCTGGCAAGTATGCAAGCTTTAGGAAAATGTTCTGTCAGACATTATGTTGACAGATGTAGATGCAATGCCTCTTCCAACTTACAGAAACCAATCCAGACATCATCTTTCCATACACAAAGCCAAAACTGGAGTGCTAAAATTCAGCATTGACATCACATCCAATATTTTAATTGTTATCACTTGACCCTTTGGTCCATGCTTGTTCAAGGCAGCTTCCTTTTTATTAATATCTCAGCACACTGTGTGACACAACTTGAGTGTGTCCTAATTTAATTTTAATTAGTGCAGACTTTTGCTTTCCTCACTAATGAAACAGTGCTCATTATGAAGTGTAATTGAAGACCCCTAGAGGGAGGGGCGCCTGGAGACCTCATTGTGTTGGTACCCGGCATCCTGCCCAATAAAATTCCCTTCTGAACGAAAGCAGTTTTATCATTAATTCATACTGCAGGGGGGCTAACCCGCTGCCAGCTGCTGAGTTCATACTGCTCTTAGGAAGAGCCCAGAGCCTGTTTGTTTTCTCCAAAGAAACAATTCCAATTTTCTAATGACTAAAACACTTACATCGTAAATCCTTCGGTCTCGTTGTTAAAAGTATCTTTGAAAAGCGGCTGTTATGAAGTATGCCTCTCCATTAGAAGCAGACTATTCATGAACTTTTTCGTGTGTGCTTTTAATTGAGCTTGAATGATACAAATATTGAGTTGTGGTTAACTCCATTTAGAAAAAAAAGAGGGAGAGCGAGAGAGAGACAGAGAGACAGAGACAGAGAGAGAGAAGGAAACATGCTCTGTTTACAAGCACTCCAAGATGACCCGGGCAATCACAGTAAGAAGCAAATGAGCTCAGAAGAGCAGGCCAAGCAGGTGGTTAAGTGACCACCTTTGGATGCACACATAGAGTGCCACCAGAAAGGAAGTCTGCATGCCCAGAGCACCCCTAGACTCTCAGTTTCTTTGTTCCATAGGTGTGAAATCATAGTAACTACAGAGAAAAGTTCTTCAGATGACTGCGCTTACATTTGTTTATGGCAGACTCAGGGCTTTTTGTAATTTTGACTTTAAAAGCTTCCCCTCTCAGTTACCAGACAGAACATCGAGCTGCCATTGCATTCGCTGGGTAATGACAGGGTATTGACTACAGGGATTAGTGCAGAAATAGTTACTGCACTTCAGATTCACCTTCTGCATCATTCCAAGCCAAGGCTGGAGCATGCCAAGCCTCTATACCAGGATAGGACAGAGCAAACTGGGCCTCTAAGTTTATTGGAGCTATCACCATACCAAACACTGGAATTGGTGTTTGGATTTTTTCTATCACCATACCAAACACTGGATTTTTTGGACTTTTTTTCTGGATTTTTTCTGGCATCAGTGAGAGTCTTGAATCTGGGCAGTCAGCACCATGTCTTGTGAGAGCTGAGGGGCCTGTGCCAACGGACACACAAATCTGTCCAGCAAAGGGGAAGGATTAACATACAGAAGGGAAGGGGATTCAGATTAACATATAAAACTGATCTGTTGTTGCACTAAAACCTTAATTTCACCAGTATGGGATTAGGTTTTAGCGAACATGCTCTGGGGTTAGAGACATTTATCTAGTGTTAACTCAAACAGTATTTGTCTGAAAAAGGCATCTCCCCCAAACAGGGCATCTGAAAAATGCACAGCCTTTTTGCCAGCACAGATCATAAAAAGTTGCTGATTGTGATTTTCCTCAAAACCAGCAGCAAAAAGGCATCTATTTCACCTAGAGCAGTGGGGACTTAAAAGTCTTTTCCCTCTCTGGTTGTAAACAACACTATAGCATGTATTCTAATAAATATCTGAAATGACAGCAAAGTGACCTCTTTTGGTTTCTAACCCTACAGTGCTTCTCAGAGCAGAAGCCTCCCCCTCCCAATCAAGTCTGGTGTGTACGTGCTGATTTGTAACACTCCCTGCCATCCCATTCCAGGTCAACAATTGCCAGCAAAGGTGACTGTTTTCCAAATTTGTGCTGCCCAAGTTTCTAGGCTGAGGTACAGTTTAGTATCATTGAGAACCTTGCCAGTGTATAGTGTGCTCAAAACATGAAAGAAAAATGGCATGTTTACACAAATCCAGTCCACCTCCTCAGTGTCAAATTAATGACTCTTCATTAATGTTCCTGATATGACCTTTTATAAAGCAGCAGCAGAATTAAAATATCCATGGACAATTGTGCATTCAGATGACTCCATTTCCAGTGTAGTTTGGAGGGTGAACCACAATTTAATTGCATTGCTTAACAAAAAAATCTCTGTGTTCCTGTGTCCATTATAATCTTAGGCTTTGGTGATAAGTTAGGGGAGACACAGGGAAGGGATTTTGCCCACTGACTCACAGCACCCATCACCAGCACAATACCATTAGTGAAACCCAGCTCCTTTAATAATGAAGTGTTTGATAGACACCGCTGCTCTGGTTCTGCTATTAATCTTATCCTGATGCTGTTACGTTAGGGGATGTAAACTATCTTTTCTCTCTACTCATTATGGAAACTGCAATTCACATCCTCCCAGGAGTGCTCCAATTAGCCAAGCCTGCATCACACTCAGCTTTCCATCAACTTGCTGCATTATGCTGCGCTGGAAAAGCTAACCTCCTACCACAGGCATGCACAGAAACAGCCTGCGGTAGCGTATCAGTGCTGACTCTTCAGATACATTCTCTCTAAAGCTGCAGGTTTTGGTCTCATCAGCAATTCCCAAATCTTTAGACAAGAAAAGCGAATTCAACAATACAATATTTTTAAATAGCAAAAAGACACATATGATTCTTGATTGTAGCAGATCTAGGGGAGAAGGCAAAGGCTGTGTGTGACCTTAACCAAGCTACTTTTACCCATCAAATAAGATTTTGTACTGTCCAGCACTGCTACTGAAAGAGATACTCTACAGTCTGAGTAATCCTCTCTTCCTTTCATGGCACAGTCAATTAGCAAAGAGTTAACTCGGTGTTTTGTGCCTCTGTTATATTTTGGTAGGTTTTTAGCTCATCTCTTGCCTTTTCCTAAACTGCATTTCAAAGTACACATACCCCAGCCTTGGTCTTTTACGTGAACGAGTGGGTTCTGAGATTAGACTTGCTTTTGCTTTGTTTTGCATCTTCCAGTTTAAAAGCAAACTATTTCCGCAATGTCTCCATAGTTATGTCATTTTGGATAGCAAGTACAATATTCTTGTGACTGTCTTAGGTGAGATCAAGTAGAGGTTATGGATTTTGCTTCACAAGTGAACTATCTTCTCCCTGGGAACTAAAACTGCTTCACCAGAGGCTGGTTACAGTGGCTAGAAATGTCTCCGTTCCTCTCTGCTCACACCTCTTGTTCCGTTCAAACGGTGCTGCTTATTGTCTAGTCCAGACTCTGCCACTGCCTTTCTGATTTGCGAGTCTGACTGCAGCTGCTCCCTAACTCGGTGCTGCTTGTTGAGGAGCTGGCCTGGGGACAGCAGAGGCTTTACTGCTGCTTCCAGGAGCTTAACAACAGCTACAAGCAAGACATGCAAATGTAACCCACGGCTCCTGGCTGCTTCTGGTTGTTGCCATTGCTTTAAGCTGTTTGGGCGACAGCAGAACGAAGTACATATAGTATTTAAGATTTCGATCTCCAGAAATTAGTTTCAAGCTATCCTGAAAGTAGGAAGAAGCAACTCTTCATGCAAAGCGGAGCAGAGCTGTTGATTCCAGAGCCTACAGCCGCTGGGCACGGGGCAGCCGAGTGGGTGCGCGCACGGAGCGCGAGGCTGGGTCTGTGTGAGCCGCACAGCCCCGTTCAGCGGCGCGCGCTGCAGCAGCGGGGAAGCAGAAACGGCGCTGCAGACGGTGCTGCAGACACTGAGCAGCCCCACAGACATTACCGAACGTGCAGCCTCTGGTGCACTCCAGAAAGAGCTAGAGGGTTATTTTGTTTGTGGGGTGGGGCTTTCTGTTTGTTTGGTTTTTAATAAAACATCCTCCCAGCAACTTGTAACTTTTAAAGCAAGTTTTCATCCTGCTGCTACTTCATATAACCCAGCCCTGTAGAGCCGAGATCTGAGACACTTTTTTTTTCGGAGAATAGTTATTACTGGCATTTTCTAAGCTCTCAGCTTTCCTTAGTTCGAAATGCAAACTCTGCATATGTGCATTAGCAAAATGGCACATTCCAGTGCCTGGGAGTGAACCACTGTGGAGGTGACATTGGGCAGAGGTTACATGTGTATGGAGCAGCCAGCTGATGTGTGAATCCATTACTGTTATCAGCAATGCATTCAAATGACCTACTTTTTAACACTGTCACAACTGCCCGACAGAAGAATTCAGTAAACTGCTGGCATGCAATTCTCCCTTTACAGTGATAGAAGACTAACACGTGCAGATACATAGCAGCTAATCCTCCTCAGGTATACCTACATTTTTCTAGGCAAAGCTATCAAAGAAAGGTAGGGGAAGCCAAGAAAGACCTTTAAAATCCTCTGAGTGCTCTTTTCCAGCATGGAGTCACCAGGTCACCACACAAGATGGTGCTGTAAATGGCAAGTGCCAGAGATTCCAGGCTCTCAGATCAGCAGAGGATGCAGAAACTCATTCAGCAGCACCTAAGAGGCACAGAGAGTTTATCACTGTTCCTCTCCTTTGCTATTCATTGTGCATTTCCATGAACGAACTTTCTGCATAAACAGCAACTGTCTTGGTTCTCAGTGAGCACAGCCTGCTGAAAAACATACTACAGAGCTCCACTCTTACAAGGGGATGTTATTGTTTGTTATATTTCTTACATGTCTCTATTTGAAAGAATGACGTTCCATTTCATCTGCTGAGATGTTTAAATGCAGGCACATGCTTTTAAGCATACCTAGCATTAGACATAATGCCAATATTGTGAGTCTCCCATTTTAATTGAATCAATTAAAAAGTATTCAAAATTTAAAAGTATTAAATCATAGCATTTTGTTATCTTAAAGGTAGAATAATTGCACTGACCATAGAAGGGCAATAATAAAACAGGAGTCCTATTAGAAGTGTGTTGCAAATGCATTAAGAATATGCTGAAAGACTACTATAAATCTTCAGCATTTGGCAGAGATGAGTTTAAGTAATGAACTCAAATAAAGCAACCCCACTGATTTCAACGGAGCCAAATTTTGATCCAGATCTTATCGAGATTGTGTCCTGTACACATCACACGCAGCTGAGCCGGAGAGACAGACAAACCTGGTCATCTTCCAGCCACATCTGAGGGAACATGACTCCTGCCTTCTGTTCTAAAGGTACAGGACAACAGGCACTTGAGTGGGAGACTGTCACTGCGAGGGGCTGATCCAAGTCACCCTCGGCTTACCAAGGAATCGATAGCCTGAAACAGATACAGCACCTCCAGACTGAAGTCAAAAAGGGTATGAAAATACAAACAGAGGAGATGACTCAAAAATCTGCTTTTCCAAAGTAATGCCATGCCAGTAAGCATCTCCTCTTCTCTGCCCCAGCATTTTAAGGAACAGAGTGCTTTTGGAAATCAAAATCAATCTGTCCACGACTTATTTGGGAGCCAGGGCAGGGACACAGACTGCAGCACTCTGGCTGCAATGATGGTAAGCCAATGGTGCATCTGCCACTCCACTCTCCTGAACACATCTGCTATGAGCAGGACAGATTACAGAGGGCTGAGACATCTTTGGCCAATAAGCACTAATCACAGTGGAAAATAATAATCCAACATTTTTTTTATTTAGAGAAAAAAAACCAAAACAAGACAACTGCAGCAAACAGTATGTAGGATACTGAAAAGTCCTTTGTCCTCATTTGTCCCCTGAAATCTGTAGGCACGTAAACATATCTATGTACTATCTACATGGAAAAGCATGTTTACTGTCATAAGCATGCACAAAAAGTAGAGCTAACAGCAGCAGGAGAAAGCAAATGCTTAGCTCCAGCATAATAAATAAAAACATTTAAACAGAAACAATGACGACCCTCGAGCATGTTAGTGCACACATCCATCTTCACTGCCACATGTACGCATACCACCTCTCCCAATAACAGAAATCCCTCTCTTCCCCATATGTCCCTTTCCTGTTCTTTTTCTTGGAATTGCACACACAGCTTAGCAAATGGCCGTTTCAGACCAGACCACCCCTCTGGGGTGTGATGTTTTACTCCCTACAGCTGCTAAAATGTAACACATGCAAGAAGGGTTTCAGCTCCCTTCTGTGAACAGGACACTGACACTTGCATAAGGTGGTGGAAGAGAGAAAGTGACTCTGCAGTCCTGCACAGCCCTGCAGTTCCACACAAGAGGCTGGTGCTGTGGGAAGGCTTGTCGCTCAGGAATTACTCAGACTAGGTCAGGTACTAGCAGTACAGTAGCGTCAGCTTGCTTTGAGTTGGTTATCTGAGGGAAACACCCGGTTGCTACAACTGCAGTAGGAAAGCAAACTTTGAGAGCACCATTTACTCCAAGTTTAGGAACAGCTCTCCACATAAAGGGGCTGCTTTGGAGGCTGTTTGTTATGCTGTCCTTCAGATAGCTGTTCATGAACCAAAATTTGGGAGCCTGCCTTACAGTGCTGATCAGATATGAATGAGCAACCTAAGGTTGCAAGGCCACTTACAAAGGGATTTTTCCACAAGGATTCTTAAAATTAGATCACAAGCAAAAAATGCAGTTTAGTCCTTCAGAAGCTGCAATTTGCTAAGACCCTGAGGGCATTCTGGCAACTTCGCTCAAATATTATTTACCTCTCTGTGCTGCCAAATTTGAAGATAAACTTCTTTTCCATGGGCTCCTTAATGTCAGTACAAGCTTGGTAGTAAAACTGCAGTGTGCAAACCAGGTCAGACAGCTCAGCTCCTACCAAGGCCACTGGAACTGCTCAAGTCAGGGGTGGGAAGAAGACAGAGACTTCTGTTGATTCGATGGAAGCTGCAGAGCTGGGGTATATGGATGCCCAGAGTTCAACATTCAGCTGACAGGAAGCTTGCTTGCCTCTCAGAGCTCTGCTATTTCACCAGGCAGCTCTTGACCTCTACACTCACTAATGTTGGTTTCAAATTAAAGAGAACTTTGTTGTGTTCTGCACAACAAAGACCTCCCTTTATCAGAAGGGGGATATGCCCTTCTACTTTACTCAGGTTTTCCATACCACCTCATTACACCTGTGATTTTAGTGCTTGTTTTATGGCAGGAATTTAGGTGTTCTCTACATGTCTGTTCATCCTTTTGGGACCCTGCAAGCACCCAGGACTTAAGAAACTCTGGAAACATAATTCTTTACTGTATGATTCTCATCCTTCACAATATACATTTTTCCCAGAAGCATCACACACTTCCCAGTTTCATGCTACTTCTCCTCAAGTTCTATTGTGAACCTCTGATTTTTGTAGGTAATCAGGATTAATATGAAATTAATTAGGACTTTCACTATAATAAATATGTAATCCAGAACGGTTTTCTTTTCCTTTCCAAATCTAACTCTCATTTCAAAATGAGTCATTTGAATCCAATTTCTGTAAGTTGCATTCCAAGTTCCTCATGCCTCTAGTATTGTTATCTAATGAAACTGCACTGGTTTTGCACCAAACCCAGACAGGAATATGTTAATAAACTTCACATACAAGCATTTCAGTTCTTAAATTCCCCTTCGTGTTCCTTTTAGCTTTTATAGTGACTATAATTCACTCTACATGAAAAGAAGATTAAAATGGCCAGTTCACACAGTGGGACTTGCTCTGGCATGAGCCAGCTTTGGAAATGATATGAGCACAGAGCAAGAGTCAGCTTTGAAGATGACATAAAAAAGCAAGGCTGTATTGGAATGAGCTGTATTTTCTTATTGGTAAATCCCACTCCTTTTTTCTTGATAAATGAAGGCTGCTTCTTTCTATCAAATTGTCACTGCACAACCAAACAGTGGCAGAGCAGCTGTGAAGCTTCCTCTGGTTATGCTCCCTGACTTGTCTAAATGTTTTTCATAGCAAAGGGGGAGGAGATAAACATATCCAGATCTTTACATGTTCCCTAAACACGTGTGTAATGTGCAGCCCGAAGACATATGCATGCACTCACCTAATCCTCAACATCCAGAGAATGTATCTTTATTTTCTCCACAACCTATTTTCCAAATGATAGAAGATTTAAAGTTTGTAATTTTTTCCTTTTCCTTGATGGAGGATTTTCACTTTCTTAACCTCCTGGGGAGACAGAGTAACAGAAGCAGTAGCAGGGCACTGTAAATCTTTGAAACTAATAATTATTAAACACATAAATCTATTTAATACATAGAGCCTCCAAACACGCTGACTGGACAATATGAGAGAGAGATCCACACATAGCAAAAGGCCCTGCCATCTTTCCAGACACAAGGCTGGAACTGTATTTCAGTGACAAGGCTTCCTTTGCCAGAACAGTTACTGGGCAGGAGCCTTGGGAAACCTTGGGCTCCCAGCTTTTCATTCCACACTAGCAGCAGCTCAGCTGGAGTCCCTGGCAGGGAGCTGTAAGCAGAAGGTGGGAATCAGACCTCCTGAGTTGTTTCAATGACCACAGCTCCCTCCCAGCCCCCGCCCCTCCATGCCAAGCCTCTAGCAATTTTGAGCCCCTGAAGGGGAAACAAGGGAACTGCCATGCCCAAGGCAATAGCAGATACACTTGACTCACGGCTCTATACCAACTCTCTGCTGGAAGCTTGGATCAGATCTCTATGATAGGAACTAATCTGTATCTCTACAAGGTAGATTTAGGTATTTTTGGATGGGTTTCTCTTCCTTTCTTTATTTGGGTTCCTTTAAAGTTTCATCTCAATTCTGAAGTCCCTGGGTACAGTAGTGCACACTTCTGGGATGATACGTATTGTAGTGTTTTAAATTACTGACATATAATCTGAACTTCAGCTCCATTTTAGCACAAACCTGTCCTGTGACTATGATACTGAATGTAGATTCACATTTTGCATTTGAAGACTGTATGTTACTATACGCAATAAAGAGAAATGTCAAGAATGTGAGACTCTTTAAGCAGAACTGCACTGAGAAAGAAGAAAAGAAGAAAGCTACCCATGGGATTTTGGTAAATGTTCAGGAAAAAAAAGTGTAGAAATGTGACGGTGAGGTCTGGGAAATCAAAATTCAGATATATATGATGAGGAATTTGAGGAGAAGACTGGACAAAACCACCTCCAGTGGTTTCCTCTAACTCAAAGTATTCTATGATTTATGAGAGTATCTTTTGTTTTGGCCATTAAAGAATTTGGTTTTGTTTATTTATGTATTTCTCTGCCTATCAGTCCTGTCATCTTAGCAGATGGAAACTAGTCAAATGTCCCATGTTGCCCTGAATGCCACCACTGGAGAAGCTGTAGATGGTGTGGCCCGGGCACTCATCCCATCTGTAATGGAAACATGCTGACTGCAACTGCTGCACTGTGAATGAGCACATCAAACGCCGTGACAGGTTGAGCAAATGAAACAATCATCTCCATATTTTGTTGTAGGATTTTTTTCTAAGAAAATACGAAAGTGAAATGTGGTGGACAGGTCCAAGGAAACTGAATTTAATCTCCTTTTGAAGCTTTGTGTGGATAACAAGAAAACATGTGAAAAGGATTTTTGGATGGATCTCCTTCCATTTTGCAGGCTAATGGAATTTGCTGAAACAAGACTGCCAGCTGCTCTGCTTATAATAGTTTGCACTAGATTTTAATATATTCATTTCCTTCTAATAGGTGCTGACATGAATCCATACTGAAGATGGGCCTTGTCCAGTGCTCCAGATGCAAACATCCCTTTACCCTAATGGTACTCAAAATTAGAAGTTACATTTTTCAATATGGAAAGTTTGATGAATCAAATAATTCTTCAGATCAATGACTGCTGCCTTCTGAGTGGGTATAATGAAATCTTGATTAGAATTGTGTGACCTGGAATCCTGAAAAATAAATCATGAATTTCCTGCATAGGAAGGGCAAGATAAGAAAGATATTTGATTATTTTTTTTTAAAAAGCATTTCTAATGTCTAGCTTTAAGCAAACATTTCTTGGAGGTTTGAGAATGTTCAGTTCCTTCTTTCCAAACTATCCATTACTTAGCAGCTGGTTTCCTGAGAAAACAAATCTTACACAATCTTGCTGTATGTTTAAGTACATGTTTGTCCATGTCTTCCCATTAACAATTGTGTGATTTGTTAATATTTATTACGATATCATACACAACATTTTGTTGAGTAGTTATAAGTCATTGGCCAATGTCAACTAAATTCGACAGATATGGAGATCTCAAAGATACTTAAATCTGGTTTTAGCAAAAACTGGTTTTGCCAATTCTGCATAGTTTAGCACATAATTACTTTGCATTGTTCATATATCTGTCTTTTCTGATTCAAGTCCAGACTGTCCATGAAAATACCTACAGATGGGTCTGTCTCCAAGCTGTTTTCCCAGCAGGCTGTGAGCAAACCCCCCAGAGTGCATGACTGGATTATCCATTTTAGTTTCCATTTCTGCTACACATCACTTGCAGCACCACAGAGGCACAGAATCATTTAGGTTGGAAAAGATCTTTGAGTCCAACCATTAGCACAGCACTGCCAAGTCCACCACTAAACCATGTCCCCAGGTCCCATATCTTCACATCTTTTAAGTACCTATAGGAATGGTGATTCCACCACTGCCCTGGGAAGCCTGTTCCAATGCTTGACAACCCTTTCAGTGAAGAAATTTTTCCTGATCTCCAATCGAAACCTCCTCTGGCACAACTTGACGCTATAATCACGCTGTAACCGGGAACGTGGGCACTGTGTTTCTTGGTGCGATGGGCGGTGAGTCCGAACTCCCAGCCCTCCGCAGGCACCTTCGGGCCTCCCGGAGCGAGGGCGCTGGAGATGCTCGTTTCGCACATCAAGATGCTGCCACCCGATGGCCAGAGAGGACGAGCGGCGCCCGCCTAAATTGCCGACTGCCATTTGCAAGCTGGCAGAGGCTCTCCTGGCTTTTCTTTGCACACGCAGAAAGATGCCTTGTATTTACACAAACACTGCCGGAAATCCCATGCACTCTTACCCCACTGCTGCACCTTCTAGTAAGCACAAGGATCTTTGAATACCATCCTTCCCACACTGTTATTTATTTGTCACACAGTAAGTTATTGTTATTGCCTCCAACTCTGTCCCCTCCACACATCCTGGCCAGTAAAACTTCCACTGCCGTGTCACATACACATTAAATATCCATCCCGTGATCCATGCATGATCGATCTCCCCATCCCACATTACAGTCATGATTAACCTTCTCCCACTACGTCACAGATTCAATACACCTCCTTTGCCTCCTTCACTCAGACAAAATGAATCTCCTTAGTATTGTCAATAATAATTTTCTTTATATCATGCATAACAACATGAGGCAATCTGACAGAGCACTCGGGCAATAATTCAATCTTAGCTTCCCACCGACGTTCATTAAACTGAATATAACTTCACCAGAGCTGCCATTGAATTATACTCTCATATCCTTGTGGGAATTGTATATTATTCCCTGGGGAATAGCAGCAATGCAGTTGAAGATGAAATAATTTGTTTTAAAAACCCCAGGACTGTATCTGATAGCACATTGTTTCTTCATCTTGTTACTCACTTTGCATATTAGTAATTAGCAGAGGTTATTTCCTCCATTCCCCCCACCTTTTTGTTTCATTTCATGTCTGGTAACATTAATCCATGTGAGATAAGATGCTGGAAGATTTTAATACAGCTAAAATGACTGAGATCTTCACTAGAGGCAAGCAAACCCTAAGAAATTCAAATTCATTTTGGCAAACAACAAAATACACCTCACCACTCCCCCCTGTATTTTGGCATCTGTCCCTTCCTCTTGAGAACAAGCCTCCCCTGGCCCTACTGTGCAGTTTGATGAGGCAAAGCTCAGGTGGTCTCTGTGCAAACACTGTGGCTGCTGCTCCTACTGCTGCATCTCCAGCCCAAATTTCTCTTGTTTGCTTTTGAAGAGAGTCATATGATTTACCCAACCCTAATGATAAGCACAAGATTTTTCCCAGTCCATGGTGGCTCCTTGTGATGGCTTTGGACGCTATTCTCTGATGCTGCTGTGCTGGGGATGGGGAGAATTTGTGATGTGCCACAGAGGTTGTACCAGTACACAGTGAAAAGAAAACCAAGAAACGCAAGTGTAGTTGTCTGCCTGCCTTACGCTGCTTCCTCTGAGCTCCCTGGCCTTTGAGGAGTTTCCTTTAGCCAGCACATATGACCTCATTTCCTACAGTGGTTCTACGTTGCCTTCAGCAAGATGGCCACTGGTCACAAAGCAACTGAGAGCCACTCTCGAACGTGAGAGCTGGCATGAGCTCTGATCACAGAATTGCCTCCCAGTCTCCACCACAGCAGACAGGCTAAAGAGCCCATCAGTGCCTCTGCTGGGCCATGAGCACCAACCGCCAGGCTCTGCCTTTCACTTCTTTTTCACGGGCTGTCTGTTCCTGTCATGTCTGGGGACAGAGACCAAACATTCTCCCCCCACGTCACTCTCCTGCTCCTGGCACAAGTTGCCTGCTGTTAAACCTTATCCTGCTGAATACCATGTGTTTGATATTAATTACATGTCCGAGCCCCATGAAAGTCATTGAAATTTAATGAGATGCAGGGATGGAACCACTGAGCCAATGGCATTCATTAAGGGTTGCCATGGAGATCAGTTTGCCAGGCTTGACCCACATTAAATGCCACTGGTCACCTCCCAAACAGACAAAAACATGAAATTAAAAAAAAAATTGCAGGCAATTCCTGAGGGGTCTGAGCACTATGGGGCTCTGACGGCCTTTAGTCAGAGCAGCTGGGCCTCAGCCGAGTTCAGCACATGGCCCGTAGCCCTGTCAGGGAACAGGGCTCTAACAGAAGTCAGGAGGTGCTCCTGCGTGGCATCTACAGAGAGGAGAAACGACCCTGCCAACTCACTGACACAAAGAGGCCAGTGAGCTCTTTCCACTTCCCTTCCACCCCTTATAAGTGGGGCAGCTGAACAGAGCTATCACTTGAAATGCATTTTGTGCTGTTTCCAATATGATGCTGCTCCTAGCAAATATCAGTATTGTGACTCTGAGTCTAAGGAGATGGGGTGAAAGAGCAAGAGATGGGAAAGGTGGGGGCATGGGTGGAGAAAAGAGGTTTTAACTCAGCATGGAAATACTAAGATAGAGGAATTTTAAAAGCAAAAGCTTCAATGAGAGCCAAAGATGGCCTGCACAGGGGTAGGGAAAAGCTGGTATTACTTCCCGGCTCAGCCAGAGTCTGCACAGCCTTGGCCAAATTGCTTACTTTCCATCTCCCCCATTCCCTCTCCGCAAAATCAAGGTCACAACATGCCCTTCTTCCCTACCCTGCTCTAGCAAGATAGAAACCAAATCAAAGCCCTGCCCATGTGCTTTTCTGGAGCCTAGTGAATGGGGCAGCATGACCTCTGACAGCTCTTTGTAGTCTCTCACTATAAATAATAATATTAAAATGGAATTAATTTACCAGCTCACCAATCTATCTGATCTTTATATCTGCCTACTTTCCAGCCCACCAGTAATCTGTAAGAATCAGACTAAGATGCAGCTGCAGGAGTGGCTGGGTGGCAGTGGGGGCCCAGGGGAAGGCAGAAGGCTGGCTGTGCAGTGGTACACACACAGCTCTAACACCCACACCGTGTCTTTATCTCTCAGGTAAACTAGGTCCCATTACAGGGCAGACCCTTACACAGAGCTTGTGGCCAGTAATACAGTACAGCAGCAGCAGAGCTGCCTCTGATTTCCAAAGTATTTTAGTATTTTCTTTTTCATCCTTAGTCCAAGTACATACCAGCAAACACATGCAATTATCACATCCCAAGTTCTAGAAAGGAATCTACAAGAACATGATAGTTTAAGCCAGGTTTCAATGAAATGAAAAGTACCCTCATCACAAAGGCAAAAATATAAGTTACAATTTATAAGACAACTGACCCCTAAGCGCAGAGGCCATCCTTTGAAGCACAACTCAAAAATCAGAAAGAAATTGCAACAACCTTATCTGAGTACATCTGGTTCACCTAACCCATCTGCAGCCCTGGGAAAGAACCCCATTGCCAAAAATGGCTGAAACCTTATCCTCACAGCCTACGGGGGTTCAGATAATTATATCTGACATGAAAACTTGTAGCACATACAGAAAACTGGAGGGGGAAGAAAAGGTCAACTGTATAAAGATGCAATCACTGTAGAAGGGGCCAAGTTACAGCATGGTGAGCTGTTTAAACAGCCAAGATAAATAAGATACAATTAGGGTTACATTGGCTCACCCTTTTGAGATCCCATATGTGGGTGTATGAACCTTGGAAAAAAAGGGCCAAGTTATCAGGACTTGCTCCTTATTTAACTTGGCCCATTTCAAGGCTCAGCCTGTTCTAACTTCATCCCATTTTTTGCAGCAAACATCCCATTTCCAGTATTTTTGTACTTGTCAAGTGCTTTCTGATCACATCTCTCTTCTTTTTATTGTTTTCTTTAAAAAGAGAAAAGTGCTGAGAAAGGGATGTGAATCTGAACTCAGGGCCTCCTACACCAAAGTCAGCAAACTTTATCCCTTTGTGCCAGCCAGCCTAGGGTCTTTGGTCAAAAATGAAAGCACAATAATTTCCAGCATGTTTAATTACCAACCACAGGGAGCCTGGTACAGCCTCACTAATGGAATAACATATTGAAACTAGCAAAGAAAAGTCAACTGAAAATATTTTGTAGAAGGGCCACAGAGTTGAAGCCCACTTCTGGAAGAATGCAGAATTTCATGGGAACATGATGTTGGCAATCAAAGACTGACTCCTGCAGAGTTCCTCAGACTCAAGCCTTGGGATCAGCATTCCCCAGCCTCTGCAGAGATTCAGAGACTAATCTAGTGTTTTACATAGCTACCACACTGAAAGGGGCTTGTGTGCAGCAGTAAGGTTAATTCAGAACACTTGTTACAGGTCTGCCCTCCTCAACATACATTAGAAACTGTTAGAAACTCTAGCTATATATTTATGTAGTGGTTACTAATCCATGTATTTGAGATGTTTCCTGCTATCATAGTGTTACCAATACCTCTGAAACAGACAGGAGGCTGACCCCATCGCCTGCTTTAGCCCCTACATGCCACTCCTCTGATGCATTTCGGCAAATATTCAAAGTGTTCTCATACCCGTGTGAAAGAGTACCTGGTTACATGATGGTGGGAGGACCAGCAGGGTTCATTAATTTATATAGGTAGCTGTGTTTCATGGCACAGCAGGTCTGCCTCTTTCTCCAACATTCACTGTCACCTGTTCCACTCCATGGAAACTTGCTCCTTTATCAGGTTTGTGTCTCTGCACCTGATTTTAAGATGCTGCCTGGTGGCTGAGTGCTTTGCCCTGCCTATAAAAATGCGTTGGTTTAACACAGTGGTGTGTCTTCTGGATGAAGGGCAAAATTCTCATTGCTTGTGCACCAATGCAATCCTGTGGGAGTCTGTGCTCAGTAAAGCACAGATAGTAAAGACAGGCAAATTGGGAAAGGCTCCTGGCGTTCTTCAGAGGGTACTGCTGTCATACTCTCTGTGCCAAGCTCCAAGAGGCTTCAGCCTAGGACTACAGCTAGATACACACTAGGTACACACAGCTAGATACACCCGTGAGACTCCTCTGTACATGGCACATCTGGGCTCACTCAGTTCATCCCACAGACCAGCAAGAAAAAAGTACTCTTGTGTTTTTAATGGCAGTTCCAGGTTCAAGTGGTCCTCGATAAACCAGATATCGCCCATTTGCTGGGAGGAGAAAAGCAGAGAGAAAGGAGCTGGAAAAGTCTGAGGCAGAGGGTAGTGTAGAGTGAGCCCTTCAGGGCCATCTGGCCGTAACAGCAGCACCAACCTCCCCCCACACACTCCCCTCCTCCTTCTCTGGCAAAAAGGCTTGCTCCTTCCAGTCGTGGGGAGGAGGAAATGCCAAATGGGCTTGTGGCTGGGAGACTGGAGGAACATCCAATATAGCAGAGTTGAAGGTGGAGATGAAGCCAAATATGCTGGCGGAAATTTATATATCCTCCCCACCTCCTCTGCCAGATATTTAGGAACCAACATCTCTACTCTGTTTTATTGAACAGAAAAGACCTACCCTAGTGCCAGCTGGCCCAGCCCCATGCCAGACAGGCATTTTTCTTCTGTTATGCTCCCCTCTTCAGCCCAGCACTCCCCAGAGCCACCGGCACAGGGATGCAGCTCAGACCAACCAGAAAAGAAGTACCCAGAGGATGAACCCAGCCATGCAGCCCCTCTTCCCCTCTCCATTTATCACTGTCAAGCTGCAATAATTGAACATTTGCATCCCCAATTTCACACAGCCATCTCCCCATGTCCCTGCAAATTAGCAGTCCACCTAGATTTACAGACGCACATGTCTGCTGGATATCTGCTTGTGCTGAGGGCTGCAGAGATGGGGGAGCAGAAGAACGAGAGTTTTCTATCCTGCTGGTGCATGACAAAAAGCTCTGGCTCTGAGGCTGGCTAGGAATACTGTGCTTTATTCCTTATGTTCTTCCATCCCATCTCACAGTATAACACATCCACATGGTGCTACTGCTGTTGTTTGGAGTTTCTTCTGTTTGTTTGCATCATTTACACTTTTATCTCCTTCCCCTGTGAGCCCTCATTGAGGTGTCTTCCTTTAGTATGCAGGCCTGGTTGGCCAGTTGCCATAGCAATCCATTGCAGTCCTCATAATATTGCAGGAAGCAAGATCAAAAAGGCAGGATTGTAACAAAAAAAAAAAAAAA
>VZTF01007533.1:1599827-1707282 GCA_013397755.1 Cnemophilus loriae
AAAGAGAGAGGGAAAGAAGAAGAAGGTATCTTTCCCAATCTTCTTCTGCCCTACCACACACAGAGGCACTTTGCAAGAGCCCATCATTTTAGGACTGGAGTGAAAGATGAATACATTTTCAACAGTGCCAAAAAGCCAGATACCCACAGGGAAGAAGCCATTTAGAAGGGTGGCAGCACGCTCAGCATGCACACAGCTCCCATTCCCTACAACACTTTATATACCATTTTTTCTCTCTCTGCTAAATTCTGTACTATTCGCCTAGTGACACAACTCCTTGCTCTAATGACAGCTAATGCCTGAACCTAGAGTTTGCAAAAGCTGACACTGGCCCTCAGTGACTGGAGGCCAAGCTAAGCAACATTTTCCCTTTATTTGACTGCAGCAATCTCATTTGCTGTTTTTCCTGAATGTGTTTGAGATGCCCATTTGAATCCAGTCTATTCTGTTGTACAAATAACTACTAATCCAGACCTTTACACAGTGGCCTCCAAAGTGGTCCACAGATACAGCAGCCAAATCACTGCCATGAACAGCTGAGTCCCAGACAAACAAGCCTGTGCTATGAAGGAGTTCAGCACAGGAATGCCACAAAAAGACACCAAAACATCCAATTTGACAACAGTCTCAAAACAAAAATTAGTGTGCCTGGCCTTGGGGACGCTGCAACTGATGCTTATGTCAGCACAAAAGCTGTATCAGTGCTGTTTGGTGTCTGTTCCAACATTTGCTCCTAAACACATGCGTGCCATGGATTTGTGAGGTTATAGGTACCTAGATGAAACAAGAATACAGCCAGTGCTACCTGAAAAACAGTCCTGGACTCATCACCACGACCAGGCTCTCAGCCCTGCCTCCCCTGAGCCCAAAGCTGCCACCCATGTCTTCCCTCCCATTTCGGCTCCATTTTGAACATTTTGATTTATCTACAAAAATATTAAAAGGAGGTTGTTTTTTTTTTTTATTTCACATTTTACGAGCAGCTTTAGGAAGCAAGGAGATGAAGAATCCATCCCCAGTGGAAAACACGTGGCTAACGGGTAGATTTAATTTATATGAAGCACACCGCTCTCTCATAAGCTCTGCTTGGCATATTAAACTGGTGTCTTACATCTCCTTCCAGTGCCAGAAATATTCATTTCCCACATCATAAAGACCCATCCATGAATAATAATATTAATAATTAAGTACCTGACTCTAGGGCTATACTTTGAGCATCATAACACTCTAATCATTTGCTTATCCCATGATAATTACACTCCTCCATCCTATTTCTGTGCTCTGCCTTATTGGTTAACCATTTATTTGCTAGGGTGTTTCTTGAGACCCCACCCAAATTTTCAGAGCCCAAGTCTCACCTTCCTAGCAAACTGATGAGGTATGTGCTCAGTATTAGCAGCAGTATTCCCAAAGACATGCTGCAGTCCCAAGGCTCTGCTGACGACCGTCATTGTCATCAGGCTCACAAAGAGGGGTGGCTCAGCAATGCAGGGCAGTATGGATGTCCCAGCAACCTGTGCTGGCACAAAGCCACACTCATTTCATCTCTTCCTGAAAGGAGAAGTAACCAAAGCAGTGGGAAGCAAGGAGGATGAATCTCTGCCACATAGAGCCAGGCAGATAATTCCAGCTAAGCTTGCTCAGCACTAGCGAGGAACTGGAAGCAATACAGCTGTGCTAGGATGGCATTCTGCCTGGACCAATTAGGTTTTCTGAGAAGCATGGTCTCTCCTGCACAGGCTCACCTGAAGCAGCCATTACGGGTTGTTTGACTCAGCGCTGGTTTTTTCAAGCCCATTACTGTCAAAATTATGGTCCCAGTTCTGCCATCTTTCCCATGCCATGTATAAATTCACTTGCTACTGCACTGATTTCAACTAAAAATACTGTTACATGCAACTCAAGACAAGAAAAGGCTTACTGCCTGCTTTCACACGCACGCTCCTTTGCCATGGTACTCACCTTTCATTTTTTACCCACCAAAGCCTGCAACTGCAGCACAAACATCCCAGATTCTTGACCATCTCCTCATCCACGACATTCCTGCAAACCTCAGCCACAAATCTGTCCCATAGAGATGGAAATCTCTGGACAGGCAAAGATTCCTCATTACATGTAATCTCACAACATATAATGCATCATTTCTGAATGAGCTTCAGAAAGAGAGAAGGTTCATAAAAAGCCACTGGATAGAAGTCTGCAAGACCATCAATAAGAAAACAACAGCAGAGAAGCCAAAACAAAATGGGAAATAATAACTAGAACTTCAAGAGCTGAATATATCAAAAAGTTTAGGGTCAGCAAAGAGGGCTTATGAAAATAACATGAAAGCAGCAAGACCACAAAAAAAAGTCTGTTGAGACAAAAAGGCTGGTGTGTCAGGAAAGATCTCTAATGTTGGAAAAAACTACTTTTGTGATTGTTTCCAACTCCACACAACAAATACAAAACCCCCAAACACTGACTTTTATAGCTAAGTTAAATCAGAGATTTGTGCTATGGCTTATCTCCTTCGTCCATTAAATAAAGTACCAAAAAACCCCTGTTTCTTGCTGGTATCTCAAAACCAGGGAGCAGGAACACATACTCCAAACATGATGGGATTCTACATGCTTACTTGGGTAGAACTTCATGTATCAAAGAGTTAGTAGTTACATGTGGATGAAGACAAGTCAGATCCTACAAACTTCAGCGATATAAAGAACATCTTCTGCAAAGTCTATTGAAATCAAGAACAGCCAAAACCACTGGATGCCAGTGTAGGATGATGCATTTGAAGACACCATGCTTTCGTCAGCAATGAAACAAAGCAAGCAAGGGAAGAAAAACTGATTTTTCAAGAAATCATGAAAATAAGAGAGGCCAGTTTACAAAACCATGATATGTCAGACTCCAGCACTGGTACTAACACAAGTATTAGAGCAACTTCTCAACAGATTTTAGTGCTTTGAGGTACTGACGTACACAGAAATGATTAACCCTGTTCACTGGTGTCATGCAGAGCACGTCAGGTATCATGAAGGAAGCAAGTGCCCATAGAGCTTGTGGTTCCCCACATCTCTAAAAGCACGTCACACAACGTCAAACAGGAACAGCTTTGCCTGGGGCTCAGTCTGCGCTGGAAAGCTGCACGTCTTTGTTATACCAAGATACCTACAAACCTCCCCAGCCAAGCAGACCTTGTCTTAAAGGCATTCTATGCAGATTTCCCTGTTCCTTTAGGGGAAATGGGACAGTCACCTCTTGCAGCACTGCCTAAAGCACAGTGATATGCAGAGGCATGTTCCCCTTCTTTTTTCCCCCTCTGCAACACTGCTATGCCATCCCTCCCCTCTTTTTAGTCAGACAGCTGCACATGAAATGCCTGGAAGGATCTCACAGGGGCTGCAGTTTCACACAGAAGCAAAGCACCACCCATCAGCTGCAGGAAGTCAGAGCCCAGAAGCAGCTGAGCAGCTGCTCATTGGAAGCAGCTCATGGCAGAATCTTGCTTCCCTGCAGGGCAACCCTTCCTGGCTCTTGTTGAGCTCAGGCAGGATCCTCACGTCCTCTTGCCTGGCTTGGAATATAGCCTACGAATAACCAATATCACTACACCTGCCTTTGTGCTATGGCTTCTTACCACTGCAACCGTACCCACTAAGTCATATTGCGTAACCACAATTAGTTAAATCATTAAAATTTCAAGCCCTTCAAGTCAAAACCATTAAAAAAAAACCCCAACAAATAACCAGAAACAGATACTTCCAATCATCATTTCAACAGTGTAACATAGCCTTATCTGATGGTTTATGCAAACACAATACACACCAGAATACTTGCAATACTTCCTGGAAGACCTTACTTATCTGGAATATTTGCCAACAGCTTGCCACAACTATTGACCTTGAGTGTTTTTTGTTGAGTTTATTATCTGCCCAGTGTGACTAGTTTGCACACCATGTTCCTGGAGTTGCTGCTTAACTAGACACCTCACAGAACCAAAATCAGTCTTCATAGTAGCTGTTGACCAGTTCAGTGTGAATACTTCCATATGTCCATAACTCATGGAAGCATCTACAAGAGTCTCCTTTACCCAGCATCTCTATGAACTAAACTATGTTGGTCAGAGTAACCAAGGGAAGAGGCAGAGGAAGCTAGAGATATCATGGGGACGATATTGTGATAATTCATACTAGATTATGTAATGAAACTGTGTCAGGGCAATGAAAACCAGCAACTATCCATCAGTGGCTTTTGTCAGCAGCCGTTCAAGCTCTATCTGGCACAGGACGGTGCCCCACCAGTTATCTTGGGCTTCTCTGACTCAAGCTCTGCATTAAAACTATGTTTTACATCATTTAAACACAAAACAACATCTATGCACTTGTATAAATGATACACAAGCAGCTCTGCCCCACTGCATCCTGGAGAAGGCAACCCTGAACATAACCACAAGACTGGCATCTGAGAGCTATGAGGACATGAGGCTAAACCCAGCTGTTGCTTGATACTTTTACTTGTCCGGCAATATTCATTCATTACAACAGTCTGCTCTCTCATGTACGCAAGACTGCAAGAGCTTCAGGGCAGAGGCCATCATCAGTTTTTGTATGTTTATACAGCGCCTACAACAACAACACAGTAGCAACTGGAAATATAATTATTATAGTAACAATGACAGAGTTGAGCAGCAGTGATTCTGGCTGTGTCAAAGCTGCATAAATCCATTTAATGCTCACACAGATATTCTGACCTCCCTGGACTATTACAGAGCCTCACTCTTGAGAGCAGAAAATTGAGAGAGAAACTAATGCACTGAAGGTTAGCAGTCCTAGTACACAGCTGCTAGTCAGGGTAATACGATAGGTCCGTCAAGGCAGCAAATGAATCTGCTTCCAAATCTCTACTCTGAATGCTGTGGGTTAAATTCCTGTAGCCCACAGAGTGTAGAATAGAGTATAAGAAAGATGAATGGGATTTTCTTTTCATGAATGGAGAAACTGGTAACACAAACTCCTCAGACCCGTAAGCTAAGTCAGCCACGGTACCCTCATCACTGCCATTGCACAACAGCTTTCCTCTCTATGACATTAAAGCCTTAACACTTTCTTGGGAGGCTCCTTCTATTCAGTTAAAATCAATAGCATATTTGTATGACAGCACCTGCAGACATGTTAGAGAACTGCTTGCTGCAACGTTTGGCACTGCAAGGGATATGGACTCACACCCAGACAGGATTTGGTGTTTTAAAACAAACCAGATAGGGCGTCAAACACTGATCCCATTTGCACCTGACCTAAAAACTCCAAAGACTAAAGCCCTACCTACCACACTAGATGTCACTCTTCCTGTTAGTGTCTTTGGCTCTGAAATCTTAAAATTTCACCAGACAGCTAGGGAACTAGGCACACAGTCGAGGAGTTAAGGCAATAGAACAGATGAAATCTGTCTGGGAAAGAGCTTGAGCCTTTTGTGTTCTAGCTCAGGGTTTTGCCAAGACACCACACAAGGGTAAGATCATAATGTGTTTGCCTGCACTGTTTTCTCCAACCAGTCCAGCCTGTGCTTTGGCATTGAGTGCCTCTAGCAAATGGAAAAGGAGGCAAGTCCTCTCCTGTATGAAGCACCAGGGAACATTAAGTATCAATTATCAGGTTTGTGACTGTTGTTTCGATAGCTGGTTACCTATGGGAGGACCAAGTCCCCAGGAAGAATCAGCAGCTTATACAATCCTGAAATTCAAAGACCAAAAGATCACAAGGCTCTAAGAAAGAACCTCTCCTGAAGGGGTCAGATACAGGGCCCAGTAGCCATCCAATTAAATTCTGGCACATTCATTATTTATGGAATCATTAGTAAGTCAGTGGCTGTCAGCCACCTTGGCCTACTACAGAGCAAACAGCCCCAAAGCAGGATGCAGCCAGAGGCGCAAAAAACCCGTGTGCAGAAGTGCTTCTGGGCAGGTGACAAGACCCTGGACAGAGGTTTAGAAGGACTTTTGCTTGTTCCTCTGTGAGCCCCAGCCTCCCACAGAGCCACCCACACTGCCAGTGGGTGCCAAGAGAGGCACTCGTTCCTGGCTCCTTCCACTCTGGGAGGCAAAGCACTTAGCAGAGCTGCAGGACAAGAGGGCAAAGGCTGCTTCCCATTGCAAGGATAAATCTGTCTGTTCCACACCCTTACCATGAGTCTCCCTGCAACATTTGCTATGCAAGAGAACTTCAAGGTCAGGTGGAAGGTGTGAGAAGAAAATTGCCATTCCTCCTTGAATGGGCAAGCACGAAAATCCTGCAGCCATCCAGGGTGGCTTCAGGTGAAGATGGCTTACCCCTGCCACTCAGAGCTGCTTCAGCAGCTGTGAATTTAACAAGGGTAGTATTAAAATAACCTCACTTATTTATAAAAGCAGGCAGGCTGAGTAACATTTCTATTACAGAGCACATACCACCGGGAGATTCCCTGACACTGCAGCAAACCAATGTAATCTGCATTACGATGCACTATTCTCTCTGCAACACACACAAACCAGCCGTGCTCTCCCAGTATAACAGCAGGTCTGATTCTCCTCCCCCTGGAGCTAGGGGAAGATTTGTTATAGGCATTGGTGGTAGTAAGAGCAAGTACTAAATCCATGAGTAACCACTAATGTTACTTGCATTCACTATAGCCTATTCATCTTGTATAATCAGCGTTATATATCTTGTGCATCATTCCGTTTCTGCAATCCTGCCGCATGCTCACAGCTCAGTCAGAAATGGGGGCATTCTTTTTCAGTTGTTGGATAAAACTGCATTATAACATCATTTCCACTTTACAATGCATGGCTGAGATGTTCAGACACTTAAACATGGGATAAGTAAAGTGAATGAAAAGCCTCACATTAGTTATTTGGACTCCTTCAAAAATCTTTGCAATGTATTGGAATCTCTTTTATAGATTCCTGTCCTGTCCACTACAAAGACTGCTGCTGTAAAGTATCATGTATATTAACAAACATAACAAAACAGTGAGGTCAGATGCCCTTAATTACACCAGTTTAAATCCAGAGTTACTTTGATAAAATCAATTGGATTATTGATGTTTACAATGGTATACTGGGGAGCAGAATTTGACCCTTAATCTCTCTCACATGGATTGCTGCCCTGCAGCAAACTGCAGGTCCTAGTAATCTGTTCAGATGCCATCAATGTAATCTGTAGCAACTGCTCTGCATCTAGTAAATTAGTATAATGATCTAACACTGAGCAGTAACAACAATTAATGCTTACAGCCAAGGCATGCACTGTCCTCTACAGCAATATAACATGCACAGAACCTCTGCAGTATATTGCACAAACCAGCTGTACATATCAACAGAAGCATCAAAAGCAACATCTTTGTCCCTGCAATACCACCTTTATTCTGCCTCTCAGCATTCACTGGCCTGCTTCTGCCTGTCTCATCTAAGGTATGGGCATGATGATATGCTCACTTCTCTATCTGGACAGTCAGGGTTATTCTGGAACACACTGGTACCCACAGCTGCAGAATCATGCACATGAATAGAAATTGTGAAATGCATTCATCTACCTTTTGTGCCCCTTTCTAGTAACGTCATTTACCAAACTTTCTGAAGTGTTCCTTGAACATACATAGGCTTCATCTGTACCAAAACTTCTTTTTTACAATGACTATAGATTTTGAAAGATAGCACTTTCTTGCCTTTTTCTAAAAAACAAATTATCAAAAATTCCAGTCTTTTCACTGTGACTCAAGAGAGAAAAAAATTGTAAATCAAAGCCATAAAGAAAAAAAGTACATTCTAATGAAGACACTAAGCTCTACTGTAGATGCCTATGGCTTCTGACTGTGCCCATACCAGTACAAAGATGGCAGCAGCACGTGTTCAATCAGAACATACTTTAAAGCTATTCTGTGCCATAGTAAAAAGGAATACATGGGGTAAATCATAATCCCAAAGACTGACGCTAAAATTGCCTCAGATGTCTCACAACTGGATATAGCTCAGCTTTTACATATTAATTTGCCTAAAAAAACCCTGCTTTTCTAGTATTCAAACTGCAGGCAAGATGCAGGGGGATGACTTTTATGCAGGTAGGTGGGCTCCTTTTTCATCCTGGACCTCTGCTGAGTTAAAGGTTTATAAGCCACAGCAAGCTTGCCACCATCACTATTCAAAAATGATGCCATCTTAAAATAGCACAAAGGCAGATCTCAAAGAAAATAGCACTATTTCCTTTCCTACAGTCAGCTGTGTATGTGCCATTCTCATGTTACACAGATGGACTGAACAACGCTCTTATAGCCTTGTCATTTATCTGCAGATACAAATGCTGTTCCTAAATGCTGTTACTACTTGGCTGCAGTGCCTCCATAGTAATGGTTGCCTTTACAGCCCTTACTAATCATAAATTACTTCCTAAATGAGAATATGTTCATTTGGCTTGTATGTAAGAGGCTTGTGCTTTGAAAGAAATCCTTCTCTAAGAGATTTAGGTACTGGGAAAGGCTCCTCTGGGTCAGTGCAGATCTGTTTCACTAACTATTGGAGAAGAAAGGCTTCTAGATACTCAAGTATTTATCACAAAGCATGAAAAATTAACATCAACATTCAAACAAGTTCAGAAAAATAATTTCCCCTTCAAGTATGCTCAGCTTTCCTTCTCATTCCAAATCCAAGTTGGAGTTCCAGGTGGGAGGGCCACAGACAGTGCAGCACAGCTCCACCTGCGTGAACAGCGGTGCCTTTGCCACACCTCCGAACGACTGAAATTCTGTTCAGCAGCTCAGGATTTCATTCACTCTGAGATTTCAGTGCTTCATAAACAGGATTTTTGGTTTTTTGCTCGTTTTCCTTTTTGTTAAACAGTCCCTTGCAAAGATGTAGATAAGTGGAGCTTCACAGCAGGCAAATTACAGACCAGTCTGCTCAGAGGGAAGCTCCTTCCTAGCGGGCACAAGTCAGAGGTTTATGCCTTGACACACAGGGTTCTTGGAGATTTATCATGCTATTTCACTTCATCCTTTTTTATCCAGCTGTTAATGTTCTCAGCCTTTAAAGCCAATGCGCAGGTCTCAAGATCATGAATGCAGTTTCAACATTCAATTGCTTTCCACAGGGAATTTGATGCCCACCTTGTTTTTTCTGCCTTAGAAAATTCTCCTCTTTACTTCTTTGGATCCTGCTGAACTCCTTGCCAAGTGCTACATTTTGTCAAGATGTTCTGCAGCATGTGACTCTAGAACATTTTCTTAAGCTGTTTTAAAAATGTTACCTATCAAAGACAGCATTTATAATTCACCATCTCCTTCCTCTTCTACTGTAAAATGCAGAGAAGGGAGTTCCTTACCATCATCACACTAGTCCTCATTTCACATGCTTCTGGAAGTTTTTTTAAATTCTCTGGAATTGAACTAATTCTCCATTATTGTCCCCTTCCCCCCCCCCCAAATTAAATAATCTTTTTCCGTGTAAGCTGCCTCATGTTTCTAAGAATAATCACTTCTCCCTGAACAGTTTTTATTTTCACAATGCTTTTGTGAACACAGAATGCCTGAGAACAGACACAGAACCCCACATGAAGGCTGCAGAGGAAATGTCCACACCTTAACCAGGAGCAGCTCTGGCTGCTGAGACTGCTGACAGTCTAAATCAACAGTTATCAACCTTTTCCAGGTTGCAGATGCAAAAAAATTCCCATTGGCTGTCCTACGCTTTTTATAGCAAATCTAAGCACACTGTCAACAGGCTCACTTTCCTTTTGGCGCTTTCAGAAGAACCTCTGGGAGCCTCCAGACCGCAGATTATAAATCATTAAATCAATTGTCTTAAAAAGAGGTGCAAATTTCCCATTCAGCTCAGCAAGGTGTTAACAGTACAGTGCAGCAAAAGCAATGCAGGTGTCAGCACTCCCAAGCAGCCTGACAGAACGATGACCAACAGAGACATTAGATAATTTTGCCATTGTGCAAGGATTTGGAGAACACAGCTGGTATCAACATCTGTATTTTTCAGCCCAACCTCTGACACCGGTGTCCTAATCCAAAGCAAGAAGTTTAGCGAAATTCTGTTTCTCTTCCTATGTCCCTGATTAGCATTAATATATGTAAATTTTAATGCAAATACATGACATTTAAAGGTAAAAACTCTGCTCTATATAATAATTACACACACTTTTAAAACAGGTTTTTAAAGACCTATAATTATGAGATAAAAGAGACAGCATATAACTATTATACTTAAACGTCCTACATAAGTTCAAATGGGTATTGTAGCTAAGATAAGAAAAGATTTATCTTCTAAAGTTCTGATTCAGCAAGACACTTCAGCATGTAAGTAACTTTAAACATATAAATAAAACTGAGAAACACTGGTTCATTTTCTAAAGAAAATTTTGGAGGAGTTCTTAATTTCCATTAAAATACTTTATTTCACTAATTATAAATCAGATGTTTAAACAAAGCATTTTCAAAACGATAAAATCTCTTTCCCCCCAAATTTTTTTTTTTCATTTTCGCCTTCAAATGGAAAGAGAGATCAGAAAGTTTCAGCGTTTAAAAATTCAGCACAAAATTCTATTTTTTGCATTCTCCCCCTGCAAGCTCTGCAGTAAACATGAAGCTTAACTATGCTTAAATGCTCTGCTGAAACAAAGGCTGGATGGGTTTCCTCAGATCGGCGTGTTCGGGCTGGTCCCCGCGGTCTCTGCTCTGACACTGCGGGCTGGCTCCCGGTCTGCAGCACAGCATCGCCAAGGCACTCGGGAATTGCCGAGAGCTGCAGCGCAGCCCCTGCGCGGGGTCCCAGCTGCTGTTCCCCTCCAATTCATTTGTGCCTGACCTAACCCGCGCTGCGGCGCGGGGCTCGCTCCCTTCACCGGGGCGTGCCGAGAGCCAATGCCCCGTGCTTGATATCACACGGATAACGGGGGCAGACACGGGGGGCACACCAGGCCCCAGCCCAGCTGCAGATAACTTAGATTTGCCTAAAAGGATGGGTAAATCCATGGACAAATCATCACGTAATATCTTAACAAGAAGAGAATGACGATGAGATAGATGTGCTAAAGGAAGTGGAGAGTGTGACCAGCCTTGCTCCCATCGGCACCAATGAGCCTCTGCCTTTATTGGGGCACCACAGCTGGGGCACCAGGCAGCCACACAGCCATCGGGCTGCAGAGGCTTCAGTCAGGTCGCTCATCTTCCCTTCCTGGATTAACACCTACCAGACTGCTCAGCTTTGCTTTAAACTTGAATAGAGCATTAGGCAATCCCCTCCTCACGAAGCAGCTAGGGAAGGAATATGAAAAATGTACACAAAATTAATCCAGGCCAGTGACAACCTGAGGATGAGGGGGAGGGAGAGGGATTTATTCATTTTCATGACAATAGCCATAGAGAAAAGAAATGCTCTCTTGCCTCTCCCCAGGGACTTGAATTGAATTCCCAGGGCTGCCAATCAGATCAAGAATTTAACACCATTTATTCTGTGGGGAGCCTGTCTGGAGCCAGTGTGTCAGCATCTGGATGATGCCCTGAGCCTGCACAAGCAGAGCAGCCAGAATCATGGATCTGCCTGGCTTGCCATGCAGTGAGAGATTCTGGACACATGCACAGAGAAACAGTTTCTGTCTCATTTATGGCAACAAATTTGGAGAGTCAGGGAAGCCTGTATTATTTAATTAAAACTCAAACGGTAGAACACAAGCTTCAGACCAGGAATCATCGGTATTGCTGCAGATGACACTCCCACAAACCAGAATCTTGGCTCAGGCTCAATGACTGGCAACAGACTACTTGAAGTGGTTCCCACTTGGAATAGTGGTTTTGTACCAATGTGGGCAGGAAAAGAGACCCAGCACATTATGAGAATGACTTTTCTTCTGGGACAGTTTGCAAAGAGTTAAACTGCAGCTTATGTGACTTTTAGCCACTGCTTGCAAAATTAATTCATGTTTCAGGCTGTAGAGAAGCATGAACCACTCGGAGTGCCATGGGGATGATAAGCTCTCAGGTCAATTACTGCACAGATGTGCCCCAGTTTGGCTGCCTCTCCTTTTAGTAATAATGCTACATTTATATTTCTGTATATTTAGCCTATACAGATTCATTGCAGAGAAAGCTGTAATCTACAAACAAAACATTCCCAAGTTTGTATATTTATTATACCAAGTTTGCATGGCTGTTTCTCCAGAAACAAACAGGACCATATGGGTATTTCTGTCATTAGCAGTTCAGTCTTTACCTCACTACAGTTTCATTTCTTCCACTGTGGTTAAATGCTCAACAAGAAAAAAATAACAGTGCAAGGAATGCCAATTCCACTTTTGTTCTTTCATGAAGCATTTCTAGCTGTCGCGTTTTCAGATGTTGCTTAAAGAACGGCACAGCCAATGCAAGACAGCATATTCTACCAAAAATCCTGGAAAAACTTCCTGTCAGTAAGACTGTTCCGAATTTCCTCAGAAACTGAAGAGCTGAGGGAAAGAATCTCCCACTGCAAACACGAAACCCAGTCCTAGACTGAAAAACACTCCTGCAGAATTTCAGAAGACAATTGGTTATCAAGAGCTGGCAACTACAGCACGCAGTGAATGACACAGAGGTATCATGTGCAAAGGTACCATTGGCATTGCCTCATCTTTCCAGTGCATCATCACTAAACCAGAACATAAGAAGACTTCATATTCCATCTGGTGCAGGAAAATTTTCAGCTACTACCAAGGACTCCAATGAGTAGTACTAGTGATGAGAATGGATGCCATAACTTATGTTGCTTATTTGCCTATATTAAGCTCAAATTATTTTGATAACACCTATAAATGGGTGCATACCATCCATTGGGAAATCCTCATCTTTATTTTTTAAGGAAAGAATGTTTCTGTATAGAAATTAAGAGTTGGAGGGGCAATGTTTCATTGAAAGCACCATGGAAAAGATTATGCAAATAACTGCCAGAAAGGCAGGCTGTATTTTGCTGCAACTTACAGACTGATCCAAACTGAGAACTCTGTATTATTGTTATTCACCCATTTAAGGTCCTATTTTCACTTCAGTTTCCATAGAAACCTGTTGTCCTAAATCTGCAGCACTTATAGCCTTTTAGTGTCATGGGTTCTTTCTTTACAGCTCTAATTACAGCATCATCCACAAGGGGAAATGGCTGGGATGCTTTTCCCACCACAGAAACATTCAGGAAGTGCTGCTCTGTAGACAGAGAGAATATAAAACCTAATCATAAACCTTAAGACATCGTCATTTTTGGACAATTCCACTATGTCACAGCTGTATGTTTTATTGTTCGGGTTTTGAACATGTGCCATGGCAGAAATAAGAATGGAATTTGCAGAGAAAAAAAAAGATTTGGGTTTTTGACCTTTCTTTGTCTTTTCTGGTCTATGGTAAAGAACAATTATATACAACTGAAGAAAATGGAAAAAATACTTGTAAATTAACTACAGTGGTGTCACATGGATATTAAATACATAAGGCTGAACAAAGCTGTCAAGGCATATGGTCCAGAAAGACCTCCCACTGCCAAAGGAATGAAGCTCATGCCCTTTTATTAACTTACTTCAACTCTCAGGTCTGCACACAATTTTCTTCTCAGCATATGAGGGGTTAAGGTTCCCACCTATGCATTCCAGATAGACTCAATAAGACTTTTTTACTGTGCTAATATAAAACACACAGAGACCTTTGTCTTCCTGCATGCTGGTAAAATGCCCGTTGTGCTATGCAGATTATTATTGTTATTATTATTTCTGGCGCTGTCATTTCTAGCTATGGTGCTTCAAAGCAATGATATTAAAAACATAAAGGCAGGCAGCCCTTTGGAAATAAGGAATTGCAACAGCAACGCAAAGAACTTTTTATAGCACCCCTTATTGAAACATCTGGAGGAAGTATCATCTAATGGTTAGTGAAGACAGCTAAAGAGCCAGGACTCCTATATTCTGTTTCTAGGTCTGTCACTGTCACTGACATCCCATAACCTTGGGCAGGTACCTTAAAAGTTATAGAAAAGTGCTATCTACCCAACCTTGCCTCTTTATGAGAGGTAAAGAAGTAATCTAAGATTGGCTGAAACTTTCCTTTATTAGCAATAACAAAAGACTGTGTCTACATGGAGACAGTTTTCAGCTATGACAGCAGTGGTACAAAGGTGTTCAAGGACACAGCCAGCCATTGTCACCCAGAACCAGCGCTTACCTCCCACAGCTGCTCACTTACTCCTCCCATCTCTTCTGTCTTTATTGAGGCTGTGTTTCCACCAGTTTGCAAAAGGAACACTTCTTGTGAGCACTCCCTAATTTTCTCCAAAGCCAACAATTTTGCTGTGGCCAACAACTGAAACTGCTTAAACAGAGACTCAGCTTCACCTGGGCCTCTTCTGGTGACCAGTGTAGAGAGTAACAGCAGTTGGTGAGGTAACATCTTTTACTGGCACAGCTAAGTTTGGAAGACAGTGTTTTCCTCCAATCTAACTGTGATGCATTTTCTTTAGGGGAAGAGGATAATGTTAACAAATTAACAGCTGACTGACTCTCTGCAAAGTCCTGACTGTAATAGTGTCTCCAGCACAGACCTTACTGTGCAGATATAGAACTTCTACCATGGTCTTTCCAACAAGGACTTTTGACATTATTTACTCCGTGTAAAGTGTGTTTGAGAAAAATTTAACAGTGAGGCCCATAAAACCAGAGTCTTTCTAAAGGACATCTTATCTATTAGCAGTTTGCAGTGCTCTACCAAACAGCTCCATACAGGCCAAAGGACATTGTGAGCAGTAGCTGGAGTACTGAAGCCCTGCTGCCTTTCTTTTTTTTTTTTATTTAGGAAGTGCTCCATGCTCAGAGTGTGCCTGCTTCAGGTGAGAAGCAGGAGAGAAAAGCGAGAAGACAAGAAAAAAGCTTATCTGTGGCATTCCTGACATCAAAAATAGTAACATCATGTATGGGGCAATTGCAGTTCTGTTTACTGGCTCTGTAACAACCAGAAAAATACCTAGATTTCCAAATCTACTTCACCTAGCATCTTAAATAAAATGATTTAAAAATAGAAGTTGTTGAGACAAAGGTAATCCTAAGGTGGCAGGTGGAGAGGATACAAAATACAACCCTGTTTTTTTGCTATATTCACAACAGAGTGTGGTCCTCAGTTAGAGTTTATCACCGCACAGACCTCAAGCCAAAATAGCAGAGACATAAAAATCATGACATCCTGACCATACACACACTGCTCCGAGCAAATGCAGCAACAGAACCATCAGGAATATTTATTTGGCTTTTTTTGTCATTGCTGTGCTCTTGCCATAATTTCTGTGAATAATGAAGCTTCATGCTTTCCATGATTGTCTGCATCAGCAAAAAGCCACTTGCCTAAGATTTTTACAGAAACAGAACAACAAAACTAATCCCAGCAAAATCTGCACCACAACTATTTTCAGTGTTAGAGAATGTAAAACATTAGTCATTTAACCACAGTGACCGCAGTTGCCAAGGGCAGGCAGCTATTTAAAAGACAACCTATGACAAAAGAAAAAACTCATTCTCTACCCTTCAAAATGGTACAGAAATCCAACTTTCGAAAAATGAGCAAATTTAAGACATTTACATGGAGTAGAGCTACATTTGTCAGGTAAATTATCTTTTTGTTTGGTATCCTACATCCTGACACTCTCCAGAAGCACGGAGCTGCCATGTTTTACCAATACTTCCTGAACAAAAGGGGCTTCCAAGCCAAACCAGAGGTCATGCTGACCCCACTAGCTAAGGCTTTTAATCCTCACAAGCCATGTACAGTCTGATACAACTTTGCCCTCATCAAACTGTTACCTGTTCCAAGCGTTTGCAGATGTTTTCCAGCTGTATCAGAGGCTACCATTATGACTTTGTTGTTAATGACACTTGAATGGTTTCCTTTAAAAATAGTTCAGGCCCACTTACGCTCCAGCTCTGGGGGTGAGGCAGAAGGCAGGCTCAGTGTTCCCAGCCTGCTCTGCCAGTTGCTGCTCTCACATAGGATGAGCAGGATGTGGGAACCAAATCACTGCTTGGGCACTGGCAGCCCTTGCAAAGATTGCTGCGCCTGGGGAGAAAAAGAGACTACCAAATCGCTTCTTTCCAACCAGCTTATGCTTCAACATTGCAGCAGCCTGTGCTGTGGGGTACATGAGGGTACATTTCACAGGGAAATAACACTGGCTGGAAAATACTCAGGAACAAAGAAGAAAACGTGTGTTTTCTGTTGGGAAAGGCAAGAATGTGGTAGTAACTTTTCAAGCAGGAGAGGTGATACATAAACCAAGTACTACAGGTACAGGCAAGAGCTCATCCTATAGGAAAAAAAGAGTTTGGGGGAACCCCTTGTTTCTTGTTGCTGGAGGGACCATTAACAAAACTTGGGGTCAATAAGCTCCGTTTTTACCCATGCTGGGTGAGGACATTAATCCCAGAATTAATACAAGTGTGGGCGAGTCCTCTCTGCTCCCTTGGTCAGCATGTCAGACTGAGCCTGAGCTCTGCACAGTACTGCAGATCTTAGTACTGTATTCATTGCCTGTGTCCACAAAGACAGTCTGCCTTTCATTTGGTCCCATTTCCTGACATTACACACTGTGGAGAACACGGCAATGGACAGGTGTTAGGGCATACAGGAGGGGCTGTGCTGTGTGTTAGGAGTGTGTGTGCAAACACCTAAGCTCACAAGAGAAACTCAGCAGCTCCAAGATGGAGTTTTTCCTTCAGTATTCTAGTTAATTATGGCTTACCTCACTTCTCCCCTCAGAAATCCCCTTTGTCCTTTCCACTACCATGCTATTAAGTGTATCGTGCTCAGCACTGACAGGTGACAAATGAAGCGTAAGTTGGTTCACCACACTGACCCTTCTTGGCAGGGTTTACCCAGCTGGGCCTGACCTTTTCTTGCAGGCTAAGCAAATTTCCTTTCTCTGAAATTCTGCTCACAGGGTGCTGCTTCGTGGCAAAGAACCAGAGCAGAAGCTACTCACTTCCCACTATGGGGTTCGGAGGAGTCCTCTCCTAGCACCTCAGTTACAATCATCAAGAAAGCAGATACGGCAGAATGTGAAGAATATTCTTTTGATAAATGAATTATAACGATAAGATTTTTTTCCAGGAGAAAGGGCCTGAGGGGAAAATGGACAATTGCTGCAATGCCATCCACCCCTCCAAGCAAAGGTAGTGTGTCTATCATTAAAACACTGAATTTTCTGTGCAGCTGTCAGCAAGCACAAGTTTTCCAAATGAACTGGTCAGCAATAACCTGCTTTCATGACAACTTGCAAAGAAGAGAGCAGGAGGGGTGATTTGTGCCCAGTACAAAAATAAACCACAAAGACATCCCATGCAGCAGATGCACAAAGCTGAGCTCTGCACATCAGAATGCTCCCCAGAGAAAGAGTCAAAGAATCAAAGCAAAGAAGCAGTGATACAAATAGCCTGACTTTTTCAAACACATCAAAGGCCAGAAAACAAGTCCCTCTCAACCCCAGGGACCAAGACTGAAAAGATCTAATAAAGAATTCAAATGCCATAATCACATAATCCAATAACCTACAGTTAAACCAAAACACCTCTTTAGCAAACATCTGTACGTGGGACAGGAAAGGCTCCGAAATGCTCGGCATGGATGGCTCTCTTCACTTCTCCCTGTTAACACATCACCTCCTGTCAGTGAGACAGATGTGAAAGGTTCGTTCTTGGTTTCAAATTATCACACAGGAAAATAGGAAAAGGGAGAAGAGCATCTCAACAAAATCAGCCAGCACAGATCGACCAGCCACTGAGAGCTGAGGAGTACAGAATGTGTACTGGACTGACTTGCCATGGTGAAAGCTGGTTAAGGTATCTGTGTCGGAAAGATGAGAAGGGGTAGAGGTTGAGAAAGACAAAGAGAAAAAAAACATCCTCTCCAGACTGCTGCCAAGGTAAGTCCCTTTCTCTATCCTCCAACAATATTCCACCCCTTGTTTTAATTTTATTCTGGATATGTTCCTTCCTCTCTTCCAGTCCCACATGGTATTTTCTTCTTTGTAATCTCTGAATCTCTCCTTCTTGTATTATCTAGGACTCCATCAGGCACTCTGCCCAAGTACCTGCTTCCCCAGGTGCATCTCTTCCATCGCCTCCCTGCCAAGTCTGCCAAACAGGGAAATGGCTCACTTTGCCATTGTATAGCAGTGGCAGCTGCACCGGTTATTGTAGGTCTGAGGCGGGCTGACTGATGCTCTCATACAGCAATTACACATGTCACAGAAAGAAGCTTTCCATCCCACACTGCCATCAGTCAGGAACTTTGCCCCTCCTTTGACATGCTGGGTAGGACTATCCCCTTCTCCTTCCATGTGTCCACACGTGGACAGGAGCAGATTTAGGGGACAATTCTGACCTCATCTAAGTAAGCAGATCCAGACTTACAAACCTTCTTTTAACAGAAAGGCCATCCTTGGCCTAACTGGAGTAATCAGGAAGAACAAGTTTTGCTGACATGTGCATCCCTTAGGTATCTGCTTTTATACCAGCTCCCGAGTACAGTCAGTGAGCAGAGAGCAGTAAATCTCTCTGAAACACAGCAGGGGATGGCAGCATCAGAAAGGGTCATTTCCTCTTGCAGAGACTAGAGAAGGCAAGTGCTGCTCAGTGAGTATAAAGGCAAAGGGGCCCCCGGCTCCTCTGATACGCTTGTATGTACAGATGCTTCTGCAGAATCCTAATATTGTCCAGTGAATCTGTACTTCAGTAGTAGAATTAACATTTGCAAATACATCAACCTTGTACTGGAAGAGTTCCACGCTCTTACGACTTTCCTTCCTGTGCAGCCTCCTGTCTTTAGCCTCTCTTCTACTGTACAAGTTATGTGCTAATCCCTGTTTTATCTGAGTACAATATTCCTGTGAGACACCTTACAAAGTGCTTTGCTGAAATCTAGCTAGATGACGTCTGCTGATGAATCAAGACAGTTAAGCTTTCTTATTAAAGAAATACATTAAATTAATTGTAGACCTGAGAACAGTGTAGAACTGGTGGACTCAAATGTTGCTGCAGAACCTTAGAACACATGTATGCTCATGCCAGCAGTTTTGGATACGATGCCTCAGTTTTCACAGCAAGTGTAAAGTGTAGGCACCTACACAAAATTCTGGCAAGGCATGAGGAGGAATGCTGGAGTTCAATGAAAAAGCACTTTTTCTTTTCTGTAAGTAATCATTATGGAGAGGAGCACAACTCAATGCAGCCATTACAATTCTAAGAGTGAGAATTAACTTACTGGAAAAGGTTGGGCAGTAACCCAGACACGACTCCCATCTGGAACTAGGCCAAAAAGGGTCATCATCTCTCTTAAACTCCTTGCTTTATGCTATATGAAATCACTTTTTGTTGATGCAAAACATGACAGTACTTGCTAGAGTATTCAAGAAAAATCCATTACCTTGATATGCCACATACACATCTCTGCAACAGAGCAGAATGTGTGAGCATGCTCATACCAATCGTACGGCGAATTTCAGAAAGAGGGTTATAGCAGAAATGGGAGGGAAGTGCTGAATTGTTGTATATGATCTTTTACATGGTGAGTTATCAGTTGATTTATGTAGCAAGTCCCACAGAGTCAGTTCATGATAAATTCATGAGGCATGTGCTTTTGATCGTGCTGTGCTCTTCTCATGTCTTGCCATTTTCAGCTCCCTCTTTATCCACCTTCCAGAGACATTATTCTACCTCATGTGGTAAACTGGTGCTATAGACAATAAGGTTTACTCTGCACTGATTGCCTCTGCTGACATGCCACATTCTGGAAGGGAGGAGGTACTTGAAGAAGTCAGAAGTCTGGGAGATATAAGTGCAAGCAGGCTGCTTGGAGGGGCTAAGTCTCTCCTAACGTACCCAAGCATGTACATCCATATGAGGAATAAAGAGCTGATGGGGACCAGTTTTCAATCAGATGGCTTTAGTCAAAGGTGCTCTGTACTGTACATGCACAAAAGCGCTCCCAGCTTCACAAGGCACTTAGTGGACAGATGACTTTCCCTGCTAAACTGGGTGAGATGAACTCTTTCTTCAAGAAAGAGAGAAGCAGTCCATAGATTTAAAAGGTGTATCAGCTCTTGTTTAAGCCTCGTATGTCATAAATTCTTCAGTCTACACTCATTCCTAGTTCATAATTACTCTGCATAAACACGGCTACACCTAAGGAGTAACCAGAGGCATTGCAGCCATGGAGCCCTGCACAGGTTAGCCACCAGATACCAGCCAGACTTTTGGAAAGGCTGTGCAGCCCACATACTGGTACTGTACTACTTTGAATAGGCACCTTTCAGATCAGCATTAAAGATGACTTGGAGCATGTTGGGGCATTCCCTCATTCTCAGCCTTAGATCTGCTCCCACTGAAGCCAGCAGTAATCCTGGTGAACATTGCATGTGAGCCCATGGAAGCAGGGAAGATAACTCTACTCAAGCCCCATACTGCTTTATAGTTTGCAATTGCTCAGTATCCAGAAATAATGTTCCATAGATAGCTTTAGGGCACAAGTGTATCCTTGGGTTATTTTTATTGGGACAACTACACAGTAGGAATAGGATGGCATTACTACAGTGGCATGACAGTAACAGCTGCATGACAAAGTGATGCAACCTAGACAGCAGTTTAAGCCAGCATATCTACAAATCGCAATCTGCTTTTGCACCTTGGCAAATAGTGACCTGTGGGAAGATTGCTGCTTTTCAGCACAGACAGAACTTGATGTGAAGAACAGAGTCATGGAAAGATCTCTGGCATCTGAACCAACTGCTGTGGTCTGAAGAACTGTCATGAGAGCACGTTTCAGAGTCAAAAGGCTGTGTCCACTACGGGGTAAGGAGCACTGGGTTGGAGCAAGCAACCACACTGGAGCATGCATGATTTAGTGAGAGAGTACCCAGACCTGATATGTCACAGAAAGATCTGTGTCTCATTTTCCCCATTTGTAAGACTAAACAGCTGAGACACATAATCAGGCGAGGAACTGCATGAGCTAAGGATTGTGTGTGAAGCTTGTACATTCTTGCTAGAAGGGATATGCCAGCCAGGAGGCATTTTCTGACATCAAGCACCCAGTACACCTCCATTTGGTAAAGTGAGGTCCTTTGGAGTCCAGGTACTCAGGTCTGATTTAGTGTGTATGGTATAAGAACCCCTGTCCTTTTAAACATCCTCAGTAACATGGCACTTTGAAAGACACAATAATTAGCATATTTGTCAATTCAGCCTCTAATAATGTACAATGCGCTCATTAACCCAATTAACCCCACACAGCACAACAACCATCACAAACAACGCAACTGATGCGGTGAAGGGGAATGGATGCTTGACAGCCCTGCCACATCCCAGCACGATGAGATGACATTGGCAAGGGCTGAAGGCAACTCCCAGAGGCAGGACCCCCACCCAGCTCAGAGATGGGGCATGCTGCCACCTGAGCTGGTGCATCAGCCATGTGCTCAGCTCCCTTCAGCCCTTGTCTCAGGGCAATAGAGGAGTTTCTCCTCCCACAAGGTTTTTCCTGGTACATTTAATTAAGCACTATGTATCAACATCCACATACACACACTCCACTTCTCCACCCCCCTCTGTTGCTGGAAGAGTCTCAGGTGGGATTCACTCGCCTGCTTTTCCTGCTGCTTAATTCAGTCAGGCTGGTAAATAATTCAGCAAGCACTCAGCCAACAAACAAACAGGCAGGCAGCACAAATGGCCAGACAGGGAGATGGAAGAATGAGAGGCAGAAAGAAAAACCAAATGGGAGAGTGACAGCTTTTGCTGGAGCTCCTTTTCTACAGGCAGGACTTCAAGCTGTGCCTACTTCTTCATTCCCTGTGAATACACTCGCATTCCATAAAGAAGCAGGGAAGTTTGTCCAACTGACACTTCCATGACCTACTGACAACTCACTGGTTGGGGCCTCACAGAATGACCACACAACCTTTTGATTAAAGTTTAGGAAAAGCTTCAGTGCCTTGCTTATGCTCTTCAGCTTTGAAACCCTTAAAGACAGGGACCAGCAGCTCTTGGGCTACAGCTGGGCATGTAGGAGTCTGCATCATTGACTCAAGCCTTTTTAGGCCTCTGTTTTCCAAGCTGTAGAAGAGAAGATGAGAAACCTTCCCCAGTGGCATCCCAGCAGGCCCAACAAACAGAAGGAATGCTAGGGGCCTGAGAGTCCTTCAGATGAAATGCCAAGGCTTGACAGAACCTTTAGAATTCTCTGACTGCCTCAGTGAGTAGAGCAAAAGACGGTATCATCAAGCATCAAAAAAATTAATTCCAGCCTTCCATAAAAACTGATAACCATAAAAAATATATCGCAATCAAAGCAAAGGTTTGGGATGATTCAAGGTAAATGCTCCACTATTTCATCTATAAAAACAAACAGTAAACCAAAACATTTGGAGTAGAATTTTCTGTGATGCTTAACCTTACAATAATAATGAAGCTTTAATGAATGATGTTTTGAAAATGTTTTCTACACACATAATAAATTAGCACACAGCTAGTTTGTTTGAGCTAGCTATGTGAGCATCGTATGAGAAAATCATTGTATGAAGCTCATAAGGAAACTTCTATGCACCACAAGTTTACTAGAACAGAATCCAAATCAGCAAGCACTTTTGGAAGCCACAGCGATAACAAGACCACTCATCTCTCAAACTGCTGGGACCCCTCTAGGCCAGGACTAGTGAGAGACACAATGACAACCAGCATTTAGGGGTAGCTTGCACTGTTTGCTCATTAGGTAAATGCCCTGACTCCGTGCTGACTCCTTGCTACAAGATATTTAACAAGTTTGCATGTGAGGATTGTCCTGAAGTGGTAGTGGAAAGACATGAATTTGAAAGGAGGTGACAAAGCATTGTACAAACATCTCTT
Organism: Cnemophilus loriae; assembly: GCA_013397755.1. Classification (NCBI taxonomy): domain Eukaryota; kingdom Metazoa; phylum Chordata; class Aves; order Passeriformes; family Corvidae; genus Cnemophilus; species Cnemophilus loriae. The sequence goes on from VZTF01007533.1 coordinate 1,622,738, forward strand.
AGATTATCAATTCCCTCAATCTATCCTTGGAGCCACATAATTACATGATAGTTGCCAAATATGAGTATGCAGAAATTCCCTTTGCAAGAGACAAGCAGGTTGGTTTCTTAACACGATTCATGTGAACATCCTCTGAGTCTCACTGAAAGGGATAAAAAGAGCAGTGGAAGGATAACTTGAGAAGGTGTACATAGAAAGTAATTACAGCAGAATGAAGTATTTTCAGGCTTTTGAATAACGAAGCATTTCCTCTGCCGAAATAGAGAATGAAGTAGCAAGAGCCACAGCTCAATGACCAGCTGCAGAGGCTTACCTGCTAGACCCTATGCAATTTAGGGTGAGAGCCCAGAAAGACAGGCCAGGGAGAAACAAGTCCCTTCTGCTGGTGGGTAACAAGTCAGTCAGATGATCAGAAAGCCACATGCTCCTGGAGAGAAGGCTGCCCAAGTGGTGGCCAAGCCACCACTACACTGTGGTGACTGTAAAGCCAGGTGTGGCAGCAGCATGGCAATGTATGCTGGCTGACTCCTTGGCAGCTCTTTAGTTACCTACAAGCCACAGAGAAAATGAGCTAAAAGAGAAGTGGAGCTACTGCTGACCAGGTCTGGATACTGCTCTTGAGTCCATGTCTGGATGCACTTGGAGTAAGCAGTGAAGTCATGTGAAACCTTCTTATAGCAGTTCTCAGCAGAGTCTTGTAAATCCCTTCTGGTTTTGGCTCAAGGAAGCTCCTATTGCCCGAACCTCGCTCTGAGATTTTGTTTCAAATACACGCAGGTTCTCCAAGCATAACCATGGCCAAGATCAGCCTGGTTGCAAGTCAAGTGTTCAGATGACTTCCACTCCAAATCATAAATCCCACCCTATCACCTGGAACTGAGCCCATTCTGCTGAAACCTCAGCTTGCATTTGGGGGTAACTCGACTTCAGTTCACGGAAGGGTTCACAAATCCAGCCCGTGTTCTAGGTTTGTAGTGAATCCTCCAAAACAGGGAAAATGGCCTTGGCTTTAGGGTTCATCTGGACCTTGTTGCCAGAGTCATGGTGTCATCTAGTGGTGACAGCTTGTATGGGCACACACACAGTACCCACATCCCCTTAGAGACTGGTGCAATTGCAGGTCCAGTAAATGTCTTCCAAAGTACACCACCTTTTTCAAAAGCAGAACAGCTCCACCATTTCAGTAAAACTCATTTGCACCTCGAGGAGAGCTTTTTGCAAAGGCTTCCAAATAAAGTGAAGGGCAAACTTTTCATCCATTATCACCTCTACGAAACTAGTAGACAATCTCCTGGGGAAAGGGCAAGCCACAGAAACTCTGAGGGATAGCAGTCAGCAGCAGACTCAGTTGTGAACATGTTTTATATTTAAAAGTCATTCTCAGTATAGAAATTGCATATCTTGAAATGCCCCTTTTACCTACACTGTAATAATGCTCAAAAATCATAGTAATAGATACAAGAGGAAAAAGGACTCCAATTTCAATTGTACTTTGAGAGCACTTTTGCACAGGCACACATGCCCAATTCTCAAGAAAGGGCAGCTGATTTTTGGATTCCCAATTTATGTCCTACAGAAGGCAAGTTCAGGAACAGTGCAGCTGAAGAAGCTCCCAAAGTCACAGCACATCTTTTGCAAAGAGATCAAGTGCCTTAGGTCTCACTTCAAGCATTTCTAAAGAGATTTGACCCACCATATATTCTGTGTGACAGAGTTCTGGCAACATGAATTCCTTCTCCTTGGTGAAGCTGGGAACTAATGTACCTGCTCTTAAACCTACTCTCATTTTAATTCAATGAAATTTAAGCTTAAGAGTTTTACTTTAAGAGTTTTCAGCTAAGACAAAGCAGGAACACAAACATGATTGATTTTCCAGGCTCAGCTGATGGGTAGGAAGGGAGTCACCATTAGTCCTGTTCCCATAACCTCAGGCACTGCACTGAGTCACTTGTCCCACAAGCTGTAAAGAGCTGCATCTCAAAGGAAAGAAAACTCTGTTCACATTGGACGAAGGATCACAGTGCCAGCAGAGAGGAAAGAAAAAATTGCCAGTTTCAGCACTGTCCTGGAAATGAAGTGGGTTTTCAGGTTCCTGAGGTCTATCTGAGGTTTCATCGTGGATCCAGCTTGGGTATTTCCTTGGCAGGTTTGTCTTCTAACCTAGAGCTTAATCCTTCCCTCTGATCTAGTCTTTCTGTCTGCAAGCTAATGAGCTTGAAATGATTGTATATTTATGTGTCCCTCTGAGCTCTGATCTGTGACACAACCACAGCTGGACTTGCTTCTTTCTTTATTGTCTAGAGTAGCAGCCTAAAGGCCAGGCTTGATGCTAAAAACAATGAAATTCAAATCCCAGTTTACATGTGGGGTAAGAGGGAGAAAGCACAGACCAGGGCTATCTTCATGGCAGAGGATTCCACACACCCCATATTCCACCTTGGTCACAGACAGCATAGGGAAGACTTTTAACTACTACTTCCCTGGACTCAAAATGACCATAGAAATTATCCAAAATCAATTAACTCTTTCAGCTGCACCAAAGTGTTTTCTTCCTTTAGATCTGTTTTCTTCCCCCATCCTATCACCTGTGTTCCACTTATTCTACGAAGCTTAAAGACTTCATTGTGCCATCTACCCACTAGTTCTACCACAAAGGTGAAGCCCAAGGCAAGCTGCTCAAAGGTAAGAGAGAATGCTCAACTACTGTTATGTGGGACAGGTTTTAATTTTTAGTTAAGTACACAAACCTAAAAATAACCAATAACTTACATCAGAGCCTGCATACAGAGTACCTTTCACCCCAAAGAAGCTTTCCAAAAATGTACATGCACAGAACCACTGAAATGTAGCCATCTCTGGAGCTGATTACAGCTGCTGCTTATCCAATACAGTGTGGACTGTAACAACAAGAGCTACCACAATAAACCTCTGGGTTTTTGGTAAATGCACTGTGGATTTCTGCAGGCTTGCTATACCAGAGGACATCCATATATTTAAAGGCTTCACCTGAGACAACAATGCAGAGCCAGCAAAATGCATTTCCTTTTCGTCCCTCGAAAGGTCAAAAACCTCCCCAGCAAAATATGCCGGAATACAAACAGCCAGGCTCTTGAGCAATTTCATCTCTGAGATTCAGGTACTCGCTAGCTCTACCACTCAGTGCGTGCCGTGACAGATATGTCACAAGTAAAGGTCATGGCAAGGTTTTCCCTGCCAAACTTGCCCCCCTTACATGAAAGGCAGACTTGTGCCTGCTCAGCTGCTCTGTCCTGTGTCTCAGGCACGGTGGCTTGTTTTGGAGTGCCCTCTGCCGCCCAGCCCACAGACCTGCGAGCCTGCAGGGAACGAGGCCAGGAACACGAACGGGATGTCAGTTAAGGGCGGACAGCGGTCAGCGCCATTCAGCTTCACGTGCCGGTCAGAGACCCTCGCTAGAGCCGAGCCCTGAGCTCAGCATCTGGGTCTGACTGCCGGAGCTCTAAGGTTTGCAAAGCACTGCCACCACCAGGGCTGCAGAGACAATTGATTTTCAGGTCTGTTTTCTGGGACAACTCCACCTCAGCTCACCTCCCACACCTCACAAAGCTCTTGCCCAGTTCTCATCTGAGATCTGAGCACATGCCCCTTGCACTGGCACTGCTGGGATTCTTCCTTTGCAGCCATAGGAGGCAGCTTTACTCTTCACTTCCACCCAGCCCACCTCATCTAAGTGACAGGTAACTCCTGTCTCCAAAGGAAAGTAGGAAAGCTGACTAGTGCAAGACATGGAGCCAGGAATCCCTTTAGGGGTCAGGAGGCCTCTGAAAACTGCACAGAAACAGCTTCCGTCTAGGTGGTAAGAGATCAGATATTCTAGAAGGTTCTATTCACTTACAACCAATAACACCAGGCAAAATTCTTTAGCCACTCTGTTATCCTCATAGCTCCAAAAATCCTTACCCTACCCTTACCCCTTTCTGATCAAGCTCGTGCAGGCAGCCAAGCCTGACACCAAGACTGAAGTTTCTGACTCCCAGTGCCAGAACATAATGTGATTCTTCACTTACCTAGGTTAATACAGTTCTTTATTATATCACTCTCTCATGTCCAGTCAGCTACCACACAGGCACAGCACTGTCCCGCACAATAAGTAACTTTGCAGTATGTACAGGATTCTCTGTGCAGTGAGGTCAGGTAGTGCAAAGCTATTTGGTCTGTGCTCGAGAGTCCTGTGAAGTTTTCAGCCAGGGAATGGTTTGCAGGTGTGCATGCCACGATGCACACACATAGTTTTCACCTGTGTGCTAACAGCAAGCATCTTAAAAAAGGTGAGATGTGGCAGTCAAAATGTAACTTGCACTGGGAAAGAGAACTACATGAGATTAATATATGATTTCATCTCTCTTGTTTTTTTTATCCAGAGTCATATTCTTCTGTGAGATATTGCTCCTATACTTCCACAAGGATGGAATTCCATGACTCTTCCCTTCTTACATCTGGATAGAACTTAGCACTCCACATATTCACTCCTAATCAATACATGCAGCTAGAATTGTCTCCTAGATTTGCTACAATTCAGACATTTTCTCCTCTCTCACAGCAAAGCACAATTTATTTTGTCAGGCTTGTCACTGCAAAGCTGGGGCTACTTGCTTAAGAACAGACCAAGACACAATCCTAGCTCTGTCTGTTACCCATGAAGAGTTTTTAATTCCAAAAGGTGTATGTTGAACATCAGGGTATGTAGCGGTCTTTGTGTGGGCACTTATAATAATAACTTCCAGTTCCCTTCCCCTTTTGGCTGCCATGCTTTCTTTGGGAAGAGACACCTGAATGCAGTCAGGTAGGTAACCTCTCCCTTCAGAGAGCTGCCAGCCTTTGTTGTTTGCCTGTGTGATTACTGTGATTACTTACCTGTGTCACTGTGTCATCCTCCTGTTCTGCTCTCTCCTGTCAGGCAGCAGACCCACGTGGAACGTTCAAAAAACTTACCACAAGCTTGGTCACAGTTTCTCACTGCCACAGTAAGCACTGAGGCTCCCCATGGCTGTGCTGACCCTGGACAGGGCCATGTTAGAATAACATCTCACAGCAACACTATCACTGCTATTAGGCCACACCTATAAGTACAAAGCTCTAGTCACAGGGCTGCTGCAGTGGCAAGGGCCCAGCAGAAACCCACTCCTTTTGGGGAGGCTGTGCTAGTTACTAAACCAGCCGGTGCCAGGGCTGTACGTTATCAGAGTTCATCTGCTCCTGCCAGCTAAGTAGCTTATTTAATAATTACACCATGTCACCTTACAAATCTTGCTTCTTCAGGAGTATAACCCCTGTGCCCTCCCAAAAGCAGAATCCTTACAGAAACAGATGAGGCACCAAAAAACTCAAACAGACCAACCCACAAACTGTAGGTAACAGTGTGAGGCAGGGATCCTTTGCATCCTTTGCACATGTCAGTATCAAAGTTCTATCAGAGAGCCTTTATCTAGAAAAGATCCCTTGTGCATTCTGTCTTTTGAGCAGATTTTAGTCCTTCTTACATGCAACAAGCAAAACCACCAGGACTTAACACCAAACAGCACAGGCACAGTATTTTTCATTAAGTCAAAGAATTACTCATGCTTGAAGCTGTATATACATTCAGGATTCAGGACAAATTCTTTTGTTTACTGCCTTTTTTTTTTTTGGATAGCATTCATGTGGAAGCAAAGGGAAAGGATAGACATATTTATGATGAAAAGGAAAAAAAAAGTCTCATCCAAATCATTCCGTTGGCCACAATCCCTTCCCCCCTCTCCAGCATCTTTCCAAAGAGAACTCTAGCTCCTCTTCCCATGTTGGCTCATTTCATTGGCTCCTCCACCGAGCTCCCATTCCCTGCCCACATTAACCCTGATGCCATGCAGCATGTGCTGCGTGCCTGCAGGGGGTACCGCGACCCTGCCTACCAGCCAGAACATCACACAGGCACGTTGTGCTAACCGAGGGCGATTGCTGAGTTGCAGTCTCTAACACACATAATGAGATTAGCATTTGAATAGTGCTGATCAAGTTACCAGTAGCTCTGAACCCCGGGTCCATCAGATGCAAATGAATCACTATAAATTTTGCTCCTTTCTTGAAGGCTCTTTATATGCATGGCCAATGCAGAAAGAACTGCAGTAGGTATTGGCCCGGGAAGTCTGACTCTCACCATGACTGGGAATTTCTGAGAGTGGAGAAACCATAGGAGCATCTTNTGGTTTTTTTTTTTTTTTTTTTAATGAGCAGTTTTTTCCCCTTTTTTCTGATGTGTCTTTTCTCCCAGGGCTGCGCAGGCATCAGGACAGATTCTGGCATAAAGTTCAGAGACAAAATCCTTCACAATACCTTCACATAGGTCTTAGTTCTATCTGTTTTAATTACCTGAGTAACTTCTGAAAGTCCTGCCAGCCTCCTCCTGTCAAGGACATATCCTTCCCTGGTGGGAGGATGGAGGTGAGGTAAGTCTGTGGTGTCTCCAACTGCATTGATCCAGTATCTCAGAAGCACTTGCAGTGTCGTGGGGTGTCTTAGTAGTCTCGCCTCCTCAGTCTCCCTGGAGGAAGATACAGTACACAACCTATTTAGGAAGAATCTTTAGGGTACCGCCTTGCATGATTAAATGTAAACTGCCTAATCCACTCCGTATCTCAGTGGACACTCAATTACAGGGGTTTTCTCCCACATCTGTGCTGTGAGAAGGAACCCTGAAGGGAGGGGGATGGGAGGAAGGCACAGTCAACTTGAGAAAATGCAATCTGCGGATGTCAGGTGAGCTCTGGCACACACCTGACACTGCAGTGAGTAAAGAAGTCACAGGAGCCTATAATTTCTAACATTTTCTAACATGGAGACTTAAAACATTCACAACATTCTGCAAGATGCATAGCAGAACAAAATGATGCATCCATGATATCTCAAATGCAGCCATTTGAGTTTTTAGGACCATACTGCAAACGAGCTTGTTCTTACAGTAACTGCACTCAATTGACTTCAGCTGCTTTCATTTCTCTGAACAAACTTGAGAGAAGAAACTAAGACCACATCAGCTCTCCAGACAGGCTGACTGAAGCAAGCATTGTGAAGAACACTCAAACTCATTCACTTCCTATACAAAACCCTGGATGGCCTAAATTGCATTCTGGCAAATTCTGTGCATCCTGTGCTAGAATACGCACAAATTGCTACGTGGTTTGAGATTTGCAACTAGGAGTGACTTTCTGATTACCAGAGTTCCATTTATTATTCCTAATATTATTATTCACCAGCTAATTACTCGCTTCTTGCCCTAGATATTTTTAACACGGTACATTTATTTTGAGGCGCAGGAAAGTACATGCACATAAGCATTGACTTGAATTAACAAAATATTAGAACTCCTCATCACCTCCCCTGAGAAGAAGCCTTCACATCTCCTCACTCCACTTGCTCCTCGTTAAAGGAAAGGTGTGAGGAAGTTTAGCACATTTGTAGCGTCAATCAGCTCCTTTCCTATGGAGCCTAAATAGGTTCAACTAGCCGCAAGCACAGAGCACCAAAATTACTCCATGTCCCAGTTGGTTATATAATAAATCTGAATTAATAATTAAAGCAGTTCTTGCATGCTACTTCTCCCTGATGAGCTTCCAAACCTTTTTAGAAAGGCAGTGGCACCTCCCCACAATGAGAAAAGGGGCTCAGATCCCACTTTGCTGTGAGCCACCCACTGCACATGCAAGAAACAAGACCCACTTTAACACCCATGGCAAAAGCAGGTATAAATTTTGAATGCAGTCCACACTGGAAAAGGGCCAGGCTCTCCACTGCACCACACACAAAACTCACCCTGAAGGTAGAGCCAAAATACACTGCCCTGGCTGCCCCTTCTCCAACTCTCTGAGCTGTGAGCTCAGTGCAGCTCCCTTCTCTGCAGGGACCTCCTCAGTCACCCTGGCTTCGGGCTGAGGAGGTCCCCCTGAGCAGCTCCTACTGCCTGGGCCCCAGGGACACGCCGAGAGACTTAAAACATAACTCAGAGGTGCTCAAAAATGCACATTACCAAGGGGAAGGCGAAGGCACAGCCATATACCATCGGCCTACCATCCATTAGACAGAGACCACCCTGACCTGCCATGACAGCCCAGCTCCTCAGGAACCCCCCAGCCTGGGCAGCTACAGCCGCAAGCCATGACCCTCAACATTACACCGACCTCGCAGAAAGCGTGACCCTCTAGTGAATGGAAGTGGGCGTTCCTCACACGACAAAACCCCACCTCAGGGCTGGGCCCACCCCATGACAGAGCCCCGTCTCAGGGCCGGGCCCACCTCACGGCAAGGCCCCTGCTCCAGGCCTGGGTCTCCCTTACGACAGCTCCGCCCCTCAGCGCTGAGCCCTCCTCGGGGCGCTGACCCGTGTCGCACTCACCCGTTATGCTTCGGGGCGGTGTCTCGCGTCCCCTTCAGCCCTCAGGGCTGGTTCTCCCTCACGACGCCTCCACTCTTCACCCCTCGGGGCTGTGTCCCCCTCAGCCCTCGGGGCAGTGCCCCGTGTCCCCCCTCGGGGCCGGACCCCCCCCGCCCCNGGGGGGCGCCAGGGGGCGCCCCCTTCCTTCCCTGAGGGGCACGACGCCGGGCTCGTAAAAACGGGAAAAATCCCCTAAGGAGGGGAAAAAATCCCCTAAAGAGGCGACAGCCCCTGTGCTGAAGAGACCATGTAGAAGGACAAGCATGTAGAAAAGGAAAAAAAAAAAAACCCAGAAGACCTATGTCCCAGCCCAGGATAGAGGTCCTTGCTCAGCAACACCGAGGAGCTTTACCTTGGTTCTATGTTCCAGCTCTTGTACTAAACATTTATTTTACGAATAAAAAATGTCATTTGAGATGGACAAGCAGCTGAAGAAGAAATTAGATTTCTGTATTAGAAAGAAAGGGCATAATATAACGAACAGTACACAAGTGTGCAGAGTGATGTATATACACTACAAACAGCGCAGGGCAAAACACTTCCAACAGACACGAAGTCTAAGGTCTTTTATTACATTTTATAGATTAAATATATCTTCAGTAGAGTCTCTTTTTAAAACACACAAAAGGAAAAAATACATTCTTCATGTACATATGAAATACTGACCACATAGCAGGGACCATGTACAGTGCAAAGTATGAACACACCTACACAGACATCACCACCTTGGATGATTATCAAGCTTTTTCTACAGTAAAATTGGAGCAAGTTAACATTTCTGTTTCCAAAGAGAAATCCATACCCTTCCCTTCTATGGCATTTTGTAGGATTGTGCAGGAAAGGGCTTAATTTACTTTTTAAAGATATTATAAAATCCTTGCATTGCATGAAAAAATACCAAACTCCTCAAGCTTTACCACTTTCACACATTCAGAATTGTAATACAATTTTTATTGTGATTGCAACCCAACTCCAAAAATCCAGGGAAAAACACTAATATATATAACCTGGTATAGAGAAAGGAATGAATCAGAACTGATTGTTGCAACGTCCAGGAAACATGCACCCAACATGTACACACACATACACAGAGGGTGGAGGATAGCAAGGCGGGACAGAGCATCTCCTGTGTGTCACAAGTTTGGAGCGAGGGCACGGGGTTGCACGTTTCACTTCGGCAGTGGATCTCTAGTGTCTAGTAGGGAATGTCATTCTGGTAGTACTGGATCATGTCATATGTTCTACTCCTAGAGAAGAAAAGCAAAGCCAGAGGTAAGTAAAAGTTTAAAAAAACACTGCACTCATTGTCAAGAAACATTTATCAAGATCCCGCAGAGACAAAACATGGGTGAAGGAAATCAGCTGCTAATCAAAACTAGCCCTCCACTCTTTGAAGGCATTGTGAAGGCCCAGTTACCGTTATGGACAGCACAAAACATCCTGCTCTTGTTTAAACTAGTTTTAAAAAAGTATTTCCACACTTCTCAGTGTGGCAGCAGCATCAGCAGCTTGGATCCTGTGTTTGGGTAAGCCACAAGCCACACGCCATTTGCAGTTTGTTTTAGGAGATGGAAATGCATAGTGAATGAATCAAGATCATCAAGGCTGCATGGAGACAGGATTATGTGGAAATAAAAGTCATCTTAATTAAGGAGAACGCTAATAATGAAAAAAAAAGTGCAGGGGAAATAACAACAGTAATAGCAACATGTCTGATGAGAGACTGAGCAAACAAATCTCAGCTTGTCACAGATAACTCAATTATCCATGGGCAGAGCTTATTCAGGTCACAGATTACCCATGCCACAGGTAGAAAAGCTCAAGCTTGTCAGAACTATGCTGGTTCTGGGCATTCACACAGCAGTGTCACTGCCTTCAACCCCCTAATATTAATCTAAGATTCTGAGCAGGTGCACCAGCAAGCACTGGAACATCCATTCTAGTGGGGCTGTATCTGAGCCCCTGAGTGGTACTGGTCTCAAGCTGTCCCCATATGGAACTACATGAGAGTTTGTATTAGACTCTCCAATATATCCCACAAAGTCTGTATTATCTAGCAAAATAAAACATGCACTTAAGATGTTTAACTGTTACATTTATTCTTTAGACTAACCAGCCTTGCTATTTGACCAGCCTGGACTTAAGTCTTCCTTCCCAGCATAAAACGGAGGAGATGCAGCATCAGTCAGGAACAAAGCTGCTATCCTGCACTACCTGAATATCAACAACTCAAAAATTTTTGGTATCTGACTAATAAAACTCTACTTTTCAGCTCTGCTCAAAGCCTGATGACCTTGCTCTAGCCATAGGGAGAAGACAGGCATAGATGCCAAACCTGTTGCTGAGGAAACAATTCTGGATGATCTTGATGATGAAAGTTGCAGCCTCCCGTTCAGTCATGTTGGGGCTGAACCTGTGTCTATATGCAGAAAATCACAATAAAAAAAGAGAAAAATAGTGAGGTTTCCTTTGAACACGGTACAAATGTGTCTTTGTGCATGCTCAGCCAGGTGTGATTTCACTTGCTACAAGTATCTACTTCTTGTGAGACCACTCGGTACAAATTACATAACATTTTAATAAAAACATTTTCCAGTTCACACATATTGCTGACTTACTTCAACAGCTTGATTGTCTGCCCTCGGAAACAGGGCAGCCCTGTATCCAACATCAATGTAACCAGTGAGACCACAGCATCCATGTAAGGCCTAGAGAAAAAGGACAAAAACGTCAGCGCACTCAAACTCCTGCAGCCTTAGCAGGTAAAGCAGGCAAGCTGAGGAGTTCAATGAGCTGGATCCCACCTTCTCCTGTAATTAAATCAACACAGATAATCCTTTTACATTTGCTGGTGAAGCTACACCATTGCTTGCAATCTGTCCCATTAATTAAATGTCACTCCTTTATGTTGGACTGTCAGATACTCTGAATGCTGCAAGGTGAAGTCTCAAGAAGGATTATGCAAAGTAATGCTTTAGCAAACAACATTTCTTCGGCATCAGAAAGGTCAAGCAGTACACCAAAACAGCACAAAAGGCTGAAACCAACAACACCACAGGAACATACGTATCTTTTAATCTTAATTACTCTGTGTAATTCCTTGCTACATTGGCCCAGCTTCCCTTCTCCTTCCTTCTTCTTGCTCAGAACATTTATTATCTACCAAGCTATTAGTCTGCTACTTGAATGGCACATTTGCCTTGCCACAAAAACTTTGTGCAGACTGTTTCTACTCAAGGAACCAAAATTATCTTGACTCCAAGACAGTAGCTTCTTACTGTATTAACAGTGCACTAAATTGTGTGAGGAAATGTGTGAAACATCACATTCATAAAATGAATATATAAAATTTTAAAATATAACATAAGGACAGAAAAAAATACCACAAAGATAAGCTGTAAAATAGTAGGATTATTACATTGTTTCAAAGTTTGCAAGACATACCAGGACAGTCAACAGGCTCAGACTCTCTACAAATCAACATTTGTTATTATTTATCTTCTCATCTGGTTTTGGGCATGCAAGAACTTCCACTTTGAGCAGCTAAGAACACCTTACCTGACTGCCAGATAGCCTCTGACACACATCTCCATAAACCATTTGAATGGTGTTGCCTCCATTTTCCCTCCCATTATCATCACCATCTCATCAGTCAGTTTAATGTCAGGCTCCCAGCCCAGGTTTCCACCAGGTGAGCTTTCAAACATGAATCCAAAATCTGTGCACAAAAGATAAATTGCCTCATAAACTTTGTTGGTTAATTGTGTGCTGTTACGGCTGACAGAAGCAAGAGAGGTGGATTGCATGTATTAATACAGACATTTTAACTCCAACTGGAAAAAAGCTTTGGTGAAGTGTAAGAATACCAACAAAAGCATCATCACCACGACAGGAGAATAGATGTAAGAATGGTGGTATGAAATAAACTGCTGAAATATTTGTGCAGTTCCAGAAAGGCAAAGCTAAAGCAGAGGTTACAGCCTCACACAATTATATAAATTTACTTGTCAAATTTAATTCATACCCTTGCAGTGACGAAAGGAATCCAAAGACACATTTCTGTAATTACACACGTACACACATGTATCCATGCATGAGTACATATACACGTGTCATCCATACATACGTGTGTATATACTTTCCTGAACCTGACAAAACTTTGCTGAGCTAAACTTACACAGAAGCAGCCAACACAAACACACAACACTTAACAGGCATGAAAAACTTCCATGTATGTTTACAATCTGTGAAATCAGTATATAGGTGGATCTCAAAGGGGAAATGGCTTATTGTCTATTATCAGCAATACTTAACAACAGAAAGCAAAGGTAATAACTGACATTCAGAGGTGCATATGACTGACCAATATGAATGATGTGTCCCTGTTTGTCCAGCATGATGTTGCCATTGTGCCTGTCTTTAATCTGGAGCAGGAACAGGAGCAGACTATAGGCAGCCATACTGCGGATGAAATTATAGCGAGCCTGTACAAATAACAAGTTAAAACAAATCAGAACAACTTACCGAATTTAATAACTCTCCATCAGGAGATGAGACAGATGAACAAAACTTTTTTTCTTTTTTTCCATTCATGATTAGTTTGAAGTGATGTTCAATGATATTCTCCATACATCTATAGCTGCAATTACTTCTTTAGCTAACCCATTAATAGCTAAAAATGGATTATCAGCATCAGGAACCAGATACAGCATTATAGTAGTAATTATGCAATTATTTGTCATTATTTCTTATAGGTAGAATGTTTCTCGGTTGATATTTTGCTGTGCTTGCCCACTGATATTTTACCTTCTGGAATGCAAGGGTAGACTCATCTCCATATTGCCTTGTAAAATAATCGTACATCCCAAAGTCTGTCTGCCTGCCCAGCTGGTCACGGGATGTGCAGTCAGGAATGCACTCAATAACACCACACTGGAGGGGAGAAGAGAAACAGGTTTGTAAAGCATGCTCCCGAAATATATTTTGTTCATGGCTCTTGGCAGTTATACAGGTCCTCTGGGAAATGTGGGGAAGCCTATAGATCACCAAATACAGGATTTCTAGTTTATTCATTAAAAAAAGTATATCCTCTCTTTCAGGATTTCCATGCAACATAAAACAAGCTCTGTGACTTTCCACTGCTTTGCACAAAAATCAAACAACAAACATTTGAAAGCAGAAAAATTTCAGAGCCAAAAGCTTTAGACAAGCAGGAAGCAGGAGAGCAAAGACTCTTTCTATTGCTGGTACTCCAAATATTTGGCATAAGTGATGTGGGCAGTACTTCTTTGCAGCATGGAATTTTCATGTGTGCTGGAAGAAAGTATTTTTTAATTAGGAATGATTTTCTACAGCACTACAGTTTCTACTGCCCACTTACCCCAGGAGCTGTGGCCACCACTCTGTATGGAAACACAAAAAGATCCAGGCCTACCAGCTGAAATATATTCTTGAAGAGATCGATGATTTGTAAAGCTAACATGTCCTGTCAGACAAGAAAAAAATTGCACAAACATTACAGGGGGCTACAGGTCATAAACTGGATTATAAACATTCTCTAAAGAACTCTGAAGTGCACATTAAGTTAAGCAGGTGTGCAGATGTGTGTTTGTGCATGCACTGTGGGGGAAATCAAAAAGGGAACTGATAAATGCTATGTGAATGAGCAGCAAGCGACACTGATGATTTAACTGCTGACCTAAGAACGAACTGCCTTTGATAAAAGGGCTACTAATAACTCCAGGCATAATAACCAGCATTCCCTCTTAATTAATCAAATTTCAATGTACAAAATCCCACCTCAGGAACTACTGCTATATTACCCAATAGCTCAACTGAAAAATAAACTCTGAAAAAAGAAAAAAATTAAGGCTTGGTAAACCTGTCTTGACAGAATGGCCTTTATTTCCAAACCAGAATTTTCCTAGAGGTACAACACAGTTCTCCCCCTCAGTCTAAAACTAGTGGAGATTCTCAGAGTTCCAAAGAAAAATATTTCTATCCTAAAATTATTTTCTTCTTATGCATTATCACCTACAAATCTGTCTTCTCTGAGTGCAAAGCCCCACAGCTTTGTACCTGTCTGCAGTCATCGCCCACTTTAAAGATTGCTGCCTGCCAGCAGATTTTCTCACTGTCCTCATCCTCTTCTGCACTTTCATCGATGGAGTCAGAGCGACAACGCAGACCTGCAACAAGAGAACCAAGCAAAACTCAGACATGGACTTTAATTAGTAACTTTCTATCATGACAAGTCCTCTGCACTCAAACCCACAGCATTTCACTGCAGGTGCACTACAGATATTTCTGGCTTACAAGGTAATTATCATAAGATAGTTCCCTTTGTCTACTGGAATTAGAACATCTCAAACTAGTGTTCGTGATTTACCTGATAAATGCCTGCATTGCACTGAGCTAGTCAGCTGGAGACTCCCACAAAATGTCTTATTTTGAGAGAAAAACTGCCAAAACCTACAGTTTGCTACTGTCTAAAAACCCAGAAAAGGCCATTGATTTCAATTTTAGTCTAAAGTAACTGTTATCATTTCTTCAAGAGCACTATGAGGCTTGCTTCTTGGGACTTTAAAAAAGATTGAAGTGTTCAGAATTTTCTTCTCTCTTCCTTTGATCTAGTTTCATTTCTCAGCTGAACCATGGCAGATAAAATTCAACGTGGAAATAATTTTTCTGCCGTGGTACATGTCACTAAAAGCAGGCAATTTTAAAGTAATTGCTGACTCTTAATTAGTAGTATCAATGATTAGGTTGCAGTTACTAACCTTCTTTTTCAAGCTCACTGACTCCGCATCGTTTCACTTTAAATTTGGCCAGATAGGGTGCTTTTGCTGCACTAAATTACAGTAAAAAAGATGATGATGAGTGCATTTAGCCAAACAAACATTTATAGAAAAATACCTGAATATCTTTAATTAACTTAACAAGCATATATATTTATATATATAAATAAAAATGAATATAACAAGAGCATGGTACCTCTGCATAGGAGTTCCTGACTTGTAATCAATATCCAGAACAATTGCTTCAGGATTGCTGGGCAAGTAACAGCCTGCAAAACAGAGCAGATGGCTGAGAACAAATCCACTGGCTAGTGAGACAACGCAAGTTGGACAATAACTGATGTCAGTGTCTACAACTTCAGTACATAGCTTTGAATTAAATAAAATGTTAGAGAGAAACTCTAAATGTGAGCCATGAAGGATGTGGTATCCTTTGCATTACTGAGAGATTGCCAGAAACTAATAAAATACGGTTTTGAGCTAATACTGCAGAACCTGTACCACAGAAAGGTACAGGGAGGACGTCTCTTACAACAGTCCCAAATTAGATGTGGCAGCAGCCCCAGTGCACTGGGGCGTGCCCTCAGCCACCAACACACGGCAGAAGGTTTGAGACCTGTCAGAGATCAGGAAAAGCTTTCATCAAACTCCATTTTAAAGAGAAGATTCAGGGAAAACATATGTTCAAGATTTGAAAGGACACTCAGATAATGACATTTCAAGGGAATGCCTTATGGGAGAAAGGGGAGAATGAAAGGAACTGGACATGCTTCATTCTTGAGACAACAAAACTTCTCAAAAATGCCATGTCTTCTAAAAAAGGAAGGTGGTAGAAAGCAAAAGAGGTTATTTATCCTTCCTCTTCAGACATACACTCCTACTTTTATCCATGATATGCATTACCTAACTTGTTTTTGGGTAAGTTTTGATGCACCACATAGAAATTATTGGATAGGCAAAAATATTTGAATTTTTTTCAAGAAAGAAACAACCAAACTACAACAAGAAGAACAGCCACCAGCACCAAAACTGAAATCTCTACAAGCTGCTACTCACAGGGATTTCAAGATTTACTTGCAGAAAATAAATAATCATATTGAATGCAAAAGCCCACAGTTTTATATGACTAAATCACTTCTTACCAGGCTGCACTTTCACCTCAGATAGAGCACTCAAACAAGCCTTTTTTCTTTCATCTCCTTTAGGGAATGGCCTAGAAAGATGAATGATGTTTTATTTATCTGCATATTATATATTACTGTACACACTAGCCTCAAATTTCTTTCAAACTTTACAAACAGAGCACAGTTTTTGAAGTACAATACTTACTTGATAATGGCTGAAACATTGGTGATTTTATTAAAGAAATCAAACTCCCGCTGGTAGAACTCCTTGGCCGGGCCAGACAATGAGCCGGTTATCTCCTCCACCAACTGCTCCAGAAGTTCCCCAATGTCAGCTGCATGTGAAAAAAAGAAGCATCTGTGTCAGAAGCTTATTTCAGAAAGTGAAATGATATGGGTGATGGAAATAAGTACCTCTGGATAGTATTCACAAAAAGGTACTGAGGGAACCAGCACTGTCTCTCTTGATACACTCTATCAGGCACTGATGCAGAATGGGCCCTACCTCTATAACTAAAAGAGAATATCCCACCTAAAAGGATTCTTCCTGACAGGAAAGAAGCAGGAAGGAGATTTAGTCTGGACTGAGAACAGAAAAGGAGTCAAGTCAAGATTATAAAGTACTCACGATCTTTCTGATGTCCTTCTTCATCCAGGTAGATATTAGTTTTCATGTTCCAGATGAACTGGTGAGCCAAGAGCTGGGATTTGGAAGCTGCCCACAGGATGTATTCCCTAACGTAACCCATCTGCAACCATATGTAGACCAGTAAGGATCAAAGTTCATTAGAACACTCAGATTCAATATTACTGCTTCTAACAGCTGTTCTTCAAACCCAGAAAGTGTTAAATGGATAGAAAGAAGACCTCTGCACTCTCACTCACTTTGCTAAAAAGACATGAATGACAGTGTATTTAAAAGGCAGTGAACATATCTTAAACTGTTTTCAGCTTTGTTACTGACCTATTTTGTTATTCTAATCAGCCTTTCCCCACCTCTATGCCACTTTCCATCAGTTCTATTTGGATTTCAAATCTCTTTGAGCTCAGAGCATCTTCTAATATGCGTACAAAGCACAATGGAACAGGGACACTGGTCTTGCCTGGCATCACTACATGCTCCTGTAACACCAGAAATCTACATGGTGTCATATGGACTGTACAGTTTGGTGGCAAGAACTGCATGTGCTGGCACAGTTCCACTGAAATTCTGGCAAGTAAGAAGACACTTATAAAGTTGAAGTGTCCAACAAAGTCATACTCCTTCCAGCAGCCGCATTCCCTTTCCTCTACTTGCAACTACTTTTGTAGTCTATTGGTGTTCCTGTGTTTGACTGATGTTAACAGACTGGTGTCTGATGTTCGTGCTCTGCATTGCAGAGTTCTCAAAGAATAACTACACAGTCACATACACTATGGGATGGGAACATGTTCCCCTGAAAATAAACCACTGACCAAAGTTCACTGCCTCGCTGGCAGGTAAAATGATCTCACATTAATGAACTCCAAACTTGGTCGTCAAGCTTTACTTTGGCTTCTGCAAGATGAGGCTGAGATCTGGTTTCATACATGTGATGAAGCACAAGACACTCCTGGATGTCTTCTTGTGGTTAACGCCACAGCAAAATAATTAAGGGTAATGATTCAATTTCATTACTGGTTGTCTCATGCAGACCTCCAAAAGCTTGATTCAAACAAAGTCCTCACCTAGGGCTTCCCATAACAAAATCTCTTTCCTGACAGATGAGCTACATAACCTTTCTCAAGTCTACCTGTTCATAAAAGAGGTGTATCCAAAGCAAGCCAGCCTCTAGAGACAGTAATTTTTCTTCTATGTATTAGATACAGGATAATAATAAGAAGCATTAAATTACGCTTAATTTTTGTTTTATTTACTGCTTTAAATCTAAAAGCTCCTTTAAAAATCTGTTTTGTTCATATGCAGCTGATTCATAATCTCACCTTGTCATACCGCAGTGCCTGAACAATCTGTGGAATGTAGAATAAAATGGCATCCTGAAAGAGAAGGGATGGCAGGGTTTTACTGTTTTGTTTTAGCAGTCAGAAGGGAAGCTGAGTCACATACACAGAGAAAAGCTCCTTTCACTTAGGTGATAAACAAAATCCCACTGCCTCTTTATTTCAAACGATGTATGCAACTCCCTCAAATCAAAGTGCTATTGTGTTTAGTTACTCCCTTCAAAAATATAATTAATAATCATGTACTTCACAGTCCTAATAGACGTCTGACAAGTGCTAAAAAACAGCTTTCTGCTGCCTTAGAAGAAACAACTTTGTCACTGAGAGAAGACGCGAAAGAGACAGTTCGAGAAGGGCAGTCTGAAGAATTCAGCTTCTTGTCCTTCACTACAACAAAGCTGCAAACACATGAGCCAGTTTTATATGGGACAATCAACTTCAAGTTTCCATTCCACTCTGTGCACATTCTGCAGTGTGCTGTGCCCATTTAGCACACGTCTCTCCACGGCATTTAAGTGAAGCCTGTGGCCACAATGAGCAAGGCCGTAACCTCCCTGGAGTGTTAAGGCTTTCTTGGAACTCTTCTTACCGGAGGGAAAGACCGCAGGACTTTAACTCCATACTGGGCTGTCAGAGGATGAGGTGGATACATGCTTGAGAAGTAGGACAGGCCAGTTGGTGGATCTGTGGGTGCCCAGCACAGAACGTGGCTGAGCTCAGGTGCATCAGCATCAATCGTGTGCCAGGTAACCAGGTACTGAAAGAGCAGGTCAGACACATTGTGGGTTTGTAGCACTCACTGATGTGTGGGTACTACACATCAGGCAGTAATGCTGGCATCTAGCTTCCTCCAGCAGGGCAAATGAAATATGGGACATTTTCTTTTACAAAACCATGGCTGTTTTATCAAATGCATTTTTTCCATGGAAACCTAGCTGTTGGAATCATCTCACCTCCCAGAACACCAAATGAAGCTACTAAAAGCACAATCCAGGTGTTCTAGCACAGGGAGAAAGGATGAGTCATTTTGAAAGGGTCAAAAAAGGTTCCATTTTCCTGCCATCTATTTTACAGATGATGTAAAAAACACAGCTCTGACAAGACTGTCCCTCACAGGACTAAAGTGCTTCACTGCAGATCAGCATGAGCCTCCCTCACTTCCAGACCTTGGTCCCTGGATACACAAAAAAGGTAAAGCTTGAAATAACTTCAGTAGCAGCACACACCATGGCTTGGTCCAGTGATCTTTTCACTTATTATGCCAAAGGAACAGAAATGGTGGCTGTACTGCAAGTGATGAGTTTTGAGCCATTTTGTGTACAGTGAGAATACCCAGAAGCAAAATGTACCATTAACTGGCTGCCTCCTCTTACTGCTGTGATTCTCCCCTCGGCACCCTATTTCCACAGCTGTTCCGTCATTCTCTCCTACCAGAGATATGGGTAGCACTAGAACACTGTGGTAAGTCAAGACTGTATTTTCCAATATATCTGAATGAAATGGGCCTACTGGGGCCCTGTAACCGTAAAAATATTCACAGGTACCTTTATTGCCTCAGGAACATCACTAACAGCTCCCGGGTCCAACCGGACCAGACGGGTCACTTCTGTTCCAATAGCTTCAGTGTTCTTAAACCTAAGTATAACCAGGAATACAATAACATCATTAGAAAATTTTGATGGCTTCTTCTATTTATGTGAAGATGAGGACAGCAAAAGGCAGAAAATTATATGCTCAATAAACAAATAGTCCAACTATGAAATAACGTACACCAATATGCTGTGGAAAGAGGATCCTGAAACAACTGGTCCTCATCCAGTGCTTTTGTATAAACCAGTTGTATTTCAGCCCACTTTCACTAGTAGATTCTTGGCTGAAATATTCCGTCTGGGATTCTACAGCAACCAGTGTACAGAACTCTACTTGGCAAGAACTATCACTGTCGTAAGGGGGAAAGAATTTCCTTTCCCTTCTGGAGCCAACTATGCTAATTCTCCTATAATACTTACTAAAGTGCAAGCCAATATCTAGCTAAAACACTGCATTCCAAGATACTTTTAGCACTGCTTAAATGCTGTGCTTGCTAATGGGCTGAATGCTATTAAAAAACAAACCTGATTTCTTCTGAATCAAACACTGTCTAAGGGCTGGCAAGGAGCAGGTGGTAGGAAAGGCAGTTGGACTTCATTAGTGACTGAGACAAATGAGTGTATTAAGTAACATAGTTCTTTTCAAAGGTCTCAAACAGGTGTGACAGTACACAAAAAACTGCAACCAGCAGCAAGTGTTATCAGTACTTACTGTACGCACTCACTCAACTTCTAAGGCAGCAGTAATTGCATCAGTTGTTTCTTTTGAAATATCTCACCTGGTAGGCAGCTGCACAGCAAGATGAGGAGAAATGCTCCAAGCCAGATTTACATTATCCTTCCACTGCTTCTCACTGAGACTGATGTATTTAGACCTCCAGTTTGCTACACTGCTCTCTCCAGTTTGATCCAACTCGAGCTCAGGGGAAGACAGTGGGTTGTACCATGTGATCAAGCGTTCAATCTCAGTAGCCTGAGGGAAACAGGAAAAAAAAGGGTTCTCTGGAAGAAGTAAAACACTCTCTCTCATACTTTAGTTTATACATCTTGCAACAATAAGAGGGTCTTAGAAATGAATGCAGTTTGCCCATCCTTCTGACTCACCAGCAATGAGAGCAGTAACGTCCTGCGCTTCATGTAGTACTTATGCAGCTGTGTCCCCCTGTTCGTCTTTTTGGACATTCCTGGAGAAAAAGATAAAGTTTTTGGTGGTTTTTGTTCAGTAGATTAGACTGTACTTTCAAACTGTCCACACCTGGAAATATTAACACAGAAGAACTGAATAACCACAGGACACCTGTAATTTAGATCAGAGCGGCGGCAGGAAGTCAGCACCGCAGCCACTCATCGTGCAGGTGTTCTTTGAATATATGGAGTTCAGCAGGCTACAGGGATATCATTGTAGCCAGCAGTGCATTCACTTTAGGAACACGACCGTCTACTGAAAAGAAAGAGCATGCAGTTTTAAAACGGTACAAAAACACAGTCCACGATCTAATGTCACTCTGCTGTCCCCAAAAACCACTAGAGGCATGTTCCCACAAAGCAAGAAATTTCCTTATAGGATTTCAATGTATCTTGACCTCCTCCGGTCTTATTTCTCCTGCACTAGAGAATTGAACATTCTATCAAAAAACTCAGGTGATTTCAGAACTTTCCTGCTTGTTACCAGTGAGGCTTTTTCCGCCTTCTTTTTTCAGAGTTTGGCACTGGTAATTAAATACCCTGCCAGAATATGAACCTGATGTTGAAGGTAAATATTGACTTTAAATATCTGAACATAAACTATGCTGAAAAATTGGCTGTAATGAGCTGGTTACAATCAAAAAAATACCTGATTTTTTAGATATGGTTGACATGCCACTGGACAAAGGGTAAGTATTTATCCATCCTTGTGTAGCCTGTTGCCGAGATCCAACGTTGATATCCAGGTTGCTCCTTGTGTCTTGATTATCTAAGAACAGAGCACAGATCTGATGTAGAATCCAGTCAAGGAAACCAGACACTTTTAAAACAGCACTTAAAGGAACTCACCAGGTGGCACAAGTTGGCTGGCAGTCAGATACTTCTTGTCTGAGAACATTGCTGTCCAAAACTTGATCAATATGCTGATATCCTCACGGAGCCTCTTTTCCCCTTGTGTAGGAAACTTTGAAGGACAGCTTGAAGAAATCACACAAATAATGTGATGTTGAGTGCATTAGGGGAAAAAAACTCCCAGCAGTCAAAAACCCTCACCAACCTAATCAAGTCATATTTTTGATTCTGACTGAAATCTACAAGGATGAGACCATACATCACCACATTTTATCCTCATGGCTTTATTACGTCTGACTGAAGAGTACAAACTTCCAATTATAACTGGAAGTTAATGCAGCAGTCTGTCAGCATCCTGGATTCATTTGAATAATGGATATTAGGACTGACTGACCTCCTCACATTCAGACGTTCCTATAATTAAATTTTCTTTTGTGCCTGTGTCAAATGTTGAAATAATCAGATTCATTGTGGCTGTATTTTCAAAACAATGATACTGTATTTCAGCCACACACACTCTAACAGCAATTCTTTAAACATTATAAATCTAGATACAATTTTGAGCACTGAATAAACTTCAAAATAAGGAAAAAAAGGAAAAGAACAAAAACATTCTTGCTTTTTAAACCACACATAAAATCTGAAACTAATATCTAAGCCTCTTTGAGATAGTTTATGAACCATACTAAAGCACAAGACAAGTTTCTGTTAAAGTGGGTAAAAAAGGAAAGAAAGAAAAATCACTAGAAGAGAAAGCTGCTGCTTTGAAGTAACACTGAAGGTTCAGGGAAAAACACAAACACATTTTCAGTGAGTTGTTTCAAATAAAAGAGTACCTGAAATAATCAAAGGCAGTTGAATAAATCTTTTCTCTCAAAACATTTCGGATAGTTGCATTTGGAACCACATCAGCATGCAGCAAAGACAAACCCAGGGTCAGCAACCTAATAAGCAAAATAGAGAATGGAAATGCTGGCTCTCCCAAAATCATGACCAATATACCACCATGCAAACCACAACTACAGCTGTAACTGCAGCCTGAGAAGTGTATGTTTCAGAGCTCTTGGCAACCTGTTCACATTATCATCAGTCTGTTCCCAAAGCTGTGACTGCTGAACCACAGAAAGTGAAAGCCTTCAAGTCACAAAAGGTGAAAACAACTGATGAAGCAAAGACTAGATCCACGGCTAGATCCATGATGTGGGCAATTCACTATATGAAATCATCCCATGAAATTTCCTGAACACCAAAGAATTACTTTCAAGCTGAAGTGATCAACTTCTGCTTTGAAAACAGAGCTTAGACTTTATCATTGCAGACTTTTAAAGCAATTTTCATCACTTGAAGCCAAGGACAAGTTAAACATGTAGCGTTTCGTTGTTTTCTTCCATCTCTCTATAACATTATTTCTTCTCCCTATAATCTCATTTCTTATTTCTGTGATTCCAGAAGGAAAAACCCAAAAGTACTCACTTAAATCGGGGCCCAATGGCTGCCACGTGCCGGTTCAAGCTGCCTTTCGCCCCCCCGATGTTCAGGGACAGGGACCGCTGGAGTAGGCTGGAGAAGATCTCGATTTGGTCAGAACTGCAGTATTTGGCTATTTCAAACCTCTGCACCAAAAACTGAGAAAGAGAGAGACATACCATGCCTCCTTTGACCTTGTTGAATTTCAAACCTCACCCCCAGACTTCTCTGTTTCAAACACCTTTCTCCCCCTCAATGATTATGCTCATCTAAACAGAGTGTGTCTCCTGGCTGTGAGCACATGACTCCAGTCCTTTCCCAAATCACAGCAACAGGAACTACAGACTGCCACAGGTGGGACATTCCAGAAGAAATACACACCTCTATCCAGATGTAATGTGGAGTCACCTCTGGTGGACAGGGCCTTGGCTGGCTCTCCTCCGAGGCTGCTAATGGATCTGCTTCTTTCTGCTCTGCAGAAAACAGCCCAACTTTCTGCTCCACTGTCATTTGCCAGGCTCCTGCCATTTCCCGCATGAACTGCAAAAAGGAAGGTGACAGTGCTTCTCGTTTCAAAAGCATCTTCTTATATGGAAGGCACAATCTTTCTCCACAGCACACACAAGAACCTACTACATCAATTAAAATTCACTGCAGTGCTGATGGAGAGGCAGAGACAAGCCTATACATCCCACTTGAAAGAAAATGTTTCTTTCATATCCTAAATTACAAAAGGAAGAGAGACTCCCCCAGAATCTCAGCTAGTAACAGAAAGACTGCAGGCAGCAGCAGCCAGGCACTGTATCTTGTTGAGGAGACTGAACTGTTAGATCAGCCCATGCCATCCATGCTCCTGCTTTACTAAAGGATGCTGCTTCCCACATGAGCCCAGCAGAGAAAAGCACCTGCCAGGTTCCCGTGACCTGCAGGACACAGTTTGGCCCCTGAGCACACCCTGGCTGATCAAGCACAACATAAAGATGTTGAATGCACATAATTCAGTTTTGCTGATCCTGCTCTCAGGAGCAGCATCCTCTGTAGTAAGGGGGCTGAGCAACCAAGGGTGCTTCTCTGTTCTCCTCAACAAGATACAAAGACCAAATGCCCAGTGGAAAAAAAATGAACCTGATGCTTAAGAAGGTAACCACTGAAACCTGCACATAAACTCAACTAAGTAAATTCAGATGGATGATTATCTCCAGCCAGTGAAACACTTGGTACTCCCTAAGCAAAGCAATTACCAGAGGCAGCTTTCTCAGCTGTGTGGACTGTCACTACACCACGCTGAGTTGCTTTATTACTATTACATTGATCCCCATCTCACAAAATACAACTGGTTTAGCCTGTTACAGGATTAGGACATTTGCAAGCCTATGTTTTTATGTATTGTGCAATACCAGATACCAGAGGCTGATTAATGAGCAGGGACACTGACTTCTCTTTGTTTTAAAACACCATTCTATAGTTTGTGATAGTATAGAGTCAATCCATGAACAGCTCAGGCATCTCATCAGCAAAGTAAATTCTACAGCTGAGATTCTAACAGGTTTCTTTTGCTGTAACATTTATGCTGTTGAGAAAGATCTGTTTCCCACAATCCACCTCGTGAGGGTGCTCAGACTTCCAACAACACAGGAAGAGAGAATTCTTGGCAGGCTAAAGTGATTAACAGTGCATTTAAACATCTTTGACACAGATTCATAATATCTGTGAATCTCTCAAAATCTTCTCTCTTCCCCCTCGCAGGGGCAGAGAATGACTAGTTAAATGGCTTCCTACCGGCACTTCTATTCCATTCTTGGCAGCAAGCAGCCACTCCCAGCAAGCAATTGCTGTTTCCATGCCATGTTCATTGAACATTCGCAGGGGTCCCCAACACAGATGATGAAGGAGCTGGGGATCACAGTCTGAAAACAAACATTCACTCAGATTTCTCCAGCAGAACAACTGCTTTCCACATCACCATGAAATTGGTGCGTACCATAGGTAATAATCAGTTCCTAATAATAAATAGCTTCTGGTTTAAGGAGGCTTTTCCCCAATATAAGCCTAATTGAAAAAATTCAAAATGCAGTTTTGCTTCAAGTTGATGCATACTGGGTTGGTATAGGGATAGTTTTTGTAGTTTATTATTCTTGGCATTCACCGTCAGAAAGCAGAACTCCATTTGGTTTTCATTACCTTTGCTGCTTATTAGCAGTGCAGTCAACTTAAACATGGCCTGGGTGTAGAATTCAGTATTGCTTGATTCAAGAGCAGCATTCAGCTCTTTGACCATCAGTTTATTCAGGTCAGATGTTCGTCCTGTGGCATTTGAGAACTGAATCATTCCAGAAACCTGTGAAATTTAGGGGGGTTTTCAACAGAGAATAGTGTTTTTAGGAATCCAGTTTAGTATTGGTCATGTGCTGATTAAGGAACTCCACAAGCAGAGGCATCTTTTGTTACTACTTTACCAAATCTTTAGCTTTATCTGCAATCTAATCTTTAGCTTTATCTGCAAGACCAACAGTAAAATGATCTATTTAACAACTGAGGAAAATTATACTCTTTATCCTGAAGGGATTTAGAGACTATGCTTCACGTAATATAGACCCTACACCAGTACAGGTTGGAAGGACATCATCCCCTGAGAAGTGATGCCAGAGCTTGTGGCACATTCATGAGAAATCCTGTACTTACCTCTCCTGCATAACGGTTGCGCAAGTTAAGAGAAGCCATGAAGTTGGAGTAGTCCTTCTTCACACAAGTTGGTCTTTCAGTTAGCTGGGTTGCCTATGGCCAGACCATAACAAGGTGTTTATACTGCTCCTATCAGACCATTTGTCTCTTTATCTTTTTATTCCTTCATATATGTTTTAAATTTTCTTGCACTTATAATCGGAGTCATATCAGGACTGTTATGTACAACAGCACCAGAACTGATAAAAATCAAATAAGGAGTATGTGCTGGAAGGGACCTACAGGGGTCAACGAGTCCAACTCCTGGCCCTGCACAGGACAAACCCAACAATCACACCACACCACTGGGAACACTGTCCAAACACTTCTTGAACTCTGTCAGGCTTGGTGCAGTAACCACTTCCCTGGGGAGCCTGTTCCTGTGCCCAGCCACCCTCTGAATGAAGAACCTTTACCTAATACCCAGCCTTAAACCTCCCCTGACACAGCTTCATGACATTGCCTCGGGTCCTGTCACTGGTCACCAGAGAGGAGATCAGTGCCTGCCACTCTGCTGCCCCTTGTGAGGAAGCTGTAGGCAGCACCGAGGTCTCTCCTCAGCCCTCTAATTTGTGGAGGTCTCTCTGCAGGTGCACAAAGGAACAAATGGTACTCACGCCCAGAGTGGTGTTCTGCCTGTTGTAGCCTGCAAAGTGCAAAACACTTTCCGTAGCCATGGCCAGTCCTGTGTGCTGGGACAATCCTGATACCCAGTTCTGATGTTTGTTTAGATACTCCTGAAAAAAAAAACCCAAACCACGTGATTATCTTCACAACAAGGCAGCTCATAAGCAAGTGTTGCATCACTCCAAACTATGGGAAACTTAATTCTACACATACATGACAAAAGACTGTCCCTACTCATCCCTTCCAGGCACTGTTCCCCTGGCAATAAGATTTTCTGAATATCCTCCTAAATACACAAAGAGTAAGACTCCTTGTATATTCAAAATGAATAAGGTTATCAAGATAAATGGTTGAAGGCTGAGATCTTCTCTTAAAAGAATCACTTCTGACAAAAAAACCCTTACGAGATGAAGTGTTTTGGACTACATGGAGGAAAGGAATATAATTAGTTGTCCTTTCACACAAGGATAGAATCCCTTGAAGTTCTTTTTTTAGGGAAGGAAATATAAAATTCAGGTAGATTTGGAGTATCCAAGATCTGCATAAATCCAACTTTCACAGAAGCAGGCCCATTACCTGTAGATGAGATTTTGTAACAGAGGGAGCCCATTTCATTGCCTCTTGCAGAATCATCCCACAGCGTGCAGCAAAGTCCTTGACTATACTCTAGAATAAAAAGCATCAACACAATCAGTAAAATACAGGACATCTAACATGAGGCACTGGTCTTAATGGTGTAGTAAGTAACATAGGGAGCAAGGCAGTTGCAGCAACATGACACAGTTAAAATTTTCTGTAACAGTTGAATGTGCCCTTCATGAGAAAGGAACTGTCACACTTTAAGTCAAGTAAAATAGCAAAATTCAGAAAAACATAAATACTGTGTGTCACATCCAATTAGAAAAATCTTACCCAGGGAAGTATTCTTTAAAAATGACCATTCAGAGTAGCTCACTAATTTATCTCCAAGCTATGAAACAAGGCATTACTTCATTCTTTGATAAATCAAGGAGGGCCACCCACCTCTCTGGCTTCATGCGTGTCAGGGACTGTTATTCTGTATGGAGCATCAGGAATGTCATAGTATGGTTGGTCCTTGTGAATATCCTAAACAGAAACAATTACCAACTCTCAGTAAGGCAAAATTCAACATCACTTGACATTAACACTACAGGTAGCAAACAAGAAGCCTGATTACCAAACCTTTTTTGCTAACATTCGCTCTCAACGTGAACAGCTCTAGAAGAAACTGTTTGTATTACAGTTTGTTTTTTAGAATAAATAATTTCGAAAATCCAAAGCATTCTCTTCACCATTTAGTACAAAAATAAAACTCTATCACGCATTTCCATCTTCAAAAATTCTGGCATGTAATAGATTCAAGAAATATGGATACACATACACAAACTGGAGATAATACAATCTGAAAACCATAATTCACAGAAGACCAAACAAACCACAAACCAGAAAAACATCACCGAATTTTTATTTTAAATGAGACATTTCAACAATTATAAACCACATCTGACAACAACTTTTTAGCACTAGTTTTACTACTTATGAAATAGCGTTGCAAAGATAATTCTTGCTTCACAGAATTTAAAATTAAGATTTTATCAACCTTAATAGAAGGAAAACCAAATTATGAACTCAAGTATCAAATAAATGCAGAACAAAGCAAAAAAAATAAGTTCTAGGAAAGAAAAGCACTTACTGCACTAAGAGACAGAGACAATGTCTGCAGAATATCTAGCATAGTCTTCAGCACAGTTCCACTCCACAGCAAGTGAGGAAATCTAGAGCAAGACAGAATTCAGAAACACAATAACCATGGAGAGCTGAAGAAGGACATTATTTTATCAAGGGAGCTGCTGCAAGAGCCAGCTTCATACATCCCTAGGTAAGATCATACTCAACAAAAGCCACAGAGCCTGCCATGGCTCGTGTCAGCCTGGCTTGACCCAGAGCCAAAAGCTGAGGAGAGCTATTTCATAGGAGTTGAGATTGCATTTGTACCATGGGCACTTTGCTTTGCTCCACCCACGGGAATACTCAGCAGACACACATTTTAACCAGGGGTTTCAGAGCTCAGGCTAAAAATACTACTGAATGTTATTTTTCAAGGAGACGTTTCAGCAGCAGTAGCAGGCAATAAATCCACTTGACCAGTGTCACCAAGTGCCTAAGCAACCACTAAACAGTCATTGTGGAAAGAGAAACATGAAATCTATACTCACTTGTCTACCAGTCCAGATAAGTACTTGTCTGCAACTCTCCTGATCCTCTTGTGAATGTGGTTGAAATTCACCAGCAAGAACTGAGCATGTCTCTCCAGCTCTTCTTCATTCTCCTTAGTTTTAGGCTAAAAAACATGCCAAGGAGAAGTATGAAGCTCTTAAAGGAAAAGACAAACTCACTTCCATAAACTGAAATAAGAATATTTATACAAATTCAAAATTTTAGTTTCCAGGTAACCTACTTTATCAGCCATCATTGACAGGAAAGCCTCAAACACCTTATCAGCAACAGCTATCACACACTGCATCATGCCTGAAGAACAGAGAGAAGTGACAGGTTTGATTGTCAAAACTACATCTGTTTTATAAACCATGCTTAACAGTAAAAAAGTGTTTATGTTTACTCAGCCAATATTGAACTTGTTTCAAAACAAAACCAGCGTTCTTGGCAAGAATAAAGCAGCAGCAATCTGGTGAACATGATTCATTTTGTTACATAGCTGCTTGATTTGTTTCTGCTCTGCAGACCGGGAAGATAATTTCCTCATATCTCAAGTTGAGAGAAAACCGAGACAGGTAAATCTTACCAGATTTGTCCTTTTGAATTGCTTTATCTTCAAAATAGCAAAACATGACTTGGAAGCGATCTTGGTCAGTTGAACGCAGCACCCTAGGGAAGGAGAGTTTTGTGAGTTGGGATGTTTGGGATTTTGTTTATTTGTTTCAGTTTTTGTTTATTTTAGATTTTGTTTGTTTCAGGGATTTACTGATTGTGTTGTTTTAGGAGTTTCTTTGCTGTTTCATCAGTGAAAAAACTAAATATAGATAAACATATACCTCATATACTCGAGGCGGTAAACAGAAAGGAGATAGGTAGACATGGCGAAGTCCAACTTATTGATCAACGCTGACACTTCTGGAGGAGGATCCAAGAGATTGATTATGGTACTCCGCAATTCATTCAATTCAGCCTAGAGATGAATACATGAAGTTATCTGAAGTGGGAGTCCTGTATTAGTTTGTGTCCTCAAACACGCATTCAGCTTTTTTTTAACGTTTCAACCTTCACAAACAGATATCACAGATACCATGGCATTTAACACTAGCAGACATTATGGAAAAAGGTAATAGAAGAAATGAATTCCTACAGAAGTCACGGTGTCATTCTTCATGGCAGAATTGTACTGCAGAACAGATCGTAGTGGCTCTTTGCTGGGAAATGTGAGTAATGGAGACTTGGTGGCAATTTCGCACACACCTTCATACCATTCTTCTGGCCAAAGACCTGGAACAGAAGTAGAAAGAGGAAGGTGGAATGAGGGATTAAAAAAAGCAATCAAGTTTCACAAAGGCATCCGCACTACCAAGCTTTGCACTACTTCTAGGGCACATTTTTCATGTTCTTAAGCACAGACACTCAACACATGTGATCCATGTTCCAAACTTAGTAAGTACGTTTAGGGGAAATTTTTACTTAATTACCATTGTACCCCATTGTGTCTGATCTTCCATTTCAGGAACGTGGCTATTAAAACTCAAAACTAAGGCTATTAACTTAGGAATAAAACTAAGTACAAGTTGTATGGTGCTGAATCTGGTAACAAAACTGCAAAGGTTTAAAGAAATCCCACCAGAGAACTGTCATGTAAGCTGTTTGCTTTGAAGTGTCTTTATGCTTGTAATTTTTCTTCCAGCTACTGTGAATAATTTCCTTGTAGTTGTATTTACATTCATCAGAAGTTTAAATGTGAGCAGCAAAGTTGTCCTCTTAGGATGTACAGTACCTGATCCTTCCACAGCGAATCCCATCAGCACCGAATACAACCAGAAATCGCGGAACAGCTTCTGCAGCCTGGGCTTGGCCTCCTTGATGGGTGGCAAGCGCCTAGTCAGCTACCAAAGAAATAAAAATTAACATTAGAAAATGGTGGCAGTTAGAATAACTTAATTCCACACTAAGGAATCAATTCATGTACCTTCTTTACTACGATTTACAGAGGTAACATTCTTTGTCACCTATGAAAACTAGTATTATACTGCTATTGTTACATTGAAGGAATTAGGTTCTTTCTGGAGAGCTGAAAGGCTTTTGAGATGCCTGAAGTAACAATTTCCTTTGTTTTACACAGGAATAACACCATGCTGATACAGTAACCTCTGAGGAGAATGCATAATATTAGTATACTACCCACTGCAGGGAGGAAGAGACCACATGGTCCTTTAAAGTGTGCTGAAGACAATGCCATGCAGCTTTGCTTCAGTGTAAAGGAACTCCAAACTAAATAAATATTAGTCAAAAACACTTCTGGTTGCTATTATTTATCAGCTTTGTGGAAATATATTGAGGCACCAATTGGGGATCTTTCATTGTTTGCACCCACGCACAGAATGACATCAGTTCTGAAGAATTTACTATCTAAACAAGCAAGTAAAAGAGCATTATTTTCAGCACATTTTATTAAAATTCTCTGATACTTTTTGCACAGCTGCTACCACCGGAGGAGCAGTATATCCTCTCAGCCAACATGATACACAATTTTAGATAAATTTATATAACAAAGATCATAGTGTGCTATCCTAAAGAGAGTTAAAGCACAGGCAGTGTATAAAAAGTAAAAGAAATTGTCCATTAAACTGCAAGCTTTATTCAATATGACGGTATGTTACTACCGTAAACTTTATTAACAAAATGTTACATTCTAATCTAGCTTGAAGGAGTTTTCTTTAACCACAATAATTCACTCTAGGTATGAGAGCCAGCAGTACTTCAGCGAAACCTCACATAAAGCCAACTCTGGATTTATTTGTAAACCATGAGGGAGATCAGTCATTTAACAAAAAGAAAAGCATGAAAAAATCCCTCTATTTTAATAAAACCAGTCTGAGCTTAAGCTGGTGAACAGCACTATGGTAAAAAGCTGCTTGTGGAATGGAAATCTTTGCACCAATACAACACCAGCTGAAGAAGCCCCATCACAACCACAGAGACCTCAAACACATTTGCACTAAGATGCTCCCCCCTTCCCCCACTTCAGCACAAAATTGCAGCTGCATGGCTTTTCCTGTCATTAACAGTCAAGTTTATGTGCATGCTTGACTTTGAAACTTCACATACACACCGATTTTTGCTCAGAGATCTTCCTCAAAAGGCAAGAAGTACCTGCAAAGCCATAAAAGTAGTTCAACAAACAACAGAGAATTCAGCAGAGATCACTAGGCAAGGGAGGGATTTTGGCTGACGAAGTAAGTTTAGCAGTGTTTGGTTTAGAGAATGTTTACTTTGGGAGATACACAAAAAACCAGCGTCAAAGTTCAGATTTAAACCCTGCCGTTCCCTTTACTTGAGCTTTTCAACACATCCTTCCCATACAGTGGCTTAAAGGTAAGCTTCATTTACCTCTCCTGTTATTTTAGATCTCACCAAAGACATACATATTGCAGAGAAGGGGAATGTTTTGCCTGTGTAACTGCAGCTAAGCAATAACTGAACTTTGGTGAAGACGAGAATGTAAAATTGGGAATACAGACAGCAAATTCTGCTGTGCCAAGAACAGAAAATGTTTATCAATGGTTACTGGACAGAGTATCTGAGCCCTAAGGGCCTGACTTCTGGGGGCGGGGAAAAAACCAATGAATTTATGAAGAAACAATAAGAAAAAGATTGACTCGAGATGTTCAGTCACCCTTTAAAATAATTTCATAAGCATCTTATTTGGATCCTTCATTTTTCCAAAACAATGTATTCTTTTATACGGGGGGATCACCTTAAATGGTTTTAGGATTTAAAGCAAATTAGTCTGGGGAGAGTTTCAAAAATTAAATTGTCAGCTCAGTTATTTCAATCCTGTTACAACATGTTTGAAAATATTTTCCTTCAAGGTTTTATTCACTGAAATGCAGGTCAGTGAACAGGTACAGGTATGTGAACCTTTATTTTTACACAACAGCTCTCTTTCCTAACTTAAAAAGCATTTTAATCAACACCTTAGTAAGATTTTTGTTTTAACTGTATTCAGTATTTTGTCATGTATTATATTGTAAATAACTGTCTTTTTACTCAAGAAAGTGTATCAATTGAGATTAACTTTATAAATTCATGAAATAACTTAACTATAAAGTCTGAGCAAAACCCAAGGCCTGGCATTCAGATACCCATTCAGTTTCAGCTGACAGAGCTATTGAACACCTACATTTTGATCTCTGACTGTCACAGGAGGGAACTATACTTTTTCATATCTTTTTAATATCATTGGAATTACTGCACCCAATATTATGGTGAAAAGTCTCTCAGACTCACTTCTTGATAAAGGGTTTTACAGCTGAGTAAGTCTGAGGGATTCTCTTCAAATACATACCTAAGAAAATTCTTGATTTAAAAACTAATTTAAAAATGCAACAGTCCAATACTCAGTAGATGAAGCAATTGATTAAGTTTCCCTTAGAAAAATGCAGGCTCTACTTAAATGTATTCTCACACAAAACAGGTGAGGTTATGAATCTAGAACTGGGATCACAGTAAGCCTAGAGAAACAAAGTTCTGAAGGGAGCTCACAGAGACTTCACATCATGAAGAAAACAGAGAGCACCATGAGTTCTGCAGTGCTACACAAAAGTAAAGTGAAACAAAACATAACTAAGCCAAAAGCAGAATCAAGCCAATTCATTACAAAAGTGGCAGATGAGGACAGAGCTGCAGAAAGGGTGCACAGACATTGAGTAACACACCCGAGTAAGGCCATGAGCCGGCCAGGACAGATGTTTATGCCCAACACTTCCCCCACTGCAGTCCCACTAAAGGTACTCAGTGCAAATACACGTCTTTCTACATGCCTAGATCTCCTTTATTCAGGAGATTGCTGTCTTGCTTTTCCAAAATACTCCCTCAAAACTTCCATTTTTGTTCTAGCTACAGGATGTTTGTTTTTCAGTTTTTTCAGTACATGTCAGCCTTCTGGTATGCTCCTGCAGGCGATTGGATCAGGAGTCCCTCTTCATCCTACCAAGCTCAAATCTTCAAACTTAACTTCACACTGTATTTTCAGCACACACTACTCACACAGTTAGTGCACAGTTTAAGTGAAACCGTTTACAAATAAAGAGCCCCACATATTTTGGGTAATGAGTTTGTTACTGTTGAAATATGCCAGTAATGACTATTTGTATGGGAGGAGGTCAACCAATTCTTTGGCAGGCTGGAGGCATTGTGTAAGCAAAAACAATTACCAGTAAAACAGACTTATCCATCTAACTGACACTAAAAAACAGTGCTGTCAAATAAGGTAACCACAGCTCTTCTGCTGTGACAGAAATCAGCATGGACCTAAAACCATGGAATAGATAACTAAAATTCAATTACCCTCGGCTCTCTCAACTGTGTTACGTTGTCTTCCAGGCTTTCACTTGTCAGAATGAAGTTCCTATTTCAATTGCTTGCCCTTGCTCTCATCATAACCTCCACATTTTGTGGAGTCAAGGACGTCACTCAGCATTTTGAAAGCCTTAACAGTGCACAGCCACATGAAAACGGGACTTATATGCCAAACCTACCACTCGAGTTCCACAGAGAAAACACCATCACTAATGACTTGATCCCTGAAGAGGAGGAGGAAGAGGACTACCTAGATCTCGACAAGATACTGAGTGAAGATGACTACAGTGATGTTATTGATGCTGCCCCACATATAGTTTCTGAAGTTCAGCAAGGAAATATTCTTGAACTATTCCAGGGCAAAACCAGAATCCAGCGCCTCAATATCCTCAACGCAAACTTTGGCTTCAACCTTTACCGCAGTGTGGCAGACAAGGCCAGCTCCTCAGACAATATTATCATGGCTCCTGTTGGTATTTCCACTGCAATGGCTATGATTTCCCTGGGGCTGAAGGATCAAACCCAGCAAGAAGTGTTATCTGTTCTTGGCTTTCAAGACTTCATTAATGCCAGCAGCAAATACGAGCTCATGACGGTTCACAACCTCTTCCGCAAACTCACCCATCGGCTCTTCAGGCGCAACTTTGGCTACACACTGAGGTCTGTCAATGACCTTTATATTCATAAGGACTTTTCTATTCTGAACGACTTCAAAAACAATATGAAAACATACTACTTTGCTGATGCCCAACCAGCTGATTTCTCAGATCCCAGCTTCATAGCCAAAACCAATGAACGCATCTTGAAGCTGACCAAGGGATTAATAAAGGAAGCTCTCGTGAATATAAACCCTACAACGCTGATGATGATTCTTAATTGTCTTTACTTTAAAGGTAAGACTCTGTTATTTCTATCTTAGTGATGGATTTTCTCAGTTTGCAATGCACTGCCATATGTCATTAGGATCCCAGACAGAACTTAAATCTAATGTACACTACAAAAAACGTACTGACTCCCTCATCAAGAATCTCTATTATTAGCCCATTTTTGCCTGTTTCTGCAGCACAACGATGTTTCAGTCATGCTCTGAAGTTAGTGGGTATTTGGGTATTGTATAAATAAAGCAAATGCTTCCTACATCCAAAACCTGAAAGAGTCATAGTAAGACAGAAAAACAATATATGAATGCAGAATAGCCCCAGAACTCATGAGCTTTGTGGAAGTCTCAGATGGGGAGGTATAGATGCATATGCAAGTCATTAGTCACATTCAGTCCTGGCATCGCTGAAATGGTACAGGTTGAGTTCAGTTTAAGCACTTAACATTTCTGAAGTGTTCAGGACTCATACAAACAACTTCAAAGAATTTCAGCTTGAAGGAAGCAATTTTTTAATACGATCAGAGCGTGATCCTTGTCAACAAGTCCATACAGGGGACCTAAGAGAATAACCAAAACACTGTTCTTCTACAACTAAAATCAAACACATTCACTACATGGAATATTTCAGTTAACTCAGCAGGAACTGTCCGCTGATATGAGCTCCTTCATGTATCACTATAGGCTGAATAGTTAAAGAGGCTTGAAGTAAAGAATGTACAATATATTCTTATTACAAACTCTTATTTTCACTGTCTTTACATTTAAACTAAGAGCCTGTGGTGAGATTTTCATGATAAGTTATCTGCCTCAGGTTAGAAGTTTGTTAATTTTTCAACAAACTTTTAAAATTATTTCAAATGAGTAAGAGGTAGGATGTGCCACTGAAAGAAGAACTGAGGATAAAAGGAAATCTGTTACTGTCTGTTTAAGATGAAAATCAGATGAAGGTGATTTAAAACACAGGTAAGGAAAGACAGATTAGCCCAAAAGTGTAAGAGTGTTTGCAAGTACAACACACTCCTTTCCATAATTCATAAAGGAGTTTCTTTTTCCCCAGTTACGTCCCTGCTTCCAGGAAGCAAAGGCCTCTCTTACACCTGCCATCTCAGCGGGTTATAGAAGTAACATTCCTATAAACGCACCTTTCCCCACTCACTTGCAAGGAATTACTTCCTTGAATAATGCCACTTATCTCTAAGAGAATCTGAAGCAATCATTAGCATAAAATCCAGATAATCCCCTATTCTCAGGTACCACCCAACAGGCACTTACTTGTATCCTTGACTACATCTCTGATGATCATATCATACTAAATACAGAGCTTTACTGCCTGTTAGACCATCCTGAGAAAAGGACTATACAAAGTGAAACAGATACATTTTTTTTTCATAATTTGGTCAAATTTTAAATACCCTTTTGTTTCACTCTGAAATTATTAAATACTTGTGCTATCCCAAAATAACAAAAACACCACAAAAATAGACAACTGTAGTATTTGAACTCTTGAGTTATCAAGGTCAAAAAGATTTTTGGCTTTTTCTTCTGCCCATGAAGCCCTGTTAGTCCAAACTGCCTTGGTGCCATGTGCTGAAGGCTGTAATTTCTAACCCTCAAAAGACAGATCAATTCTCTACTGCTCTCATTCTTTTGTCTTATAGTGACAGTCTCCTGGGAATTCTGAGCGGAACTGAACTTTTTAAAAGCAAGTTCTGCTCCTGGGTTTCTTAGTTTCCCCACTACTCCTTCTAACACGTCAAATTTTGTCCACATCTTTCCATTTGCATTGTTTGTACCACTGCAGAAAAGCTCTGTTAAGCCCTCAGAACTAAGAAACCTATAAGCATTTTCAGATATACAGAGATGCTCAGTACAAGTGAGACTGAGCAGTGGGATACCTGACAAACACTGTGAGGTTTCAAGCTCCTTTTATATTAAAGACCACCAAGAAACTATTGGAAACCATTTAAGTTGGTAAGAAGCACGTTTTATCTTGTATAGATGTCCAGTCTACCCCCCATTTTGCACAGCTCTGAGCAATCGTTTATGAGCTTCCTATCAAGTAGGAGCTGGTTATTTTAGCCATGGCAGTTTTGCTAACTGACAAATGTTGACAGGTCCAAAATGTCCTGATTTTTCCTGAGATTTCGGTCACAAATGCGAAAGAGGAGTCACTCAATGGAGACAACACCTGCCACCATAGATGGATCCAGAAGACATCTTGGGGGCAGATTCAAAACAGAAAGTCACAAAAGTCGTAAGTGCCAGCTAATTTCAGCTGGCTACACAGCTCCTGCTGGGGATCAGTATTCTACCCCAAGACAAACACGTTGCAAAACTGAATCCAAGAAAAATGTTCCCCAGCTCCTCTCTTTCACTAGGAAGAGCTGATTATGCCTCCCATCCCTCACCGGATGGCAGTGCTGCTGAAGCTCCCCTGGCCCACAGCAGCTCCATCTCATTGGCCAGCTGGAGTCCTACACCTGTGAATTCTGCTCCCTGAAGAACAGCCAGGTACTGGGTTTTCCTTAGAAGTGAGACAATTTGTTGGGGAATAGCATAATCCATTTTACACCCCATACCTTTCAGGCTATTAACCACAGTCTGATCGCTTTTCAAACTGGCCCCCATCAGCCTGACATGTGCAGGAACTATTAGAATGAAAGTTAGACGTATGGGTTTTCTTTTCTTATTCACAGTCAATCTGGCAAAGTCAGACTAAGGAACCCATTAAGATTATATTGTAGGCTCTCCACACAGTCACAGTCACATTCCTCACATGCTCACTTGCCAATGATGACCTAAACTCCTGAGTTTTTACAGGAAATACTGGTAACCCTATTTCCACTATAATCTCCTAGCTTTGTCTGCCCCTTAAGAAATGATGTTTATTCCAGAGCCTCAGTTCTGTAAAAAGACCAAGGAAACACTGCATTTAAAAAACCTTCTTTCAAACAGTCAATAAATATTTCTGGTATCCAGAGTATCTCCACATAATAAGCTTCAAACCCTGATGGCAAAGCTTTCTGGGCTGCAAAATGTGTTGGACTGCATTATTTGGGCATTAACCCATCAGATTTCAGCACATCTACAGGAGCCTGTTATCACATCAAATTGCATCATAGAATTAAGCAGTCAACACCCCAACTCTTCATGTTAAGACAGAAAATGAACCAGTCTGAGTGAAGTAAGGTAAGGTAATGCCTTCAGCATAGCATCTTTGACAACCTTACACAAAACGAAACCAGCCCTTGCTTAGCTTGATACACCACTAACGTTCTCCAAAGAGATGCCTTCAGAACTGGATTCAAGCAGCACATCTCTCAGAAAATACGGCTGGGTCAGGCGTTCTGCTAGAGGCAAACCCTAAAAAATATTTTGCATCTGTTTAAATTTCTAGGTTCCTCATAATACACACCATCCACATTCGTATTTCTGGTTTGGGCGCACCTGCTTTTGAAATTCAGAACACTCAAATCAGACAAATGTTAAGTTAGAAAGCCAGGAATTTTGAAGTCACTTTAAAACTTGTCTTCTAATTGAGGCTTCACTGAAATCAACAATCCCCTACAGTAACTCCCAAGCCACGTGACTTAAAGCTTAGCGTAAACCTATTCTGGGAACATTTTTTAAACAGCCACCTTGGGGTTTTATCTGTTTTCTGCATTGTATTAACAGGAACTTGGGAGAATAAGTTTCCAGTGGAAATGACCACGAAGAGAAGTTTCCGGCTGAACGAGAAGCAGACGGTGAAGGTGCCGATGATGCAGACCAAAGGCACCTTCCTGGCTGCTGCTGACCCCGAGCTGGACTGCGGCGTCATCCAGCTCCCCTTCGTGGGCAACATCAGCATGCTCGTGGTGCTCCCACACAAACTGGCCGGCATGAAAGCCCTCGAAAAGCAGATCACACCTCAAGTGGTAGAAAAGTGGCAGAAGAGCATGACAAACAGGTATCTGCTGAAAAGCACATCCTGTTAAAAGTCTTAATGCATTTTCCTGATGAGACTGACAAGGGTAAATAAAGCATGCAGAGGATAATATATTTTGATAAAAAATATTAAACCTAAACAAAGCCTTCAAAAATGGATTTACTGAATTAAAAATCAGGACCTGTGATCTCTAAAAATTTAAATGCCATCAAGAAATCAAGGACGATTGGGGTAGAAAATTATAATGAAGTTTTAAAAATTCTTTCTATTGAGTATTTAACAATGCAGATTTAAAGAAAAAGTTCTTACTGATAAAGTTTACAGCGAAAAGGAAAATCAGGACTGTGAAAATAACAGATTATTGGTGCAGAATAACCTTGGTCACATCAGCCTATGTTCAGTTCAGCACTGAGCATTTCAACAGAGCTGTGCGTAAAGGAACACATTCCATAATCAACAAAGGACATCAAAATTATGAGAGAGGAAAAATAATAAAGCCTCCCTTGAGGAAGGTGGCAGAGTAGGTATATCTGTCTTCAGACTTGATAAAAAGAGATGATTTGATGTGCTATCCAGGAATTCAACCTATTTCTGTTGTATACAATAAGTGACAAATCTCCAGTTTATACTTCAGAAAATCTGACAGCTCTACACTTATTACAAGCCTGCACTGAACTGCTCGAAGTCACATATCTTATACATATAAATAATGCAAATCATTATAAATGAAATATCAAATTGACAAACTAACAGTTTTCCCAGGGGAATTAATTTTTTAAAGCACAGTTTTAAAAGTCATGATGCTCAAGTTTTGAAAGCAAAAGTACAGCCCTGTATATCTCTGTGTCCTGCTTGCTGAAGACGGCAAAAAATCCAAACCACAACAGGTCTGTGAAGCAAAGGAGTCATGCACATACACATCTGCTCAATGATTTTTCCTTTTTGTGTTTATTTTTTACTAGAACACGAGAAGTGGTTCTGCCTAAATTTAAGCTGGAGAAGACTTATAACTTAATTGATTATCTGAGATCCATGGGTATAGAAGAACTGTTCAATGGAAAAGGCAACTACTCCGGTATATCAGATGAGAAGGTCACCATTGACAGGGTATTTACTCCTCATTTCACCTCCTCTCTGATTAAACTCTATCACCCAATAACAGGGCAGCACAGTAATAATATTGCACAGTAAGCTAAAACAGTATTTTTGCCTCATCTTTTCTGGAGGACGTAGGAGGGAGGGTTGTGGGTTTGTCCTTGTTTATTCATATAATGAAGAACATGTTTAATCAGATGGCAAAGGCACTAAGAGTGCTGCGGTCAGTCAGGAACAGGCTTCTCCACAAAACAAACCCCAAAGGACTGGTGCTGTGTAGGGTCACCAGCAAGGGTGTGGGACATGGAGCGGGGAAGGCTGTGACCTAGGAGAGCCTCAATTTCTCTCGTTTGTTCTCCTGTTCTGTTTGTTTGAACAGTTCAATCACCAAGGCACAATCACGGTGAATGAGGAGGGCACGGAGGCTGCGACAATCACCACCGTGGGGTTCATGCCTCTCTCCACTCAGATCCGCTTTGTCGTCGACCGCCCCTTTTTGTTCCTGATCTATGAACACCGCACCAGCTGCCTCCTGTTCATGGGCAGAGTTGCCAACCCAGCCACATCTTAAAAGCAGAGAAGACCCTCCAACACTCTGTTACACATGGGCTGTATAATTACATGTTAAAATACCAGTATCATAAAGGAAAATTTATTGTCGTATTAGCCAATACAAAAGCCACTGGTATCAAAAGAAAATATATTATCTACAGGTAGTTTCTCATGAATGGACTCATGGCAGTAGATAATTTGACTGCAGTTTAAAATGGTTATTGCCATGTATTGATACAAGTGTATTACTAGACAAAAAAAATCACAAAGTAACTTACACTTTGTGTTCTGCATCAGTGCATAAAATGTAATCAATAAAGTATTTAGACAATCTGGATTCTTGAAATTTAGCTCTAAATTTGTGCTAGGATGTCTATGATAAATAGGACTAAGGAAATCCTGAATACCTGACCAGCCACGGGCACCTAAGGCTCTCCTGGGCATTTTACACAATCTAATTCGAAAAAGATCAAATGTCTCCATTCTTTCTTTTGCTTGCATCATTTAATGTTCAGTGAATACACACAACATGAATTAACATTCAGACTGATGCACACAATGAGCTTCATGGACCAGTGTATCAAGTAAGAGGAGACAGAAATGCCTTGGAGGAATGAAATACTAAGGGACCCATTACTTTTCCCCAATCTAACTTGTATTGCTTCAATATTTTCTCTGATCTTCATTGGTACAAGAGGTATCAGAATTAGGCCAACCTGGTAAATGATATAAATATCCTCAGAATACTCTTCAGAGGGAACGCAGTCAGCAAAATGCTCTTTTCGCTGGCTCAGTATCACCTAATCCTCTCTACAAAAAAAGCCATTTATAGCAATCACATAGCAAATGTTAATATTTCAGTGCACTCTCCATTCTTGATTTAGTGGACAAAACCTTTCAAGTCACTGCAAACTTTCTGAATCATTCCGGTAACAACACAAATGCTGTTCAAATGTGTCACGTTTGAAAATGAAAAGATTTACCCACACTCTGTAGAATATCACTGTCTACCCGGTACAAGGAACAGAGCTGCACCATATATTCAAATTATTAAACACAATGAACATACTCACCTCTGTACACCCTACTTTACATTATTCCTTTTAAAAAATGTGCCTCATAACCCAGTGAGAGTATTTTTATTACTTTTTGCAGTATCAAATACTGTATCAATCTATCTATATACATTATAAATTTGTCTTATGTTAGCAAAAAAATGCAAATAACCTATAAACCAACAGTTATTTTAAGATTTATGTATTTTCTTAAAAAGGTGTTTTTCCAATATTAAGTTTAACTTGTCGATTAAATTTTGCTTTTATATACTGCTGTTTGTAATTTTACATCTACTCCAATTATATGCTCCATACACAAAGCTTTTTAACCTGTCAGCCAGTGAAATACTGGTATTAGACGATGAAAAGATGAAGAGGATAGGAACTGATACTGAATAGGAAACTCAGATGTTTCCCCCTATTCCTGTCTTTTAAGTCCATCATGTGATAGACAATTTTCAGTACTGCAAGTGCACAACAGAAATCATTAACATTAATATACACATTTTATTGTTTTATCAGTATTCAAAAAGGAAAGCATATACAAAAAAGAAAAGCATATGCAAAAGATTAAATATTCATGCCCTAGATTTAATTAGTTTATCAATGATTGAATGAGCTGGAGCATCTGCAATACAGGTTTTTGAGACTTAAGTAAAGACAATTATTCAAGGCAAAGAGGTCAAGCAGAAAAGCAAATCAGCTACTGCTCAAAACTCATGATCTTCATACATTGTGCAAGAAAGTCAAATATTTGCTTCAACAACTATAATGTAACCATTAACTCTTGCTTCAGATTCTGGCACTATCTGACTGCATTTAAAGGTCACATTGGTTAAGAAAAATGCAGTTACCCCCAGCTACTCAGAACATATCATCAATAAAAATTTGAAACAGAAAAGTACTTCCATAACTTTTACATTAAGTCTCTAACAAGCACTAATCTTCTCTCAATATGCAAGGAATGGTCCTGCTTTCACTCCAATCAGTCACTGACAGCTGAAAAATGCCACCCACTACAACATCTCAATGCAGGACTAGCTGGCTCATGCAAAAACTGAGCAATTGAGTAACAGTGATCCAAGACATTTCTAAACATATTTCTGTAAAGTTATGAACTGGTCCTTGTGATCACTGCAGAATTTGGGGAGGGCTTATGTAGGAAACCAGTGGAAGAGATGTGGGAAGGAAAGGAACAGTCCTTTGATCTTTAACTAGTGCTAATTTTAGATTCTTCTCTTTGACAAGTGTGGGGGCAGAGTATGAAATGAATGCTTCTTTCCTGCTTGTTAATGGATGTGCAGTATGAACAAGTTACAATCAGGCATCCCTACTGCAAGCACGGGATACGTCCTTTTGTCCCACCAGCTGTGCAGGAAAAGTTCCACAGAATAATTCAGCCTCAGGAGGGAAAAAAGCAGCATGATGCCTTTTGTTCTTCAGGAAGTTTGTCTATGAATCTTTTAAACGTGACTTTTTTTTGGTAAAAGCTACAGCAGTTAGGCAAATAGTCCTGCTGACCTGGTAACACACCTTGGACGTATCAAATTTTCCACTGGAGATCTTGACCTACAATTTTTTCCTGAATTAGCACTTATACTTTGTTGAAATAAATGTTTTTTCCCCAGAAAAAAATGACATCCAAGACTGAACATAGACACGCTTCAGAATAAATGAGTCTGGCATGGACATCAGTGTCCTTGCATATCTCCAAAAATGCTTTCAGCCTGACAGTCAGTTCTCATTTCAGAAGACACAGGACACTTACCCCTCCTTTATCAATGACTTTTTTTTTCCCTTTTAAGAAGCAGAATTCACTGTGCTGCCAAACTAAGTTTTATTTTTCACTCTGTTTCTATTAACTTTTGTTTTTCACTTCTCCTCAGGCCACATATGTGCTGTTTATTACACTGCATGCCAAACACTATTCAAAGTAATATTCCCTGCAGTATTATTTAGCTCAAGAATCTCCTGAATTCATGGCTTGAAACAATCTAACCCTAAATCGCAAAAGATTCTTTATTTTCAAGAGATTTCTCATTATTAAACAAACTTTCCCCCCTTAGAGCAAGGTGTACTATTTTAAAGTAGTACTACATTTCTCCTGGATGGTAACCTCTGCACTAGCTGTCAATCAAACCATTCTGCTTGAA
The DNA here is from genome assembly GCA_013397755.1 of Cnemophilus loriae. Classification (NCBI taxonomy): domain Eukaryota; kingdom Metazoa; phylum Chordata; class Aves; order Passeriformes; family Corvidae; genus Cnemophilus; species Cnemophilus loriae. Next base: position 1,666,791 of record VZTF01007533.1, read on the forward strand.
ATAGCACCAATATTTGATAAATGCAAGAAAAATTATAGTTTGCAACAATTCAACCATTGGATACTCACCACAGCAATGACAGGAATAAGCACACCCAGGTTCCCTGCGCTACTGGAGGCCTGGAGAAGAAAAATGAAGTGATTAAAACATCTACAAAAGCATTTCTGAAGTATTTGCTATAAGACATATTTCAAGCATTAAACGTTACAACTCTGTATCTCGCAAAGAGATGTGCACAAGGTGCTCAAGAGAGCATCAATGAAACCCACAGGACTGAACACACCCTACAATCTTTGAACAAAGCAGGTTTTCTTCATAGACTATTGAAGGGATTTTTCCCCTGTCAGCACATGGTCTGTAGACATTCAATAACTGCTAGAAAAATGATCACGTTAAATGGGTGGCCACAAACAAGTGTCAAATGTTTACCACAAGTTTCGTTTCACCATCAAAATGAAGCCAAAAATAACAATCCTGTAAAAAGACAGGATTTTCAATAATTTATTTATTTAAGCAGGAGGAGCAGCCTTTTCCATTGAAATATAAGAAGCATAAGGAAAATACATATTTCCTTCGACTTTTTAGGACTTTTTAAATTGCATGCTATACAAGTGTGTTTGCTCTTGGCCAAGTAGAGTATTTAAAAACTGCAAACATTCACTGAGCACAGCACATCATTTCTCATCTTTTCTGATCAGACAAACAGTGATGGCACAGACACCACCCTGAGACATCTCCTCTAAAGTCTTTCCCAACCTCCCATACCCCTCCACACTGGATTTGGGAAAGAGGGAATGCTCCAGCTCCCTCCTTGCAAGAGAGAGACTGCAGGCCCACATAGATGAGGCATGGAAGACGTGCTAACAGGATACAGCTTTGCATGAAGTGGAATAAACCAAAAGGAAGCAATTAAAAAAAGCAAAAACAAAAAAGGAAAGAAGAGAGCATTAGAGAAACAAAGCCAAATAGTCTTCAGATGAAACAATAATGGCACAACCCAACTAAAACAAATTTCAGTTATCTTTCCTGGAGAGCCAAGATAAAGCAAAACAAAAGATGACTCTTAAAATATTTTTGAAGGGAATAAAATAATAGCACAGAAAACACTCTAAGGGGTAGGGACAACTGGAAAAAGTCACCATGGTTTTTTTGTTAACTTCAGGACAATTCACTGCATGTGACTCACTGCCTCAGAGTCAGAGCAGAGATGCAAACTAACTGCAATAGCCAGAACCCAGCAGAAATACACAGTTTCTGTAGAAAACCCACTTTTCTAGTAGCATTTTTGTTAAAAAAATGGAATATCAGTCTCTTTATGATAATACATGGCACTGAGGATGAAGAAGATGAAAAGGCTTCCATTCCTGGGCATACTCAGGGGACATTCATGTCAACTACCAGCAACAGCAAAAGAAAAATAAGATATTTTTTCTTCTCCTCACAGAAATCACTTTTGAGTGGTTGAAAATAGAACAAATAAATCACAGAACATTTTAATGGTTATCAAGCAAATTTTAGTGTGCTGAGAAGAGACATAGCCAAACTACCGAAGAAAAAATTGCTTTTGTTTGAGGAGCGCAGCACGTGCAGCGTTTCACCCTCTTTACTTCTTCTTGAAAATGAAGTAACCCCGTCTTCAGAATACCTTTCATAACTTTTACTCTGCATTGAGTAGAGTGTTCTAGTAAGAACTGCTCTCAGTATCTTCACACTAAAGAAACACTGCCTCCTAGCTCAAGCCATCTGAAATCTGCCATTTCTCCATTTGCAGAATTGCACAGCTTTATGTCAGTGCAGCAGTTCATCTCCCATACTGATTCCACGGCATCCTGCTTTCCCTTTGCAGCTCTGCCTCCGACACTCCAGTTCAGGCAGTCTCAGCTGAACTGCACCTATCCCCTGTATATCTGGGACACTCCAGACAGATCAGTCAGGTGCCTGAAGGCATCCTAGACCTGCACTCATACTCCATGACCAGAACTCACTCTCAGGCTTAGCACAGCGTGGGTTTTCCCTGGGTGCTTAAGGGTGTGTTTAGCAATGCCACCCACATAAAGCACAGTTGCACACAATTAAAAAACCAGTGCATATCTGACCTTCAGAGCTGGTCCTTTTTCACTTGCTCTCTCACTAGCTCTCTTTCCTTCCAGCCCAAGCTGAACAAACAGCTCCAGCAAGTTCATCAGCAGCTCATCCACAAGGTGCTCCACCTGGATGTTGGCAGCGATGTTGGCCAGGGCATTAATGACTGCCAAGGAGCAGTGCCTGAGGAGAAAGAACAGTTATGAACAAGCAATTCCCCAGGTTTTATATTTTCAGTGCTTTCTTCATAATACTGATAGTAACTCTTGTAATAAGGCTACTGACGTATTTTCACCCAGTTATTTTTTCTTGCTGTTTTTATGAGCAGCACTTCACTCTACTGACAAATGAAATACAATTGGTACTTAAGTGAAAAACTATTTTTAAGTTGTGCCTTTGAAGGATGTTCCATTTATGGTGCTGTCACGGCCACAAGGAATGTACTTTCCTGTAGCAGACAAAAAGCAGCCAAGGGCAGTGTTTCTGGTTTGGGAAAGCTCTTGAGCAGAAGAATCAGAACTCGTATCAGTTGTTAAAGCTGAGATTGCATTGTTAAAACACACTGACAGGAACAGTCCTCTCAGCTACTCCCATAGCGCATCGAAAGGTATCCAGCCTACCCCAACTACCAACTGAGTCAGTGATAATCTTCACTTGGAGTGGGGACAACAATGCATAATTTACATACAAAGAATTAAATTGTTAATGGTTTGCATTTAATCCCTAACAAGTACCAGGACCACATTAAAAACAAAACAAACCACACTCTCGGCTTTTCTGAGCCAAGAGATTTAGTAATTAATTACTGTAATTACAGGTAAAGTAAGTCATCAATGTCAATTATCTTTTACAAACACTGACTCGTCACAGAGGTAAAAGTTATCAATGCTACCTGTAGTGAAAAGCATTTTCAGGAATCTCTGCATTTTGAAGTGATATAATTTTTAAATTAATGTATTTCTTTTTAACATCAAAGAACAAAGAACAGTACAATTTACAACCTTGTAACAAAACTTGATAGTAGGAAAAAGTGAAAAACCCCAAACGAGCACAAAGGGTATTTGATATAGCTTTCATACATTTAAGGGACACAGCTAAGTGTTACCTGTATCCATGGTCCTTATAGTCTTTTGTGGCAGAGTAAACAACTGAGCTTGCTTTAACACTGATTTGCTGAAATAGATTCCACACCTCACCGTAAATGTATTGCTGCAAAAAACCAAAACCAAATCCCTAAGTAAAGCTTATTGAATGCAATCTCTCTAAAGAACAGCCCTGTAAAATACTCTAAGTATTACCAAGTTCTTCAGTTAGGTGTGCAGCCACAGCCTGAGCAATGGTTTCTGCTTCCATGAAGCAAACAATACGAATGCTTTTGTGAAAGTTTTTAATTGATCAAATTTTACAAAATTTCTTATGTTCTTTAACTCTGCCTTCCTGATGGAAACCATTTTTTCAGGCTTCTGAGTTCTGGCAATTAATTGCTTATTCAGAGGCACGAATAACATTTGGAAAAAGTCAGTTAATCTTTGTATGACTGAAGAAGACAATCTTCCATACTTTTAAATGTATGAACCTACAAGACTTTGAAAGTTAATTATTGATACAAAAAGAAAATACTGTCCACTTATTTGTGATAGGCCAAGTTTAAAAACTTAATAACTTTTGAAAACATTGAGTTTGGTGGGCTTTATAGCCTTTTTTAAAAAATAACTTTATTTTCTATGGGGATTCATCTTTACAGGGACAGCACTTTACACATTATCACAGCTCTTGTTTTCTGATAACACAAAGACTGTACAAGTGTCTACCTGTGGTGAAGAAAAGAGAAGCCTTAAAAGCCTTCTGCAAATGCAGATTCTAAAATACATTTCCATTTAACTGAAGGAAAGGGATCATGAACTGGCTTTTTCTTGGCCAATTCTTTCCTTACATTTCCAGTGATGACCAAGCAGCCGAGCTGATCAATGATGAGTACATCAAGATGAGAAGGAGGCTGGCAAAACTTCTGCTGTAAGATCTGCAGGATGGGTTCCATCATTTTTGGGGTGTCCCTCAGTGCCACTGCAATGTGCCCTAGAGCACGAATTGTGTGGTCAGGAATCAAATGAGCTTCCCTGTCAGGAACACAAACAAAATGTGATAAATGTAACTGTTCAACAGTTATCAAGACCTCACTTACATTTCATATAAGTAACAGTTCCTATACTAAATTTAAACATCACTAATGGCTTTAATACTGCCACTCTATACATCCCCAGCATTAGAGGATATGCTTGCACAAGTTGATTTTCAAAATAAAAAATAACTTCTCCCAAATACATTATTGAAGAAATCCACATTAACTCATGAACAAACTGTTCTAAAAACAACAGTGAAAAGAGGCAAAATAATGGGTAAAATACTAAGACAGTCAGACCAGCTACTACAGAACCTCCCCCATGAGACTACTTGGTTGGTGAGTCTCTTAAAAGCAGAGCAAAATGCCACAAGTGACAAGATGTGTCTAGCCAAAAAGAACAACTGAAGCTTGAAGAGAAAGCATCACTCAGCTGAGGACTCAAAATTGGCTAACATTCACCAAAGATTTGCTGATTCAATCAGCTAAAACTGAATCCACACCTCTCAGTATGGAAACAGGGGCTCAGCTCTGCAAAGACTTGCCATGGGAAGATCTTGACCCCACGCACAAGCCCATTAATCTCAGAGACACTTAATCCTAAAATAATGCTGCCAGTACTTATACCTTAGAACAAGTCTCAGATTCACTGAGTGAAGGAAAAATTGGTTTGATGACTGACTAACAACTTACTTATCATTCTCCTGAGAGATGTACAGACGATTGGATAAACTGGCAAGAAAGGCCTCAACAATCACCGAATCTATAGTCAAGCCAGCTTTCAAGCACCTGGAGTAACAATGGACAGAAAAAACATAATGCATCAATAAAACATATCACTTTTAACTCCTGTAAATGCATGCCATCTATATATAAGGGAAGTAGGTTCATACTGAAGAGTAAGAACTTATTGCCAAGGAACACTGCAGATACATTTTAAAAAATGAGCCAAGTTTCTACTTCTGCCTTCTCCAGAAACAATAAAGATGGGTAAATTCAGAGTCCACTACTTTGAAACTTGAATTCCTTGTCTCTAGTCACCAATTATTTGTCTTCCCTGTAGCTCTCTGCAGCTGTCTAAAAGGGAAGAATAATCACTGCCCACACAAGTGTGTGACAATCCTTCTGTTACAGGAGGCTCACTCAATGTGATAATCTAAGCTGAAAACACAAAAAACCCTACTGAATATCTACAAAAACACCTGCCTACTGAAAATGGTGACTAGCAGAAGTGGGAAGCAAAACAATAAGACTGAATTATTATTTTACAGTTAGGACACAAACAGAACCAAGAGATGTCTGAAGGAAAATGAAGTCACGACCAAATGAGGCACAAAGACTTTATGGCAGCACCTTCTAAATGGGCATAGTACTTTTCTACCAGGGAAATAGCACATGGACAGCATGGTGCCAGGGAAACAGCACATGGACAGCATCGTGCCAGCCCCACTCTCACCTGCAGATGTTGTCTATGGCAATGTCACGCAGCTGCTCATACATGGATGGCTGACCTTTCTTGCCAGGCATTACATTTAGAGTGGACTCTGAATGCTCGTTGGTGACACTAATCTTGATGTCATTCCCACCTACTAAGAATACAGGAGTACAGAAATCAACACCACTTGATGAACTATACAAGCCATTACTGCATTTGACTATTCCTACGTTATGATTCCTAAATTTAGTCAGTTACTACTTCACTGTTCTGCTTTAGCATTACAACACTGCTTTCACATCAGCAAGTGATTCGAATTGAACAATTTTCTTCTGGAAATCATAATTTGATATTAAAATTTTAAAAAAACCAACAAAAATCTGTCCAATGCCAAGACAGTCACATGGCTGGAGCACAGGATATGTATGGGGAGTCTGAGGAACGTGACCTAGTTCACTCTGGAGAAGAGGCAGCTTTGGACAGACCCAGTGGCTGCCTCCCAAAGTGCAAAGTAGGCTACAGGGCAGACAGAAGCAGCCTTTGTAGGAGAATTAGACACAACAGCCTCAACTTGAAACACGGGAGGTTCCAACTGGGTATGTGATTTCCCCCGCCATGAGGATAATTATGCACTGGCTCTGGCTGCAGAGTCCCACTCAAGGCAGAAGCGCTCGGTGTCAGCAGAAGACACACAGCAGTTCTAGTGCTTACCCTTAGATACACTTCTACCGGAATTTCATTTGCTTTCCTTCTCTCCACCTCCAAAAACTATTACACAACCCCATCTCCATTTCCACCTACAGCTGCACCACCACAAAATAACAAAAAGTATGAAAAAGCCACACAAGTTGGGAAGCAATCACTCTGGAGCACAGGCTCTTTTCCTTTACCTGTGTGATACTGGCTGTGGTATTTGTAAAGTTTCACAAGCACTGGCGAAGGTATCACAAGAAAGTCTCTCAATGATGGATTGACAGAGTGAACCACAACAGGGAACCTCTCACACAAACGACCTAGACCCTAAAAAGGAAAGAAAAAAAAAAAAAAAGACAAAACCAACAAAACATAGCTTTAGAATAAAACAGCTCTATTTTTATTTCAGCTGCAAGCTTGCAACTTCAGCTCAATGCAAAAAAACAGAAAACAAAACAAATCCTACATAGTTTTGAGACATTCAATTTTTAGCAGAAGATTTAGACACTTTAAGCCTCTAACTGTTTCATGTTATTCTAGAGTGTGACATATACCAGTCAAGCCTTGCTGCTCTCTTCCTGGATGTTTTCACAGGAGTTACATTAAACTAACTGCACTCTCCAAAAATAAAGTTACTGTACAAGTTTCAACAGTTAGAAGAACCTGATAACTTATGTGGTGGAAAACGCCACATTTGTAAGACTATGGATAAGTGCCCAACAAGAAGACATAAAAATCAGAATAACCAAGGCTTAGTCTAAAACCTCAGTGACCTGCCAGTCTCAATATTTTAACTATTTGTATAATGGACTAAGAAGCTAATTAGTTCAGAAATTAAATACTGGTTAAAAAACCCTCATGAATATTATTCTTGAAGAAGTAGTTGAGCTAAGAAAATTCTAAAAGCAGTTCCTAGTTTTCACACCAGATCTCTGAAATCCAAATGTAGAACACAGTGATGGAAAGTAATAAAAATAGCACATAAAGTGTTCTAGCAACCTGTAAGACTCTCCAAACTCTCACTCACTGATACAGTGAGTAATTACAGTAATTAATGACAAATACTGTAAAGACAGACCTGTAAACAGCAAATTAGCAGTGGCAAGTGAGCAATTATGACTTTGCTTGAGGTTTTTGACTGCAGCTTCTCTGATAACTTGATGCACAAGTTTTCTGCACCTTAAATAAAAAAATCCAACAGAAAAATTTATCTTAGATTTCTTATTAGGCCACACACAACCCAGTGCTTACTGGAATTTCTAAAATAATGGAGAGAATTTATAAGCTTCAAACTTATACTACAAGATTTAGTGCTGCTTCTGCAAAAACAGTTTTAGAAACGTAGCACCTGCACCAAACAGCCCTGTCAAACACTGTGACTGAAAAAATCACAGTACTTAAAGCTGATTTTGAGCATACTTCATACTGAACAGAAATCAAATACTGCAATGTCCAAAGGAAAAAAATCCTTCACAGATTCAGCGAATGTGAGATTTATACAACAAGAATGAAAACAGAGGAAAAGGAAGAAAGAGCTTCCCAGTCCTACTAGCAATGAAGAAAAAACATTTTCTTCAAAAGAATCACTGATAAATATTTCAGACATTAAGAGCAATAAATAAAACAGAAACTAGAAAATAAATAGCTGCATGCAATTCAGCATTTATAGCATCCCCTGGAGATAAATAATACGAAGTTTCTGTTTCCATCTCTATAAAGAGATGTCTAACTACCCAGCCAACTAATCTGACAACCTTTTGATGGAAGCTTTACTCTTGTATTCTAAAAGCAGAAAGTATTCCACTAAAATTTAGTATTTCTCTGAGCACCATCTACTCTGTAAGTATTTCTACAACTTAGAACACAACAGACAGACACTGCAGAGACCAAAGAGCATTTTTTTTACTTTGCTCATCTTTCACAGCCCACACCATGAGATCCACACAGGCAGCATTGGCCTGACAACGCAGTTTTAAAGGGCTCAGTTCATTGTGCAGTCGATCCACATCGTGGAGGATTTTCTGAAGTTCTGACTGGCTGCTGTTGAATTGCTCCAGCACAAAATCATGGATTTCCTTCACAAATGAGTTGGGAAGGTCTAAAGAAAGAAAAGGAAACAACATTATACTGGAAGGATGGAAGTCAGTGTATCAGAGTAACAGCATATATAAAAGTCTGTGCTACATCATAAATGATATTATTTAATCAAGTTTATGTCCTGGCTAAAAGACAAATTTCATAACAAAGTCCACCAGTGAACAGACAATTCAAATGCCATCTATTAATTCTTTTAATGGTACTCAAAATATTTTTTTCTACTTTCATAGCACCTTTTGAATATGGAAACATTCCAAAATACAAATTTAATACCATACGTAGAATTCCCAGGGAGTGCAAACCCAATGTTCAAGCACTCAATACAAAGCAGATGATGCTTGTGATCCTAAACATAATGAAGGATAAATTAAAAAAAAAAAGATAAATACTATACCTTTCATATAGTATAGTGTGTCTCTCAGCATTTTAAACTGAGCAAGGTAAAGAGGGTCACTGAAGCTTTTGTAATAAAGATCTGTACTAGTGCCCATCTGAAAGAGAAACGAAGCCATCTGCTAGATTCAAAAGGAAGTATTTTCCATTGTGTCAATAAATAAATCTCACTCCACCTCCACAACGTAAACAAGCATATAAAACAGGTAGGAGAAGTAACCTCACAGCTTTTCCCCCTCTACTTTCAACAAAAGTACAGCCGTTCAGGGCATTAAACAAGATCCAGTCACTGTTTGATTTGAAGAGCACAGGCCTGTTTCTCTAACAATGGGGCTAAAAACAAAAAAGACAAAAAAGGGGGAGGAACTTTACTGAGATAACAAAGAGAGGCTGAAGTTGTCTCCAGTCAGGCCTACATTTCGAACATGGCAGTGCTCGGTGGGAGGCTGAGAGCAGAGCAGAGTCATTTCTGCACACATTTCAGCACACACCCCTTTCACCACAGCTTTATGCCCTGAGGAAATGAGGCAAACCCCATAAAATGTGGTGGAGGCCATGACAGAATTGCACCCAGGGGAGGGGAGAACAAGAAACAAGTCCTTGTTTTGAAAGGAGGACTCACAGACCTAAAGAACTAAGTCTGCCACCTCCGGAAGCCCATGAGCTGCAGCTCTGACAAACTCAAAGTAATGGCACCTAAAAGAGCAGCAGTGACTTCCAAGCCACAAAGTGAAAACAACCAATGCACTTCATATACGTGAGAAAAAGGCAATGTTACTGCAATATACAAGGAAGACTTTAGTCTACAGTAAACCAGTTTTGGGCAACCAATGCTGTAATTTATTAGGACAACTGAGGTAATGTACAAAAAGAACTATTTCCCCCTACGTTAGTGAAAAATATCACCCACCTTCACCACTTTTACACAGTCCAAGGCTAGATTTAAACCACTGAAAGAACTGCTCAAAAAGGAAATTAGTATCATTTTGCAAAGAAAAGGCATACCTTACATAGGTAAAATACTAATTTTGCAAGTAATAAAGCAAAAAATGAAGTATTAAAGTCATTAAAGGAGGAAGGTAAAAACATACCTCTGCAACTTCAGCTATAACTGCATCTAAGGTCTTCAGAAGAGAATCCTCAACAATCTGCTTTACCTATGGACCAAAAAAACCCGAACTGAAACAGGATGTTTCCTGTTAGTGACTCTAGATAGGAGGAGAATATAATTTAATACTATTTTGCTTATGCATAGAAAACACAAGTCACTTTAATATAAAACCTCAAACGAAATTAAGGCTGCAACAAGAACATTTGAGCCTCTCTGCTGTTCCAGACCAGCTGATGCCAGAAGCAGACAGGGCCTGCAGCTTCTGTCACTTGTGAGAATTCTCAGCAAACAAACCCTTCAGGAAGAGTCTCACTCTCACAGCAAAACCCAATATTCTATTTCAGCAACTAGCAGTACGCAGGTTACACCAGAACGAGTGGTCTGCAAGACTCAAGCAGGAAGCAGTTGACACAAGCTTACTTAATTTTCCAAATTCTGCATGGTTTATATGAGAGCTTTTCAGGAATGCTATTGAAGTGTGACATTAAATGCCATAAAAATAACATTACACAAAGCTTGAGAGACAAAGGCTGTCGTTTCACTGCAATTCTAAAAGCTTAAACTTAAACTGCATCTATTTCTAGCACAAATATCTAGAACACAGCGTCACTGCAGTCTCCATAAGGAGCCATCACGTACCATGTTCAACAGCTGTCGGAGCATTTCCAGTGGGATGTTAAACTCTTTATTGTTAATACCATTGAAGAGAGGAGAAACTGAAAAGCTGGAGCTGATTGTGGAGAAGTAATAATCAGGATCCAGTGCACTCCCATCAGGAAGATATGAACCTGATCAGAAAAAAATATTGGAAATACAAGTTTGAGGAGAGAAAGGATACTAACTTTCTTTAATGGAAACATTTAGCCACCACAAGAGTTCTTTCTAACACAGCCTCTAACTTGCCAAAGGTGCATTTCAGCTCATCTACTGGTAAATCAAGACAGAAAACTATGATACAACTGTCATTAGAAGTTTACTGTCACAACAGAGAATTCATTACAATAACTTGTGTCCATATCAGAGATACTTCTGACAAATCTTTCCACACTACTGATGTGCATCTACCTGAAAACATTGGTAAATGCCCTTTAAATCAGAAGCATAAAGATACAAAGAAGAGGTTAAGTTAAAACTATCTTGCAAGGTTTTCCCCTGTATTAGACGAAATTAACCCATGGCACAGTGTTCATCTTAGAATAGGCACCAATTCACCACTGCAATTTGAAAGCGAAGAGAGTCAAATTATTTTTCAGATTCAAGTACTCTATTAAGCAAACAACTTGCTCAGCAAACTGCTCTTGGCTCTGTTTCCTCTTGAGAAATTACATCTCATGCCTTTCTGAAGTGCTCAGCTGGCTGTGCTAGAGTAATGTCCTTGTGATTAACAGGCTTTCAAGCAAGACTATTTATTGACAACAACAAAAAAGAGTCCTCAGTTCTTTTATTTTAAGCTGTTAGCCTTGGCCAGAATAAAACCAAGGTCGCTACTCATCTTCTTCAGAAGGCAAGACTATCACAAACTATATCAACAGAAATAATACAAGGACTGACTGTAGCTGAAATATTTGGTAGAACTTAGTACTGAAAATAAAATCCTGACTGGAATAATCATAACTCTACCAGACAGACAACTAAAATAATTCCAAAATATAATTCCCAAAACTTCACAAAGTTGTCCACTATTTACCTACAGATTTAAGATTATTTCTGTTCTACTACAATAGCATCTCTCTAACCTGCAGGCTTGGTTTTTATTTTTTAAATTCAAACCATGAAGACCACAACACTGAAGAAGAATACATTGGTTCAACATGGTAGACAGAAGATAAACAGGTCTGTTCCTACTTGGCAATTTAAGAATTACCCCACAATCCCATTATATGACTGAGGAAGAGATGCCTCTAGAAATAGCAACGTGAAGTTAAATGAAAAGCAATGCGGTAGAAATTAATTTAAGCCAGGGCTCGAGAGAGGAGAACGGCCCAGAAACAGAGAAAGTCCAAACTGTTAAAAACGTCAAAAGGCCAAACAAAAACAGAGACACCAAAACAGCTCAGACGCAGAGCTAGTCCTCCACATGATTCATGAAGCAGAGTTTATTTTTAAACTCTGCTTTGACTTAGAACCCACAGGTGGAGCTCTACCACAACTCAGTGGTTAAGAGCTTGCATGTTAATTCATGAAACTTTCTCAGGTTTTGACCTTTTATGATACAGTAACTAATGAACATTCGTGAACACTCCACTTCAGTGTCTCCTTTAGTATTTCTTGCTTCAGCAAATTACTGGGTCTTACACAATGACCCACATCACACTCACTCCAAAGGGAGCAGTTGTTTCAGATTTATACAATGTGCCACAAGCCTCTAAATTCCAGACCCTAGATCAACAATGCAGTTGTCTACTGAAGCACAATATCAACACTTGTTCCTTAAAGTTACTCAGCCTAATCTCCCGAAATATTTTTGGCCTAGTTGAATTAAGCTCTCCAGTACTAGGCACTGCCTAGCAGGAAGAGAATCAAGAAACAAGTAAAAAACAACTGATCCTGGGAATTACTGCTGTTAATAATTACTTCCTACTGTCTTTAAACCATAATTTTTTAAAAAAATCCTAGCCGGCATGTGCCACTGAATTCTTATAAGAATTGTAAAAGGCAGAGAAAGGGGTCAAAAGGTTTCTTGTTTTCAATTTTCTAAAAATAGCAACAAAACCCCCAAATCACACTGTTCCTTAAAGTAATCTACCTTCGAAGTAATGAATTGCAGATCCTCCAGGAGAGCTGGGAGGGGGAATCCCACGTTCAGGACTAACCTGAAACATTGCACAAAAGCCGTATTTTAGAAAATATTTACAAAACATTTAAAAACCTCTCAGGGAATAGTGTGTACACTTTAAAATGAAACATAGCTTCAAGCAAAACTAACAGGAGCTACATATTGCTTGGTCTAACAGCTCAATTCCAGCCAAAAATAGGAAGTTAAAAAATGCCAGTTCAGTGCTTTTGACTAAAGGGAAGAGATGAGAATGATGACTCCTCTACTGTATGAAACTATGCCAATAACAATCTGTAGCTTCAAACCCAGCATCTGAATCCAGTCTTCCCCCAAGACAATGAACATCCACAGCTCCTGGTGAAACCAGGAAGAGCTCCTGTATCCTCTTGTTAAAACTTCAGCCATTAAGTGCCAGCTTCTCAGTTTTACAGATATACATTACAATGGTTTTTAAGGATAATAACACAAGGAATGGGATTTGCCAAATGCTCCATGTGAAGACTTACTGGTACAGTTGCTACTTTAACTGTCACTGCTCGTTCTGTAATTCAGAAGCTACAAAACTATTTTGAAACTTGGTTGTGGAACCAAAATAAAGATACTTGTATTTGGTCAAACAATGTGTTAAGAGACTCTCTGCACATCCAGGCTTAAGTCTTAACTCCACTGAGACCAAGAAATCACCTCAGTGCTGACTCCAACACAGAGCAAGTCATACAAACCTGTGTGATGCTGGATACACTGCTAGCCTTTCTCTTCAGTGTTCCCTCCTGGCAAACAGTGAGCAGAGAACTAGGAAGAATTGACCTGAAATCATTAAAGGATCGCCGGCGAATTCCTTCAAGCTCTTCTGGAACCCTCAGGGAATGTGGGGGAATTTTAGGAAAAAGCTTTGAAAGGAGAGCCTCCTCTGAATTGCTGTAGCGACCAAAAGCTCGAGAAATTCCTATCAGGCAGGGCACTGCATACTTGCATAAATATTCTGGAAAAGAAAAACACATGTAACTGCACATTACCAGTAACTTAGAACTTCCTCTTCATGGTTTTGCCACCACCTCACTAAACTGTTTTAGCCTAAACTGCTTTACAACAACTGATTTGTATAAGTACAGGAAAAACCATGAAAGTATCGCAAAACACTACACTTCTGCTTCTGTATTTACCAGTCAGCAACAAACAGAATACAGAAGTGCTAAGGGAAGCTGAAAGACACAACCCGCTTTTCAGGATCAATGCTGATAACCAGCAAACAAACACAAGAGAAGTTCAGAGGACAGGAGTTACAAATACAGGAACAATTTTATCACTACCTTTATCGTGCATTTGCGGTGTCTGGCACATTCCCAACAGGAACTGCATTACTTGTAGAACTGCATCCAAAATCTAAAGTCATCAAGACAGACATACAAAAATATCTTTTGGTAAAGAGGTATCATTATCTTACACCAGATCATTATAAAAAATGAAACTTGTAAACATTAATGTAAGCACCTCTGTGAAGACTTCTTAACGTCGTGTGACTAAATTGCCCTCACTCAGGTTACAGAGCTTCTCTTGTCAAGTCTGCAGTGAGCTGCAAGTACTACACAATGAAACTGCAGCACTCCCAACCTCAGTACCAAAACTGGAATTCCAAAACTCTGGGCTCAGCAACTGACACCCAAAAGTAACTGCAGACCTATGTATCCTCTAGATACTTGACTATTAACACAAGTAAATTAACGCATCAGTGCACACGCTAAAGCAATCGGCCCCTTGCTGACAGGGAGCAGCTGTGCTCTCCTCCAGACATTTGCAGGATTGCAGCATTGGAGAACTGGGTAATACAACAGCACAAACAAACTCCACACCTGCTCTCTGAGAGATGCATCCCTGTAAGCCACGTCAGACAACAACGTCACTAAGCAGAAGCTGAAGTTTTCTGCCACTGGAAGCAAACCTGCAAAGTAATGGAGAGAAAACCAGCCACTTAAGCCTTGTTAGGGAGAACCAACACAGAGAAAATTGTAAGAGAGCAAGAAGACATAAGCGACTCCCATGCCATAAAGTTCTGAGACAGACTGTCGACAAAAATAGTATTACATACAAAATTTATAAGAACTCTAACCATCATAATTTCAGCATGAATGTTTAAAGAAAAATCAGAACAACTAAAAACTTTCCCAGGCTTTGAGCTCATTGGAAATAAACCTAAACTATATAATACTGTATAAAAGTATTTTTATATTAATTTTAATAGTCATTAAGGGAGCAAAAAATGAAGTGGCTTAAACAGCAACTAAGCATCAAAGCTAAAAGTAGAGCATACAAATCTCATGTTCCACTCTCCTACTCTAACTGCTAAACAATCTTCTCCAGTTTAGTAACAAAATACATTGAACACAGAACTATTTGGAAAGTGCAATTCATCAAAAAGCAGCCAAGCAGGAAAACAGGGATCTATTCAACTTCCTTTGGCTTCTAAAGAAAATCAATATTAAAGGCTGTCAAGCCAGGAGCTAAGTAAGAACTTCTTACTTAGGAGTTCTTACTTAGGACTTCTCCCCTCCCCTTGAACCTTGTCCAGAACAACCTTTGCTATTCCTATTTCCTGGCTGGCATTTCATGAGAAAGACCAAAAAATCCAAACATCACCTCTGCCTTTCCGTGCATTGCTTTCTTCTATCCACTGGACCTTGGGAAGACCCTTCAGGAGCCGGAGAAGGTAAGGAACCACATAATCCTTGTGCTAAAGAAGAAAATATTCCATTTAAAATGGAGAAGAAAAGCTGAACCATATAACCTCAAGATATTTTAGAGATATAGTAAGATTACATTAGCAAGCACAGAACTTGCTTATAATGATTACTCCACAGGCTTCTTGATTATTGCAAAACTGATTTCAAAACAAGCAAATGAAAGTAACCCAATTCAGTGCCTTAAATCCAAGCTTTCACTCCAGGCAACAGTTCATTCTCTGGAAAAGCTGGAGAAGAAAGTTCCAGAACAGTACCTAGCCCCAAAAAATTTATTAATTGACAGCAAGCTCCCAAAATAATTTTAAGACAGCTAGAAATTCAGAGTGCCAGTGCTAGTTCAGTACATGTGATGCATCCCATGGCCTTATGCAAGTCACTTAACACATCTGTGCAACCCTTCAGCTCCCTCACCTGCAAATCAAAGCACAGCACAGCTGCCTTATTAAAAAACCCCAACGAACACAAAAAGAAAAAAGAATGAGGTCCCTAACACCCATGCAAGCTGTACCATAGCACATGGATACTAAACAGGAGGCAACTCAGGCCTGATGCAAACCTTAGCAATACGAAAGAATTTAAAGCGAGGTCTGATAGCATTGGACCTGGGACTCCGTCCATGCTTCCTTTCCTCTGCACAGAACAATACGAGGCCCAGCAGTCAAAGGGAAGAGAACCAGCTTGTCCTGGCCCTGCTGGCAGACACAGAAGGGATGCTTGTGTACAATGCAGCTTGTGTGCCCCGTCTGTCTGTTTACCCTGGCATGAAAGGGCCTATTGCAAACCTGGCCTTCAGGAGGGCATTGCAGCATCCCTATCAGTCAGGAGCGTGTGGGGAAGAACATGCAATGACACATCTGGTTTGAGTAAATCCTCCCAAATACTGTTTCCTTTCTCTGCTTAAGCCATGATGACCAGAACACACAGCAGCAGTTTGGTTGTGGCAGTGCCACGGCTACTGCCCATCGCGCTTATCAGTATTTCCTTGCTCTCCTGTGCTCTCCTGACATCATCCATCCCCTACCTCTGATCTTTTTACCTACTTTTATGAAGAGCAAATACCAACTTTTCATTCATTGAACAATTAAACTTGAATTAATCCAAGATCTTTGAAGGTACATAGGTACCCTAAGTGGGAAAAATACCTGAAGGTCAGATTCAATTAAGAAGATTCCTAAAGCAATAACAGCATCCCTGCGACGTTCATCCAACTGGAAAATCCCATGGAAATCCACTGGACACATACAGAGCAGCTTTTGTACCTGAAAAACAGCAGTGTGAAAGAACGGTGGAACAAGACTGAAAACCAAACTGAAGCTTGTTTGAAGTGCACAGTGGTCTCTCCATCTTCCAGAAGGCATTTGGCAATGTTACCCTCCTTCAGTCATCAATCTCAGAGAGAACATCCAAGGGCGAGGAGAGAGTGATGAATGCCAGAAACCAGAAAAAGACAGAAAAATCTCAAGTAGACGTCAAACATTTTTACTACAACATGGGCCGATTTAAAGGTTTTCTTCAACGCTTGATAAAGTGCTGAAGTATGATAAAGCCTTCATTCCACTACTTCACTGGGCATTTTTGATGCACAGTAAGTGTGCAGCAGGCACTTTTATTATATTTACTCAGTTCCTGTAAACAAAAAATAGGTGGAAGGAGCTTCAGTTACAGCTGCACCAATGCCTTCTACACATACAGCACTGAACAATTAACTGTTACCAACCCGTGTATGACTTCTGCTCAAATCCTTCCAACATGACAGATTAAGTTTTCAGAACTACTTACCTATTACTTCACTCCATACTTAACAAACACACATTCAAAGAATACATCAAACCTCCCAAATACTTTGTTCTTCTATGGAATTGCTAATAAATGGAAAATGCAACAAGCACGTTGTCTTCTTATAAATTTCCTTTATGTTAACAAATACTATCTTAAAAGGGCCTTCATAATAAGTAACTGCTTGACTCACTTATGTTTGACTGTCAGGTCACTTCCTATTTAGATAACTCTCTGAACACCCCACCTTGAAACTTCTAAAGCAAGAAACAACTTCCCTAGAGGATCAGAAGAACTGACTGGATGCTCAGTGGAATTAAAGATTTGGGTCCTTCGACCACCAGACCTCCTAATTACAAGACCTGTAGCACAACACAGATAATCCACTTTCTCAACATAAAATACAGTAGAGGAAATATGAACTTTGGAAAATGACTGCTGATACGTGTGTTCCACATCAGGTTACATTTGCAATAACACGAGTGAGCAACTTTAGCTAGATATGAACTGTTACTATCATTGAGCTGCTGTATTCTATCAAACTGAAAAAAAAAATAAAATTCCTGGATATTTGTGAACCAACGGCAAGGCACAGAAAATTTATTCACCGTTGGCTGTCACACCAATGGTACGTTTCCAGAACAAGAAGTAAGGAAAGAAGGCTGCAATAGCTGGCCCAGAACAAGCATTATAGCTTTCATCAACACAGAGTGGTGCTTTTCAGCTATTTAGCCACGATTATTGCCTGACGCAATTCGGACATGCTGTCACTTCGTGCCCAGCCCCAGCAAAGCAGGCTGTCCATCCCTGCCCCGGACAGTGGGGCAGCCCCTCGGGGGCACTGCCCAGACACGGATCCCCGGGGGTTCTCCCTTCAGCAGAGCTTGATCTCACCTACATTTTACCCGGCACTGACTGCGTCGCCTGGATTTAACCAGATACATGGAGGAAAGCAACCAGCCCTAATTAGGTTGAGACTAATTACTCCCACAAGACCATATTCCACAGACTTGGGGGACACGCAGCAAGATCCAGTTCCTTGCTCCGAGGGTGCGCGGCTGACCCGACTTTTTGGGTCAAGCCGGCCCACACGAGCATCCCTGAGGCCCAGCTGCCCCTAACGCGCGGACGGACGAAGCTGGGGTGACAGAACCGGCTCAGAGCCCACAGACAGCCCCGCCCAGGCACCGCCGCGTCCCCCAGCGCATCTCCCGGCCCGCGGGCACGCTCGCTGCCCCTGACCCGCTGCCCACGCGTGACAGCGCCAAGGGGCGGCCGGACACCCCGCACAGGGCACAAACAGTGCACAGAAGGGGCCACACGCGGCGCCGAGCGGGCTGCTCGCGTGTCCCGGGCACACCGGGGCCGCCCCTCCCGCGGCACGGCCCCCCCGCCGCACGCGGCTCCCACGCGTGACAGCCCCGCAGTCTGCTCACGCGCAGCGCCCCACGCGCAGCCCTCACGCGCGAGGGCCGCTTCCCACAGACGCCCTTCACCTTCTCCAGAGGCGCCGGGTTCTGCACCGCCAGCGACCGCGCCAGCGACAGCACCGNACGGCGCACCAATCACGCCACAAAGATGGCAGCGCCCAGCACGGCTTCACTTCCGCCCGGTGCCCCGCCCTCCCCGCCCGCGCCCCTCCCTGCAAGCGGGCACGCCCAGCGCAGCCATCCCCCCGCCGCCGCAGTGGTCCCGCCCAGCAGCCGCCTGTCTACCAGCGGCGCTGCGGCGCGCTCACCCTGCCCCGCGGGGGGGAGGGCCTTCGGTGGCTCCGCCCAGCGCTTCCGCCCGGCGCTCGGTGCCGTGGGCGGAAGCAGCGGAGCGGCCGCGGCCCGAGGCGGGGGGTTGGGGAGGGGTTCGTGAGGGGCGAGGGCTCCCCGCGGACGTTCCCGCGGTTGGCGGTGCCATGTCGGCGCTCCCGAGGAGCTACAACCCGTTTGCGGAGGACGAGGAGGAGGATGTGGCGCCGGCGGGTCCCGGCGGGGAGGGCGGCGCGGACCGGCAGCGGTACCTGCAGCAGGAGGTGCTGCGCCGCTCCGCCGCCACCGCCGACAGCACCACCCGCTCCCTGTCGCTCCTCTACGAGTCCGAGCGTATTGGCGTGGCTGCCTCCGAGGTGGGTCGGGGCCGGGAGCGGAGCCTTCACCCCCGGGCCGCTGGGGGGGAGCGGCCGCCGGCCCGAGCGCTCCCCCGTCGCTCAGACCTCCGGGAGGGGAGTCTTATTCTCCCTGTCCCCCCGGACAGTCTCTCGAAAAGTCCCTGTTTAGGGTTACTCGGTGTTTTCCAGCCAGCCTGTGCCTGTGTTTTCTAGGTGATGGCGTTTGGGTTTTGAGGGAAAAATCCCAGTTTACAGCCTGTGTGTCTGAATAGTGCTGGGGCTGGGATTCGGCCGTGTTTTCAGCTGCTTTCAACAGTACTTACTTATTTTTAGCTGACTAAGAAGTTTTCCGTACTTCTCTTGGTTAGATGAAGGGCTTGCCCTGTTAGTTGTTTATGATGTGCTTCGGTTTCCTCTGATTAATCATTTCCTTCATTCCTCAGGCCCTGTTTCAGCACTTTTGCTTGAGCTCATAAAGGTCTTGTCCATTGTGTCACCTGCTAATGGGATGGTCCTTGCGTGATGTAGTTGCCTAAATTAACCCCAGAGCATCCCCAAGCTGCAGCCAGTCCTTATGCTCACAGGGTTCTTGGTGGGACTTCCGTGAACTTTCAGACTCGTGATTTGTTTGTCCAGGAAGTCACAAGTGAGGAATCAAGAATTTAGGTTTGACACCGGGCCTGTGGTAAAACTTGAATTCTTTGTGTTTGTGCTTTATTGAGAGGAGAAAAAAAAAATTTCCTGGAGTTTAGCAAGAATATGAATACAAGTTCTTTGTTTTGCACTGATGGTAGCTGCAGGCAACTTTCCTGCCAGCCTTAATATTTGGATTACTTTGGAATAGTGTTTGTGCTGCTAAATTAGAAAATAACGTACTTCTATATATAAAAATTCTGCACTGTTAGGATTAAGTAAAAGATTCCGGAAGTCTGAAGAAATTCTGTTTGTGTTTATTTCCTTTGGTGATTCTGTTTCTAAATTATCAGAAACATCCCAGTAAGGCGAAAATAGAATCCCTTCCTAATGAAGGTGCCATTCATAACTAGAAAGTGTCCTGCCTGCTCATTCCCCTGCCATAAACCTGTGCATTTCCACCACATCACCCATGTGGTGATCAGCCATAGGTGCAAATGTCAGTCTTACAAAAGGCCAGTACAGAAATCTCCTGGATGCTGTTTGTGGTAGGTGCCAGGAACCTGGCTCATCGCAGGGATGAGGATTTTACAGCTGATTAATGCTGTGGCTGACGAGCAACTCTTGACTGAAATGCCCGGGAGGAAGGGGAGCGAGGGGAAAAGCTGTTTGCCCTCAGAAATAATGTGCACAGATGAAGGAACGCTGTTATTTATCTTTAGAGTGTCACTTTTAGTGTTAATTGTTTGATGTCTCCGTTTGTCCTGGCTTTATGATCTGCTTTTCTCTGTCAATGCCTGTCAGGAGCTCGTCCGTCAGGGAGAGGCACTGAAGCGCACGGAGCAGATGGTGGATAAAATGGACCAGGACTTGAAGACGAGTCAAAGGCACATAAACAGCATCAAGAGTGTTTGGGGGGGCTTGGTAAACTACTTCAAAGCCAAACCTCCAGAGAGCAAGCCAGAGCAGAATGGAGCCCCTGAATATTATGCTAACAGCAGGTAAGTAACATAAACGTTTTATTCGGGACTTGTCTCCCACAGCATCTCTGAAATGTCACCAGAAAAATCAGAATGTAAAACATCTGTTGAGTCTTTCAAACTCCTGTAAACTCTTAAGGTGATATAGCTACCTTTTTTCTTTAATGCCGAGGTCCATAGCAATGTTTTCTTTTTATTTATTTTTTTAACTAGGTTAAAAGAAGCAATGATGTCTAGTAAAGAACAAGAGTCAAAATACCAGGAAAGCCATCCGAATTTAAGGAAGCTAGATAATTCAGGTTTGTTAACTTTATTTTACACTGAATGCCTGTCATCCCTATGGGGCAAACTTGCAGAATGATGAAGGCAGTGACCCTTCAGCCTGCACAGCTGGCTGGCTTACATTGCTGCCTAACATCTGGAGAGTTGTATCCCAGCCTTTATGCTTTGCATTCTAGGGCATTGTTTCCCTTAAACTCTTTATATCCATAGTGAAGCTGTTATACCCACTAAAGACTAAAAGCAGACGGTGCTTATATTTGCATAGAGTGCACACAGTGTGCAGACAGGGTTTCCCCAGGTTTGCCAAAATGTTACACGTTCAGAGGTTCTCCTTTTAACCATCATTTGTCATAGTTTTCAGATACATTTTCCTTGTTATTTCAAACATGAGTTCTAACCTTTCATCCTGAAGTAATTTCTTGATTCTCAGAAGGTGGTGTATGGAGTTTGGCCTCATCATTCCTCCTTCTCTCAATCTGTTAACTTCTGTGAGGCCTTTTTTATACCGAACAACTGTTTCTTTATAAAGTGAGCCTCGGCTATTTAGCATAGTAAGAGTGGGAAAGCAGCAGGATATCGATGTTGTTGTGTGAGTAACGAAATCAAAGCTCCTGGGGACTTTGAGCCCACCCCACTCCGTGTAGTGCCGAGCTGTGTCCAGCAGAGGGCAGAGCGGCTCCGGCGGCCGCAGCTGGGGCGGCTCCCTGCGGGTCCCGGGACCGTCCCAGCCCTTGGTCCCACCTGGATGTGCGCTGGGGGCTGCGTTTGCTTTTCTCTCCCAACTCCCCACTAGAGCTACAAGTGGCAGCCCAAAAGAGAGTAATAGTAGCCTTAGTGTTCATCTTGAAAGCTGGCCTATAGACAATGGTGTTGGACTACTCCTGATACTCTGGTTATGTGATTACCAGGCATCTGTGTTCAAACTAATTTTTAACAGCCTGTCTAAAACTTCAAAGCTTGTGAGACAAGCTTTTTCATTATATAATATTCTGTACTCTATACTCTTAACAGACAATGATTTCAGCAAAGCAGATTTAGTTTCTTCAGTGCAAAGGGATGCCTACCCAAAGAACCAACAACTGCGAGCTTACCACCAGAAAATTGATAACAACTTAGGTGAGTGAGGAAACTGAAGCTGTTTGATGTCATACAATTGTGAATTTTTTGACTCCTAAACCAGATAAAATTACTAAGTGATATATTGCCAACACTTTTTTGTTTAGTTAACGTGCAAAATTTTATGATACTTTAAAAAATCATTTTCTTGTATTTGCATTTCAAAACTATCTACATGGTACATCAGTTTAGACCCAAATAATTTAAAGCTATGCACAGCTTTTGAAATAAACATGTTTTGCTAAAAATCGCTAAGAATTGAAAGGCACTAAATATTTAATTTGTGGATTTGCTGCATTTCTTTTATTACTTCTCAAAACCGTTCAGCTGAGTTTGCCTTCCTTTGTTCTGTAGTGTATAGACCAAGTGCCTGTTTGCTTACACGTGTCACTCTGTAGCTGACCTAGAAAGGAGAGGTTGGAAGAAAATCAGAAAGGAGTAAATCAAAAAGAAATAGTTGGTCATAAGAGCTAGTGGAAGCCCATTTGTTCTGTTCACAAGCTGTGGAAAACTTACTAACCTCAAGAAGCATTTATACCCGTCAGTCATGCAATGAAATAGTCACCTTTTGGTCAATTAGAAAATCTGGAAATGGGAGTTTTTCATCTATGATAAATAACCACTTAAATCTTCAGCACATTGATATCATCTCTGCATGAAGTGTACAGAAAAAGAATTGAGGTAGTGAGTGTACTGTGTATGCTGAGCAGAGAAAATATGTACCAAATTTTCTATGAGATATACCCTGTAAATTAGTTTTTACCTTTTTTTAAAAAATATGTCACTTGATAAAGATCCAATATGGAGTTAAGCATTTGCAGTTGTAATGTAAGAAAGGAGGAAGTGACCATTTCTGGGAGTAACAGTACAACTATGAACATATCAGTGCTTCCTCTGGTTCAGAGGAGCACTCAGACTTGAGGAATTGTATCTAACGTTTTCTAACCCAGGGTTTTGGAGAAGAAGGAAGCCTGATAGCGTCCATTTAGACAATATGTGTTATAGCCCTTTGATCCTTACGGTCCTTCTCTACCCTGACAGATGAGATGTCTTCCGGGCTGAGTCGCCTGAAAAGCCTTGCTCTTGGCCTGCAGACTGAAATAGAAGAGCAGGATGATATGTTGGATCGGCTCACAAAGAAAGTAGAGACACTGGATGTCAACATTAAAAACACTGATAGGAAAGTCCGACAACTTTAAAGGGTTTTTAGAATGTCTTTTGTCCAGTGTTGGTTCATCCTGAATGCCTCATCTCAACTATCTCTTAAAAAAAATCTTGGGCAGTACCTGTTTCTCTTTTTTTCTGCTATGTTACTAGTTTTGTTGTCATTAAAATTACGTAGTCTTAAGTCAGCACAATACTCTACATTTCCTCTTAGTCTAAGTGGGAAAAGTGCATATGGAGTAAAATCTCAGTATTGGGTCAGGATGCCCCACTCAGTTGTGTAACTGCGTCATGTGTGTGGAGGAATTTGCACTCCACAAAGCTGCAGTGTCCTTGCCCTGGGAGCTGTGATGAGAAAAGGAACTGCATTTTTGCCTCTGTTTTGGGGAGGGGGCAGGGGGAACAGAATGTGCTGCTTTGTCCAGAACAAATGTTGCTAATTCTGTTTACCTACAGATATGTTAAATTTGGAAAAAATGCTGATTTCCAGCTGTAAAAATATTTTTAAGTGACTGTTCTCTGGCATTTCTGGGGCTTAAGGAATGAACTGTTCCGTGGAAGTTGTAAAATATCAAGGGTGTCATGCAGTAATGGTAATACTCTGTGTGTGTTCCCTTTCCTAAGATAACTTTGCCCAAACGGTGCATCCACAAATTGTGGTTTTTATGTTTGGGTAACCAGATACTATTGCCTTTACAGTCTTGTCAGTAAAGATCTCTAAGGGTTTCTTACGGTCTGCAAAAAATGCTCATTGACAGTGACCCAAAAAGTTTGGGTAACAAAATCGGGACTTAAATGTATGTGCTCTTAAAGATTCTTTTGCAGAAATGCTCACTATCTGGTTTTAATTTTGTGCTCTTTCTCAGCTTATTCATTTAGGTGAATTATTTGAAAAAACAGCTTCCATTTTAGAAATGGAGAGTTGATCTGATAGTGCACAAACAGACTGTAGAAGATTGTTCTTTAGCATTTATTTCAGGTGTGAGTAGAGATGGAGCAGATGCTGTTTTGCTCAGTAATGTGACTGCTAAGAAACTCCACTATGGTTCACGTACATCTGCGTTGGCTTAGCAGGTATGAAAAATTCCTGCAAATGAAGAAAAGCCCAAAACCATTTTTAAGTCTTCCAGATAGAATTTGGGCCTTTCACTTTGTTTTGTTCTTTTGTAAGGGTCACTGTAGAACAAAATGATCACAATTCTGCTCCAGCCCGAAGACATGGCAGTGAGAACTTGCTGTCTCTCTTGAAAACAAGCAAGTTACTCCAGTCTGGAGAGGCCAAGGGACCTGTGTCAGGATTGGAACATCACAAGTGACAGTGTGTGGCTAGGAAGAGATAGTTACTTCTTTTGAACTAATGCCACATTGCCTTATGAATTAAAGAAAGACTTTGATGTTCTGGGCTATCAAGCTTGTCTCCTTCACGGATGTCACATTCACACCCCCCTTGTTCCTTTTTCAAGGGGTTTGTTGCCTTGAGCTCACTTGCCACAAAGTGCATGCAGTTAAGGAGGTAAGAGAACCTGAGCCTTTCTTGTTTTACTATGTCTCCTGAAAGTTCACTTGTAGAAAAATAAATCACTAAAAAAGCCACCCTTATTGGACATAGTATTATGGAAAAAATACTACTCCTGGCATACTAGCAGGATTGAGTTGTGAATTAGATTTAAGGTGAGCCTGTGTTTCATTTGTTACTGATAGCATTGATTTCAGTCCCCCCAAAAAAATCTCTTTTGGAGGGACATAAAACTTCAAGAGCTATTAAGTACCTTTAATTGCTTTTTAATTTTTCAGTTTGTATCATTTATGCTCATTAAGAATTATAAATAGCCTATTAATATCTCATTTTACTATTTGGGTTTATACCATGATTAATTCTTTTACTCTGTCAGAATATTTATTATATGATTTGATGTCTCAAGACAGTTGATACATTTATTTAGTAAATTATACAATTGTTAGTATTGATATGTTAAGTACCTCAGTGAAGGAAGATCAAAATTCTGATTATACCTGGTTTAGTGTCTCATTTGTTTTAATAACATTTCTTTTAGTGTGAAATCTGCCTTCACTTGTAAGCAACTGTGTCACAGCTCAGTGTTTGCTAAAGTAAGACTGATAACAAGGATGGACACTGAGACTTTCTTGACTAAGTTACGGCAAATGGAGGAAAAATGTCACTGGAGGATCCAGTTGTGTTATGTGTAGTAAGAAAAATGGAGCTTGAATCCAAGCAAAAATCTTTGATTTAAGAGTAAAGTGTGCTGCCTTTCTGATGTAAGGTATTCCATTTTTAGTCTAAATTATTTCACAAAATTAACTCAAGTTGTTGAGCGAATGTTTAGTTGTATTGGCCTTATGAAATGTTCACTGCATCCTAGATATCTTTGACGCCTTTAAAAACACGGGAAGGGGAATAAAGAATAAATCCCTATTTCTGCTTTGGGAATAAAAAATAAATCCCTGTTTGTGCTTTGAGAATGCCCTGATCCAAGCAGAGTAGAAACCCAGGATCTCAGCCATGTGGAATTTATACAGAGGTCTAACTCCTCATGTCTTCTAACAATCCCATTCACTGCCTCAGTAATGTATGCCTGCCTTTGCTTAGGTTTTCCTGCTCTATTTATTATTTTTGGTTTGTTTTAATGGCCTTGTTTTAAAGGATTATCTCCCACATTGGATTTCTTTTGCAGGGGGAAAAAGATGGTGCATGGATATAAAAGAATTTCTGCTACAAACTGAATTGCTTGTCTGCTTTCATATTGATTTTTGCTGATAACAAACTTAAGTCTAACTGACATGAGGAGATACCACTATTTTATAATAGTGATGATGTTTTTTTATCTCTTGGAATAACTTTCCATCCTATAGGAAAAGGCAGTTTAAAGGAAAATAACCACATGATTTTTGCTTTTCCAGGAAATGCCATTTTGCATGTGTAATGAAGGCTTTAGTTCAGTAGCTTTTCTTACTGTTTCCTGACATGGACTTTTATTTCTTCTTGGATACTGTTGAAAAACTTAAACAGTGTAGAGTCCACGACTTTCAGAAGAAGTTTAATTTGCACGCATGTGCTAATTTGATAAAATAAATCATTTTGCCTGCATAGTCATGTTGGCATATAAGCTGGTGTTACAGCAAAATAGCTCTGGTTAATTTTATTGGCTTGGGTAGAAGTTTAATAAGGTCAGAAGAAGATGGCAAACAATATTTTAAGTATTCTTTATAAAAGGCAATTTGCCAGTTTCGCAAAAAGTTTGCTAAATTAATTTTGAAGAGATTTTAAACACTGGAAAGTAGCATATACCCTTCATAACACAGACATAAAATTCTAAAAGCAGCAAGGAAAAAAATGGGAATAACCAGTATGTGATGACTAGACTCCAAGGTGTATTTGATTTTTAAATTTCCTGGGCATTGAATTAAATCTTGGAACAAATGCTATGTAGCTGAATTTTAGTCTGTACTACACAGTTTATTTTGCTGTGCTGAGCTGTATTGGCCCTACTGAAATTGTTGGGACATGATGGTGTCACATTCTTTTAATGTGTGAAATTCACCTGAAATATTTTGCTGCCTGGTAGTTTTTGTGAAGTGATGTCATTTGTTAAATGGTGAAATAGAAAATACTTTCCAACCACTCTGCCTTCTGAACAAACAGATTTTTGTAGGCATTTTTACAAGCATAACATCATATGGAGGATATGTGTTAATTTTTACTTTGAAATACACAGGACTTAATTTTCAAATCACAGGTAGTGATTATTTGTGTCTATGGCTTTTTTAACTAGAACTTTAATTCTGTGCCACCCAGGTATAACATTTTTTGTACAAGTCAAATTGCATTATCTTTTATTTAAATGCTAAACTGGACTGTAGTTCAGCAATTTAAGAGATTGAATGGAATGAGTGTTGAATGGTAAGACAGTCAATAAAAGGTGCTTATTGTTAATGAAGACTTGTTGCATTTATTTCCCAAAATTTTTTTATTACAACTTCACTGATACTTCTCCCCCATAATATCTGTTAAAATGCAGGACCTACTCTATTAAGTTTGTGCCAGCATGGACATAAGTTTGCAGCTGGTGGGTTTTGTTTTCTGAGAATAAAAAGAGGGTATGACATTTCTGTGTTATTCTTGAGTAGATTCTCTTAGATCCTGAAAGAGGAATGTAAACCAGCATTTATTTTTGCAAAAAAAATTGTGATGATAAAATAGTTCCAGATGTTGCTTAAAAAGTAACCTTGCCATAGTGCTTGGTATTATCGGGAATATCAATAACTGGATGTATGCATGAACTAGGCAGGTAAAACAGGAGTAAGGCAAAAAAAGATACAAACCTTCTTGAAAACCTTCTCGTGGTATTTGGTGATATTCCCAAATTTGGTGATGGTAGAAAACTGGTGAATGTCTTGAACTTCAGGTAGGTTCTTACTTGTGTGCAAAGGGAGGAACTTGTCTTCTGAACACTTTTTGTAGTAGAGTTTAATTTTATTTGATACTGTAAAGCAGAGATTCAGAAGTGCTACTTATTACAACAGCTCTGAAAAGAGAAAGTTAATAGAGAGACTGACAGATTTTTTTTTAAATTCAGATAACTTTGGTTTGCTGCCTTTTTGCTGAGAGTTCTTCAACAAATGGGAATTGAGAGCACTTTTATCTCTGCACTTGATGGTTGCATGTAGAAAAATCAAAATAGTACAAAGAGCACAGTGGGAGATGGTAGAGAATGGAGCAGTGCAGTGGATTCTGGAACTCTGCTAAGAATATTAATAGTTTGCTTGCTCTGCTGGCATGAGAATCAGTTTCAGAGTCTTAAGGGTATTTCTCACACAGCTGTTTGTTTATGGCTGGTCAGGCATTTCAACTCTTTGTGTTTTCTCAGGGACTTCCTTGCTTACAGTGCGGTCCCTGCCTTCCTGGGGAATGAGTGAGGAAGGGGAGGTAAAGGATGCTCATCCAAGTACGTAACACCAGGCTGTTGGAATGAAGGACCCCATGGTTCTGCCTGCCCCTCTCCCTGCTTCTGAAAAGAGGTTTGGCTTTAAGAGGGAGTTTTACAGTTTTTGTTTCATTTTGGTAGGCTGGTTGGTTTGTTTGCTTCCAAATAAATTTATTACAGATTTCCAGACTGGGAAAATACGAAGCACAACCCCACTGGGGGTAGAACTGAAGGATTGGTAGGGCTCAGTTGAAAGCAAGCAGGGAGGTGCCCCCAGAATAAACAGGCTGCCAAATCTGGAAGATCTCTGAATGCCAGGCAGGGTTTACTAAATACAGTGACTGTGCAGCCCTGCCTCCGCTATAAAAAGTCTAGATGGACTGTGAGTTTGCTGTTGGTGAGGCAGAACCTTCTAGAAAATGGGCTTCCAGCTCTAGCTGTGGATATT
Source organism: Cnemophilus loriae (assembly GCA_013397755.1). Lineage (NCBI taxonomy): Eukaryota > Metazoa > Chordata > Aves > Passeriformes > Corvidae > Cnemophilus > Cnemophilus loriae. The sequence continues at coordinate 1,695,675 of VZTF01007533.1, forward strand.
TTGTGGAGAACAGTGGCCCTCCTTGGCATCGCCACTCAAGATGACGCCTTTTTTCCTCCACATGAACTGTCAATCTGCTCTCTCTGTTAATGGACAGCAGTCATTGGCCAGTGCTGAGCTCTGCCCCAGGCCAGCACTCTGAAGAGCTGCTGAATTTCTGTCACTTGAACAAACCTTGGCCAGCCCTGGGGTGTCTCACAGCCTGCCAGGGTAAGTGAGGGCAGCAAGAGTATGGAGTGTGCCACCAAGGCCATGCTGTGGGCATTAACCCTCCAGTGTAGAAAGATGATACTTAGGAATGCATATGTCAGGTGCTGACAGCCCTAGAGTGGGAGCCACTGCCCAAAAGAGTTTATAATTTCAGATCTAACATGTTAGGGCAGTTGGGAAGAATTACAGTTTATCTTCCTTTGATTTTACTCCACAAAATTTCCTACTGACATTATACATTTTGTAAACTGGGTAAAGTCTGGGTTCTTTATTCCTGACTTCTACTCTCTCCCTACATTTTGACAAGTTATTAAATCAGTTATCACTGAACATTTCCAATGTCTTTCCCAATTTCTTCCTTGCTCTTTCATCCTTTAAATTCACCCAGTCTCCACCTATGGGAAAGAAACAGCTAGGAGGAGATTCTTTCTTCGGTATGCCCTCATCGGTGTATTGATTTTGCCAGTTCTAATTGAGTTTGAGTTATGTAGGTAGTAAAATCTGTCCTGCTTGCCCTACAATTTGAGCCCCAGATTTCTCTTAGAACTTCTGTGCTGTTTGTTTGCATGTAATGTTTGTTGACTGGGTGCCTTTGAAGAAAAATTCCTGCAGGAATTGCCTTGTGTGAAGCAACTGCAAAGGGTGGTGATGCAGTCTGCTCTTGGCTCCCAGTAAGGTCCATGGTAATGTCAGTGCTGGGGTACTGCATACTGGTGCTCCCAACCTCAGATCTTGAAAGTCTTATCTTTATGGCCCTATTTTCACCATTTCCTCATGCCTGGACTGGCCAACTCGCTTACATCTCTGCCCACTGAGCCTCTTGGATGATGATGACAGGATGTTCCTTCCCTCTTTGAGTGAAGACAGGGCAGAGAGGCAGCCAGGAAATCCAGCAGCTCGATATAAATAGGTTGTGTAACAAAGCAAAGGTTAAAACCCGATTGATTGCATCCACCTACCCATGGAGAAAGCTTTATGAGGAAGGACATCAGCTTGTATTTTTCCTCCTGGAATAATGCAAGTAGGATGACCAGGACTGAATGCCCAGCGACTTATTACTTGTAATTTGACTTTTGTGGAAAGCCAGGAACTCTCAAAAGGTAGGATTTTGATGGAGACTCAGACAATTCCAGATTCAAGGTTCTGCAGCCTTCTGCCCTGAAAATATATAGGCTGCTAACAGCACTGCAGAGGAGACCTGTGAGTCATTTTATCTGCTTCATTGTATATTGTTGTTACAGGCTGTTGACATTTCTGGCCTTTATTTTTGTTCCCAAAGCTCCACACAGTCATACAGCATGGATAGGAGCTCGCAGGGTTTGTAGGTGCCTTTGGGATCCTCCCCACATGTGCTCAGAATGCAAGGCAGGCACAGTCAGTGACAATGCAGAGCCCACTTTGCTACAGCCAAACTGCCACTGCCACCTTCCACCTCTTCTCCACGTGCTCCCTATGCAGGTGTGACTGAGACAGGTAGAAAATATTCATCAGTACATCCTGTATCACCATATGGAGAGAAGGGTGTTCTTTCCTAAGTGACATAGTTGCAATAATTCAGCGATGGGTTCATTTTTGTTGAATGACCTAAAACTGAATTGCAACATTAATCAAAGTGCAGGTGAGGAAACAAGCTCATGAGGGTGTTCTTATGAAGGCACCAACCTTATTGAGCCACAGAACAACTCTGGCATGCCCTGAACTGGTGTTTGTGGCACTGCAAACGTAGCCCTGATCTCAAGACTTAAAAATGGCCTTCTAGATACAGAAGTGCTTTAGCAGGTCTGATTTGTCCCTCTCCTAATCAGGTGTCAGAGTCTCCCCAGTTAAACCAAAATATCACTGGAAACCTTTGTGCTGAATGGCAGCAAAAAATACTGAACAAAGATCCCTCTGCTTTTTATGCACATGCTTCCTCTTATTGCTCACTTGTTTTAATTTGAAGGATATCATCCCATACCAGTACTATTTTCAGAAGTCCATATAGTTATAGTCCTGCTCATCTATCTGATCTTTCGTTGCTGACTTCGGAAAGTTATTTTCCTTAGCCATATCCCTCAGCAATTTCCCATGCCATCCAAGCAATACATTCATTACTGAAACTTGTGTGATTTAATAATTTCCTGGCACAATAATTCCAAAACATGTGGGAGGAAAAACGGAGAAGGATTTTTCCATCTCCAGGTATTTTTTTTACTGCCTCAATCTTTGCTCTTGACCCTTTTGAATGGCTTTCTCTTGAGCTGGATTTCAACTGCTTGTCCAGTGCTTGTCTGAGAAAGACCTTCATCCTTGCACCCAAAGGTGGAGGGAGGGAAGCTCATTCAGAGGAATCTGATGTACCTGACTGCTGTAGCATTTCTAGCTTTGGATTTCTGGAGCCGTTTTCTTTTCCACAATCTCCATAAGCTAAACAAACAGCTTTTTTTTCAGCCACCTGCTTTACTAATCAGTGTTTGAAATGCAATATTGAGGCCTTACTCTCCACTCAAGCCAGCTGTGCAGGGTTTACATTGGCAGCCTGCCAGGAGCCTGAGGGCCTCACCTGTGCCCAGGTGAAGTAGGATGAAGAGCACAACCAAAGCAGCTCTTCTGTGGAACACAGCCCCACACTGCTGGTTTCCATGTATTACTGGACATGAGCAGCTATTGGCAATGGCAGAGCAGTGGGGTCTGGGTGTATTAAACATCAAGACACTGGAGCCTTAAATTAAGAATGTACTTATCTAGGATATAGGTGTGTATTTATGTTGAGCACCTCATTAAAACCATTAAGCTTTCTTATATCTTTGCAGTTGGGCACATGTAGATGTACTGCTGAGTCAGCCTGGCTGTGTTAATGACCCCAGCAGCTCTCCAGGGAATGTCTCTGCTTCCCCACGTGTCTCAAGTGTCAGGGTTATGAAGCTGATTCCTGGGAGAACAATTTTCGTTTGTTATTTGAGAGAATCATTAATTCCAACATGCTCTTCCCTGGAGAAGTGATAAATAAAGGCATTAGATAACATTTCAAGATACATTTGTTAAGCCTCTACCACCTTTTTTTCACCTGCCCAAAAGTATAAAGTGAACAGTCAAGAGAAGGAAGAGAACTTCTGATGAGTCTCAAATGCTCTGTTGTCCAATTGCTCAGTCATCTATTGGCCATGTAGTATAACATAATGTAGTTTTATTTTAACTCTCATCAATTGCTCTGCTGTTTTAGTACCTCTCTCTGTAGTACAGAGTGACTGGAAGATTGCCAAGTAAAGGGAAGTCTGTGTGTGAACAGCCGGGAGGGATAATACGTAAATCTGCTGGAAAGAGGCAATTAAAGGCAGCATTGAGATATAATGAAAAATAGACAATATTGAGCGTCACCAGAAATAGCAACGTAAACAGCAGCTACTGTACTGTGAACTTTGCTGTAAATAACCGCATTTTACAGAAAACAGATGGATTCTGAAATCTGTGAGCAGGCTTACAGAAAGCAGTTTGGTCTTCAGGAACACATCCACGTTGATGTTTGGTATGTCCTCCTGGCCCAAAGGGACAAAAGGTGGCTTCCTCCTGCTGTTGTATTTACAGAGTCCAGGGGGGAGCTGCAAAGTTGGATTACATGCAAGCCAAACAGAGCTGAAAATAATTCTGCATGTCATATGTAACTATGAATGGAGATGACAGAGGAAGTGATATCTGAGATAAGCAGTGTAATAGATGCTGCCTTGTTGTTTTGTAACCCAGCAGCTGAGGAGGTGACACACCACTGAAAGTATTAGGAAGCCCTGCCCAACCAGAGACCATGCCCACAGCTTACCACGACCTTGGCATTGCCAGCAAATCCAACTGCATCATTTTTTGACAGGAGTGGGTGGACTGGGAAAGGGCAGAGCATTCCAAAATGTTTATATTACAAATGAGAGTGGATTCAGGCTGTGTTTTAATCCTATGGTGTAGGTTTGACTACCTTTGTTTTGGAATAATTGATCAAAAAGCTCAAGAGTTCCCTGTATTCTGCCATTTATTCTGCTATTTTGCTGCCTTTGTGAAGGAGTATGACCAGTCACAGCCTAGCTCTAGCAAATCAAGCTCCCGTTTGCAGACACGAACTTCGCAATATGCATTAACTGAACATAGTTCTTGCATCAGGCAACATATCATGTGCTGTCTCAGTCACATTCTGAGCTAGAAGAGAAATATGCAGATATTTAAAGATCTTTGGGGGGGCCCATGAAAGTGCTTATTTCTTAACACTAAACTGGTTTCTTTCAATTCTTTAGTTTGCCTCTTCCAGCATGACCAAAGAAACAAAAGAAGAGCTGCTTATTATTAACATGTTTCAGTTTTCATAAAATGGGTAGAAACGCACAAAGATGACTCACTTTTGGTGTGCTGTAGCTAGAGCCTTACTCCATCCAGAATTTTAAGCACTAAACTCTGGTTGAGTTGGAGCAAATGACTTGTGGAGAGCTAAGATGAAAGAGGGAAAATTCTGGCACTGGGGGTAGAAATCTTCCCTTTACTACCTGGATGCAGTGTGGCTTGGTGCAGAAAGGAGGAGGCAACTAAAAGCTACTCCATAACAACCTCCACATATTCTTTTTGAGATTAGTGCTTTATTAGATCACATTTTTTCCACGATAAGGACCAAAAATCTGCAAAGAAACATGACAACAAAATGCTAAATAAATGGTTTAACTAGCACTTTGTATGCTTCCCCTTTCATTTTTTGTTTTTGCTACAGATACACTACATATCTGGAACAGCACAGTTTGCCAAAAGTGTGATGTAATTTTTTATGTTTCAGGGCATCCCTTGGGCCTTTAGAAAAGTAGAAAGTACCAAATACTCTTTAAATTCAGGAAGATCTTTCTAAAAAGACTAATTATACTCTGAAACGACAGCATTGTAAATTCCCTCTGGTGCTTGTTAAGGCCTCTGCACAGGTTTTCTCCCTTTTTTCAACATCCCTCACACAAGTAGCATCAGTTACACTGAAAGCTCTGGCATAAAGGGGCACGGCTGTTTTCATCTTGTGTCATCTAAATTCATTCTAGTGACAGGGTTGCAAAGTGCTTATGTATTGCTTCTGCCTAGTAGGCACTGAGCAAGCACTAGCAGGAATTCTTTTTAGGTAGATATTTCATTATGAGGACTTTCAGCTTGTAAGCCTGTGCTTGCCTACATTTTATTCCAGCTCAGCCATCTTGCTTATTGTCAATAATCTAAAAGGTAGTAAATGTGTGATTGTTGAACCTCTCTGGGAAGCCTTGTGTTGGGTTTGTATCTTCAAATACAAATCTTGTGTTGTGTATCTGAAAATTCTAGTTAAGACTGAAGTTCCAGAGAAGCCAGTCTGTTACATTCAGATTGTATATGTCATTAAGAAGCAAGAAATGCAGAGAATATCCATCAAAACCTGTTCCACAAACAACTCCAGACAGAGAAAGCCAGGAGTGAGTAAGAAAATGAGAGTGACTTTTATCTTCAGCTTCCTGAAGTCCTGAAATTGATAGAAAAAAAACCAGGCCCTTTGTGTTACATAAAACAGCATTACATGGTCTAACAAAAACCTGTTTTTGAAGAGGAGAACACAGTTCAGAAAATAATGGTGTTTTCGGGAGAGGATTTCTGAATCTATATTTAAAGTTAATGCAGACAAATGTACAGATTCATATAAAAGCAGGAATTTGGGCATAAGGAAAGTGAACAAAAATATTTCATGAAAAATAAAACTAATTCAAGAAGGTACTGACCTTGGTCAAAGATTTTTTTTTTTCATGATTTGCACTTACTGCTTCACAGATTTGCCATTAAAAGCTGAACTCCCACCTCAGCCATTGCTTCTAAATAAAAGTCTCTCCATTCTCTGGCTGCCTGTTTTCATGAAACTTGCTGGAATCCAGTATCTTTGAGCTTATTCCTCTCCATCACATATAGTTGAATTTGGCCAATGGTCTCAAAACTGACTGTGGTGGGGAAAAGGAAACAGGCAAACATAGGAAAAACACAGTCATAAAGACTTGTTTCCTTCTGAGGATGGGGGGAATTCATAGCTTATGAATTTAGAGAGTACTTCTTTACAGAAGTAGGAGAAGGCGAAATATATTGTAAATACCCTTTAGAAAATAAAAAGTCTGTTTACCATCCCTATGGTTTACCACTATATTTGAAAATGTAACTCGGTTTCTGCTTTCCTTGGCTTCATTCTCTTTCCTGGATAATACAATAATGTTAAGAAAATGAACACTGAGATTTTCCCTCCCAAGGGTCTATTTCAAAGGAAATAGCTAAAAGGCCGTAACAGTCAATATATTCAGCATTTCTCAAATCACCCTATTAATCTGCAATTGGACAACACTGGCCTTGCTGTAGCACACTCATGATAACCAGCAAAGCCCCTCCAGGTCCTTTCCAGCCCTTTCTCATTCCCTGTTTATGCACACTGACTAGTTATGCTCCTAAATGGTAATTAAGAATCAGATCATTTAGGTTAAAATTTTACTCAGTCTATATATAAACATAGCTTGGTTTCTGTCATTCCAAACCTAGTGAAATTAGCAAGAAATGCACACTGGATTTATATGAGCTACCTCATCTCTTGCCCTTGCTTGTATTTTCAAAGAACACATTCACTCTCTACCGGTTTGATGAATGAGCTGCCAGAGAAAACAGTCTGGAGGAATTCAGCTTCCAACAAGGTTGATTTAGGATGCAGCCCTGATGCATCTGTCAGGATTTTGGAGACAGACGTTGACTCCCCTGCGATTTAGCCGGCTTTGCGTCACTGACCACTACCCTCCTGTTTTCACAAGGCTGGGCTGGAGGAGTTGCAATTTCAGCTAAGAAACTGCCATGCAAGGAATTCAGCACCTGTGCTGCAAAGCCTGAAGAACACCAGTGTCCAGGGAAGGAGCAAACAACTCCACAAATGCATGGAGAGCATCGATGTCGGCATCCTGCTCACGGACAGAAATGGCTCCTTCAAATGGAAATGCTCCTGGGAGGCAAGACAGGCATATTGTTTGTACATTGCAGGTAAACTGTGTATCACCATGGCATTCTCTGTGGGGAACCTGAAGACCTCCAGCCTGCACTGCTACTGCCTCTAGACACTCCTGTTCATTTTGGCATTAAATGCTATCAGAATCTGCTGATGGAGAGATGGAGATGATAATCTCCAGTAGAGCTTTCATGTGCAGGGAATACAAGATGGGGCTTCACATACTGAACTAAATTCATAAAATGACCTTTATCAAGACCATGTCGAGAATAAAATCCACCATAACAGGACTATCTTTAAATGCTAAGCGTGTACACCACCATTCTCCTGTCAAAGAAAGAATTAAACAATTACATATTAAACAACTCTGCAACATAATCTTTACATTTCAAATAACTTCTTCAAAAACATTACAATTTTTACCAGCCTGCTCTCAGGAGCTTGCGCAATGACTTATAAAAACCACAGAAGAAACTCATCCAGAGCCTCAGAGTGCTTTGTATGACCCAGAGTTATGCATTCAGTAAGAACAGATGGAAAAGGATAATTGAATTCCAGGCAAAAAGAACATTATTTGAATGGAACTTTGCAGTAAAATGAAGGACTGCAGGACATGAACAAGGGGTCAGTTCTGGATGGGAGACAATGATAGAAGACAGTTCTTGACTCAGCAGCAAGGACTTTGTTGGAGAGAGAAGAGACAGAGGGGAGGAAAGGGGCAGACTCCGCCGTCTCCAGGAGACAAGCTGGAAAGAAGTCCAAGGAAGTGAGGGTGTGGTTTGAAAAACAAGGAGTACAATTTCAAACTGGATTCTGAAGCAAACAGGGCAGTCAGTGAGGGCCCTGAGATGCATGAAATGCGAATTTTCTCCACGAGAGACCGAATCAGAACTTTAGGAGTTGTTGTGACACTCTGTCATTGCTGCACCAAAACATCTTTGTGCTGCGACTGCTGATCCAGCATTCCTACGGTTTGCATTTATCTGTTAGGCAAAACATTGACACTCTGACAGTGCCAGGCAGCATTCAGCTGGGAACAGATGTGGATCAACATCCTGTGTTCAGTGCTTTGCCACATGCAGCAGCTCTCCAGCAGTTTGCAGTGATCATACACAAGGATGTGCAAGTCCAACCCACAGACTCCTGGTTCCTTGGAGCTGCACTTTGAGGAACACTCCACGTGTTTGGGTGTTCCCACTCAGGCAGGTCTCCTGTAGTGGATGCTTTCTCATACAGGCCAGAAGAAGTGCCAGTGACTTTTTTACCTTCTTGTATCAAAACAGTAAAGTGGCCAAACATTTGGAAACTGAACACTTGTGTAGTTAACCAGTGATTTGAATGGATGTCGTTGAGCAAGAACCTGAGAGAAACATTTACGAGAAATGCACCTGAGAGAAACATTTAAGAGAAATGCACCTGAGAGAAACATTTAAGAGAAATGCACATTGCTTTTTCAGTGAGACTTTCTTGGCTGATTCTGTGGGAAGAAGACTGGGAACATACATACAACATTTTTCCATGTAAATAACAGGCCCTCCAAGACAAAAATGTAGCTCTTCTCAGAGCTCTTCTCAAACATTGGAAAAAGAGCATCAGGCTGTCATCCACAGGATGAGCCAGAAACCCAAATATTTGGATGAGAGCAACTTCTGAAAAAAATAGAGAAACATTTACCAGGAGCTTTTCCATTTGCATTGTTAAAGGATTGCTAGGGATTACACCCTTCTCAGCTGCTGAGTGCTGTGGCTCTGCCTTGTATAAAGGAGGAGAGTAGCAGTCAGCTAATCACAGGGGCACTAACACGGCAAACCATTAGAGGTCTTTTACATTCCCTTTTAACAGATTATAGACTGTAGGAAAAATACCTAAAATAAGGCCAGTAGTGCCTTTTCATAGAGAGACCCCAAACTAAATATAGAAAACAAAGTTAAAAGACTCAGTTAAAACATCTATGCACACAGCTGACAGTCCAGAGGTCAGTTTCTTTAGCTGTGGAAGCTCAGCAGGCTGCAAAGTGGAGAAAAGATGGCAAAATACTTTTCCCATTTTTTTGATTTGTGCCAAAATGTCCAACACTCTCAGCTCACTCTTCAGAGCCGATCACAGTTGCAAAGAATTCAACCCTCGGGATCAGCAAAGCCAGGTCTTATAAAGGACACATATTTAAACACAGAGCAGTGCAAAGGAGGTACAAACGAGAAAGACATCAGCAGACAGAAGCGTAGCAGTGCGCTTTTACGTAAAGTGAGATACTTTTTTTACTACAGAAATTATGGGATGTTGTAATTAGGATTTGGCCAGCTGGGAGTGGGCATGAAGGATTATATTATTAAAATTGGAATGAAGAAATATAACAGACCTTTAATTTTAATTATACTTTAAACGAGCCTCGGTTTCCTTAGCCGGTGATCTCCCTAGTTCATGGCAGCAGCTTAGTGCCAGACTACTAAGATTGCACACAGTACACAGTGACTTTTGTGCACTTGTAATTATTATTAATAAAAATATCTCGGAGACAAATCTGTTGCTTCTTTGTCACAATTTTCTTTAAAACATTAACGATATAAAAATATATATCTTATATAACTATATACACTACTTAAGAGGTACTACTTAATTTGTACAATAAGTGATGAAAGTATGTGGCTTGTTTTTTTTAAGAAATAGATATAAATTAGCAAAAATAGGAGCTCTAAATATAATTAATTAGCATCCATAAAGTGAGTGTGAGGGAGGGAAGTTGATGGAACAAGCTCACTATACCAAAGTGGGCTGGTGACAGATATGTCCTGATGTCCCACTGGTGGCCTGTCTCTGCAGCACTGCTGGCTTGCCCTCATTTAGAAACTCGTAACCCACCAAAATTAAACTGCAAATAACAAACCTGCAGAGCAGATGCTACTCAAACCCCTTTGGACCACATAAAGAAAAGTTGTGTCCACTTGAGCTCCAGTTTTTGCTTTGTTCTTTTGAGAGACCAGACCTTGGCGTGTAAGCCAAATCCTGAGTCCTCTGAGGAGAGGTACAGATCCCAGATTTCTGCAGGGATGAGGCTTTAGCAGCATCTCATTCCCAGCCACCTGTTCAATGGGCTGTTCAGTGTTTCCTCTGTCCAGCTGTAGACCTCCAGGTCTCCCATTCTTGACCAAGGGATCCCCATGGCTGCAGCCTGTGACCATGTGTGCAGGTAGGACCCCAGGTGTCTCAGCAAGCCATGCCTATGATTCCTTTGGAAACTTAACCCAGTTTTGGAAATTCCCAACTCCATGTATTAAAAATGAATGAGGTTAAGTGAAAATAATGAGGTTTTAAATTGTAATGTATTTGAAATTGTTTTAATCTGCCTTCTGCTTTTGAGTCTTCAAGGGTCCCTTGTTCAGCTTTGTATTAGAGATTCTCCTATAATCTTGTATTTCCCAGAGCTGAGCTCTCTGGGAAAATGTGAACACAATGCCCTGGATAAAGCTGCTGGAGCTAGCACCACTGCTGCTGTTTCCACCTCAAAGGACTACTGTAATTTAGCAGAAGTATAATAGCACTAACATTACCTTCACCTCCCTCATCTAATGCTAACAGGCTGACTAGGAGTGAGAGTAAAAAAAAAAGGTTTTGATGTATCTCTTGCATGTTGGACCCTTCACTTCTTGGTTATTGAATAAGTTCCAACTCACAGTATCAACTCTTGGAAAGGAGCCCTATTTCTTTCTAGAATTAGAACAGGGCAGAACAGTTGGATGGTTTTCATAGCTGGTAACTGGTCATAAACCCCCTCACCTACCTCCGGGCATGACTGCAGGTAGCAAAGCCCACATGGTGCTAGGGTAAGTCGGTGGGTGGTGGGCCAAGAGCTACCGTCTGACCCAGCCACACCCCAGTGCCTTTGGGGGTTCCGGGGCTGCCGAGGAGGAGAAGGAGGAGAAGGAGGAGAAGGAGGAGAAGGAGGAGAAGGAGGAGAAGGAGGAGAAGGAGGAGAAGGAGGAGAAGGAGGAGAAGGGTCGCACTTTGGCACAGCCAGCCACGACGGTAGGTGCCAAGCAGGCGGCTCCCGGCTTCCAGTGCCCACCAAGCAGCTCCTGTCTTACTCCTGACCTCCGGCGGGAGTCCCGGGGCGCTGAGGGGAACATGACCCCAGCACCGCCGTGCGGCTGTGGGGAAGGGGAAGGAGAAGCCCCAGGGGTCGGTGTGAGGGTGGGCCGGGCAGGGGTGGGGTCCCGCGGTTCTGTGTGAGGGTGGGTCAGGAGGAGCCCCGGGGATCGGGGTGAGGGTGGGTCAGGGAGCAGCTCCGGGACCCGGGTGGGCCAGGAGAACCCCCGGGGGTCGGGGTGAGGGTGGGCCGGGGGCAGCGCCGGAGGGAGCCGGGGAGGGGGCCGGGTCACGTGAGCGTGTGTGGCAGCAGCGGAAGGATACCTGCACTCTGAC
>VZTF01007533.1:1707346-1746775 GCA_013397755.1 Cnemophilus loriae
CCGCTCCCGCCGCCGTGAGGGGAGCACCGGCGGCAGCCCCGCTTCACCGCCTGCCCCTGCCCCGCGCCCCTGCCCCGGGGAGCTCGCCCCCAGCCATGGCCCAGATACTGCCCATTCGCTTCCAGGAGCACTTCCAGGTGAGCGCAGAGGGGCAGCGGAGAAGGCGCGGGGTCGGGGTCCCCCTCTTCTGCCTCGTCCCGTCTCTAGGAGAGGGGGGGCCGCGGCCTAGGCGGGCCGGGGGCGCCCTAAGGGCGGGGAGAGGGGTCAGGCCGCGAGGGGACCCGCTCCGTCCCTCCCTTCCTTCCCTCCGGAGCGCGGCCGCCGTCCCGCTGGGCGCCGCGGGAAGGCGTACGGGGCCGAGCCCGCCCCCGGTGCGGACTCTGGGCTGCCGCTTCTGTTCATCCATCCGTCCGTCCATCCTTCCATCCCCGGAGCTGCGTCCCCGCGGCGTTCGGAGCGGCCGCGATTTGTGCAGAGTCACTCGTCGCCTGAGGGACCTCCCGCTCCGGGGAGGGGGCGGCGCCGCGCCGGAGCCGCGCTGCTCGCCCTGGGCACCGCGGGTGCTCCCCCGCCTCAGCTTGGGTGGACGCCGCAGCCTTGCAGGCGGATCGTGGTTTTTCCGTTTTGCCTAAACGACCATCAGCCTCTGGATCGCGAAGGTTCCTGGGAACCTCTTTTTGTGCAGGAAATTGGTGAGATGAGGTGCAAGAAACCATTTGGACTTGGAAGCTGCACAGCCGCTGTCCCTCCTTCCAAACATGACAATATTAAAAAATCCTCCCCCGAAATGACATGGTTCTGTTCTTAATATCCTGTGGAAACCATAATGCCAGCGCTGGAAAAGATCTATGGCTAATGGATGCAGCACAGACAAACCGGTTTATCTGTTTCCTTGTGACCTGGTGTTGAGGGAGGGTTGTAAATGGAGTGAGAATGCAGCAGTCTCTGAACGTGCAGTTTGAGGCAGGAATTAAAGGAATTTTCTAAATGAATGAGAGAACAGGAAGTGGACTTGGCAAGTCATCCTTCTGTCGCTGTACTGCCCCTTTCTGTCAAATCAGGCATCCATTTCAAAATACGGACTGGGTATCATCCCCCAGTGTGGACTTCATGCCACTCTGGGCATTTCAGCTTGCGAAATGGTTACGGCCACTTCCAGCTCTCTTCGGGAGTATTTTTTTGCTTAACTGGAAGAACTGTCCCAGTGACCCTAGAACGAGCTCTAACCTGAAAAAAACCCAGTCGTTTCAGTGAATTCCAGAAATATCTAATCTCTCTGTCCAAGGGAGGAGGCACGCCTGTATCCTCTGAGTTTTCATGGGTTAGGAGAGTGTAACATGGTGAAGAATTCTACGGTCACTCTACCCCCTTTCTGCCAGTGTCCACTATAGCAGTGATTATAGTAATCTCAAATAGGTTCATAAGAGCTGTGGAACAGCTGTCTGAGTAAGAAACTTGGGATCAAACTGGTTTTGATGTCAGACTCTTCTTAGAGAGCATATAGTTCTTACCATTTAAAACTAGCAAGCATAACCAATCCTGCTGATTGTGTTTGATCTATACAATAGCGATGAGAGAACATCACACTTAATATGCAAGAGGTGTCCTGTGCTGCTTTGCATGTTAAATGACTGTTTCTGTGATTACCAGTGTTGTGTGTCTTGCAACACTGCCAATATCAGCATTGTGCTACCTCTGGTTTGGGTGGGGGGCTGCCCACCTGCTTTTCGAGGGATTTGTACTGAAGTCATACTCTATTTTTTGCTCTTAAGCAATTTGATCATATTGAAAAGGCTAAACCTATGCTTGAGTCACTTTTCCTCAGCGTGAAAGCTGCACGGAGGAGCAGGGAAAACCCTGGGATGTCCGTTGCTAACATGTAGGAACAAACTTCTTCAGCATTCACTCTTTCGTGCTTCTCCCCCAGGCTGAGTGCAGAAGCTCTAAAGCAGTATCTGCTAGAGAGATTGAGATCAGTAGTAGCTGGGAGTAGGTATGCAGTAGCCTCCTCATGCTGCTTCTGCAATTGTCCCTACATGGTGGGGTAAATAGGGAGGGAAAATGGAAGGAATGTAGGAACTCATAGTGTTTGCTCTGGCTGAATATCGGCAGTACAGTTACATCAGCTCTGACTTCTTGTATGTTGTAAACTAGAATCTAGTCTCATGAATTATTGTTACATGGTGCTTGTTGTTGACTGGTAGAGAATTTGTGAAAACATGAGGCCTTCTCTTCATAATACTACACTGTCACACATATTTAGCCTTGTCAGATTAATCTCTTTTTTTCCCCCCACATTGCTTCCAAGTGATTGTCTTGACTATGGTTAAATTATCGTATTTAAAATTAGTACAGCAAATCTACTATGCTGCTTTATGATAAAGCCAAAAAAGTTACAATTCTATTTAATCGTTGTGTGTTTCAGTGATCTTGTTAAATATTCCTGTGCCTTAATTCAATGTGTGTACTGTTTCTACCTGTAGCCTTTTAATTAATACGGCTTTAAGTGATTAGAATATCAGTTAGTGCTATAATTAATTCCAAGTTCAGCCTGTTGCTGATGAAACATTATTTCTCTTAAGTTCAGAGTCTTCCTGAGGTAGTTGTACATACTTTGCTAAAAGAAGAACTGAACCGTGCAGAAAGTGCTCTCCAGAGAAGCTAAACATAAGTTGCAGTGCTAAATACTGAACTCTTCTCTCCCACTCTGTCTCGCTGGAAGTGGATAAATGGTAGTGTGAAGTGAAACAGTGATCTTGGTCCATGTAGAATTGGAGGAGTGCTAGGGATCAGCAGACTGTTTACATTTTTTGTGCAGCTCATTTTGTCTTGCGTTGATCATCGTTCTGACAGTAGTAGCTCCAAGCCTGTGCAGGAGGAGTGACTGCCAGTCTCAGGGCACATTAAATTCGAAGTTGTTACAGCTTGCATGTTCAAGTCCTGTGTGAGCTGAAGGATGGAGAATAGCTTCAGCGAAAAAAAGATATCCAGGTATTGATGTGGTAGAAGGAACTCAAAGTCTGGTTGTTTAGCTCCATTTAATGCAATTGAACAGTTATTTTTAGATATGAACTCTGTCACTACGAGTCTTCACAAATTCATAAAGAACTTCCATCTTGCTCCTTTTTCCCCCAGAGGATATTATAGTTTAAGTCCCATAGGGAGGGGAATAAGACAAGGGCTTAGTTTTTATCTGTCTGGTGTCTGCCCAGCTGCAGCAGTGCAAGCTATGCCAAGTCCTGCTGCAGTGAATTACTCCTGCATACTACTTAAGCTAATGTGATTTAATCAGGTTCTTAACTCCAGTGCTTCTGTTGGAGCAGTGAATTATAAATTATTTAGCAGATTGAACTCTTCCAAGGGGATTGTAGTTTACAATGGAAGTGCAGTAAAAGACCAAACATACTGGTATGTAGACTGGGAGCAATACTACTGGAATCCAGTGTACAAAGTGTTCCTGATCTAAAATTAAACTTCTGCTTCACTTAGTCATTGCTTTTGTCTTAGAAGTGTCTCTTTGTGCCTATTTGAGCTTTTTTTTCAGTTCTCACTAGCAAAAATCTTTGCTTGTCTATGGGGAAAACCATTGCTTAAGCGAGGTCTCAGGTTCCAAGACTGGAGCCATCATCCCTTCCATGCACACACAGTTCTGCTTTCTGTTCAGTAACTGATACAGGCTCTTGAGCACAGCCAACTACTGTGAGAAAACTTGTGTGCATGACATGCTCTTGATACATGAGTGCTGCACGTCTTGGTGCAGCACTGACAAGCTAAAGTATCCTGGTTTTAAGCATAAAGGATGTAGATTGACTTCCATCATTTTCAAGACAAAACCACTTTCTATTTGGATAGTCTGGCTTGTCTTGCTAAGAATTACTATCTGTTGTGCAATAGGCATGACTGAGCTGGACGGCTTTCATAAGTTTGCTTTGGCTGGACATGTGGACTTTAAAAAGCACTCAGGATATTTGCAAGCTGTAAGTGACTTTTTAGATTTGTATTCAAAAGCTAGGGCTAAATGTTAGGACTTGATTCAGCTATTCAGTGATGAAGAGCCCATATTTGCTCATTGGATTCAGAAGTGCCCTGCACATGGTAGTGATACTCATTCAATAGATGATCCAATCCTCATAACAGACATACAGAAATAGATTTTTGTGAAGGGAGTAACTGTCACTTAAGATGAAAGCCTAATTGCAACTGCAGCTAAGACCAGTGGTCTTGCATGTTTTGGGTCTTATATACTTCCTTGGTGGCCCTCAGCTGTACTGGCATTTAGCCTTTAAAAGGTGTGACAGGTTTCCCTAATAATAAGGATGGTAGTGATACTCGAGCAGAATTTAGCACTACATTTTCTGAAGCCTGTGGTAGATTTTATAATAGTTTAAAGCAGGAAATTTTAATACCAGAGTATGATGCAAAATCGTACTTGTCTTAGTGAAGATACCTAAAATGTTTTCTTCAACAGGGACCAGACTTTGGAGTGAATAATGGTGGGTTTAAAGCTGAACTTCAAGTAGGAAATGCCTCAAGGTTCTCACTCTGCAAAATGGATGGCCAGGGGCTGTCTCTTCAAGAGTAGGTCAAACTGAAGCACACCGATTGGGAAGGAACCTTGAAAAAGCTGTGTTTCTGCTTCAATACTCTGGAAATACATCTGGATTTGAATTAATTAAATCAAGTTAGGAACTTAGCTGTGCTGCAGTTAAATCTCTTGACTACTCTTGTGACACTTAATTGGTTTCTTATAACGGGCTGTACTCTGTTGGCAGATGGACTTGGAAGGTGCTCAACATCAAAGTGCTTAAGTGTCTACTATGTGAACATGTAATTGGTGACAAAATGTGGACATTGCCTGGTGTAGAGCAAGAGAGCAAGAACAGTGGAATTAAAAGCCTATCATTTATTCCTCTGTTATTCAAGGTCACAGAAGTTGACAGAGCTCCAACTTGCATGTTTATTGGGTGCTAAAACGTTCTGTGTTACATATGAAAGGTACACGAGTTGTCTCGGTATGAAAACTTCTTTCCTTACTGACACAGAAGGCTGTAATAGCCACCTGCCTGGTAGATTTGTTTTCAAAACTCTAGGTGCAAGCATGTTCTGATGACCTTGTGCCAAAACTTTGATTCTCTTTTGGAATGAATGGCACCTGCTGAAGTTTTCTATTAAGTATTTACCCCTGAAGTGAGGCGTTAGCTGAATGGCTCTCAGTTCTGCTGAGAGACACTTACGGGAATCAGTAAACGTCTGTTTACGCATGCGTACTTTTGGCTTGTATTACATTACTGAAACTTGAGTCTGTTGAGTTTAGCAGTTACTGAGTTGAATAGCTCTTCATTAGTCTGCTCAACACAAAACAAACAATTCCTGAGGTATTCTTGGGCACAGTCCTGACACACCACACTTACAGGTATCTCTGTTACATACCCAATTTACTATTTAGTGAGTAGCATTACAGAAGCTGTAACAAGCCATGATCAGCCAGCTCAAACACACTAAAACAGTGTTTGTGATGCCATCGTGGGACTTCTTGCCCGAGGGATTTAGTCTATTGTATGAAGCTCCTGGTGGTATGTATCAAAGGAGCATAATGACTCAGTGATGCTGGTGGTAAATTCTATCCTGTCTCCTTGAGGGCAGTAATTTTTCACTTGCAGTGCACTGAAAAGCAGTATAGGTTAATCTTTTGAGAAGCTTCAGTGAGGCTGATACAGTTCCTGTGCTTGAAAAGCATTGCTTTGGGGCGTGAAGCAGGTGCTCAGGCTTGTCACAGTTACTGTTATATAAAATGCAGCTTGCAGACCTACCAAACCAAGGTGTGGTGCATAGGTAAATCTGATTTACTGTGGACCAATGAAACAGAGATGTTTGTTCACTGCCACCTCCTCCTGTTAACTGAAATTGAGAGTGAATGGAAACAAAGGTAACACAAAAGGATGAAAATGAGATATAGCCATTTTGTAGGGGAGTCTGTTTGGTGGCACAAAGTGGCTCCAGGTTACATTTAGAGTAACTACTTTGTTTTTACTGTTGTGTGGTTGAGCACAAGTTATGTTTTTAGAGCTGGGCATATGGCTGGAAGGGGCCTGCATTACAACCCCTGCGTTTGTTGTTGAGCCTAATGGCATGACATCTTCGGCAAGGAGAGATGAAATGAGTGTTTATTTTAGCACATCTTTCTCACCTTTCACTGGTAAGAATTAAATATTCTGTGAAGTAAGATGAACGAGTCCACTTGTAGGCCAATTGAGACCTGCTGTGTAGACTTCCTTCTACACTGTTGTTAGGAGTGGGTTGTGTAAGGGTAATTGATTCTTTCTGTACTGCCCACTGATGTTGAACATTGGAGTTCTGCCACTTAAGTTTTGAACATAAAATTTGCCAGCCTTACTGAAACTGGAATAGTGATACTACTGCTCATGTAGTCTTATCACGTTACTAGAACCAGGTTAAGCAATAGACGCATAAGTTGAAACTCCTTTTAGTTTGCATCAATAATACAACTTTGGAATGTCTTTAGGACCTGAGTACTAACAATTGTGTAATTCTTTACCTATGGAACAAAGAGAATCAGAAGATAAATCATAGTTCAATAGTGCACACTCTAGTCAGAGAAACCTGTCAGTCTTTTGTTTCCTTCTGGAGATTTTAGACATAGAGGCTTGAGTTAGACCTTCAACATGGGAAGGATAATAAAGCACTCTTTTTTTGTCTTTCTAGCTCCAAAATTTGGGCATTAATCCAGCAAACATTGGATTCAGCACCCTAACAATGGAATCTGACAAGTTCATCTGCATAAGGGAGAAAGTAGGAGAGCAGGCACAAGTAGTGATAATTGACATGACCGATCCAACAACACCCATCAGACGTCCAATTTCCGCAGAAAGTGCCATCATGAATCCAGCCTCTAAAGTAATAGCGCTAAAAGGTGAGTAACCCTTTATGATTTGCAGTGTGAAAACTACTGTTTAGCTGTATTAGTGCTTATTAATGCTTTTAAACTTTATGTAAACTTTATAAGAAGAATGTATATGAGGATAAGAATTCTGGCCTGAACTTGCATGCTATATTTTTGGCAGTAGATCTTTCAGTAATCTTTGGATGATTTCCCTCCAAGTGAGTGTGAGATGCTTGGACCTGGCACTGCAGCCTCCTGTCCTCACTGAGGACCAGGTCAGCATCTGGTAAACTTTACCTTTAGACAGGTATTGTAAACATAATGGACACTTGTATAGATGAATAGGAGTGTAAAGCCATGTTTTCTGCCCTGTCCTCGCCCCTTTCTTGTAGCTTTGAAGGTTTTACTAGATAGTGACAAAAATGTCATAAGGGTGGCTAGTAAGTGTAAAAGTCTGAACATCACAAGCGTGTTAAGTTTGACAGTCATGAGGTCTTGCAGCTAGAAGACTTCTTACTGCTGCCTGTGGTGTTGTTACTGCCTTTAAGTAGCACTCTGAGCTCAAAGAAGTAATTTTTAATACATCTCTGGCTCTTTTCTCGAATGACCAACATCTGGTATTTAATCTCAATAACTGTTACTGACTATGTACTTTTCTTCCTGCATCTTATCTAAACAGATGGTGAGTGAACTTTGTCCTGACATTGTATGTTTGGTAGTACAGAATGGTCCAATCTCATAAAAAGTACTGAACTTTAAGGTAGCCATTTGACAGTTCACTTCATGGCCAGGTGGGGGAATCTTAATCCTCAACTGGTATTACAATGATAATGTTCTCCATTGGCTCATTTCTAACCATTTGGCTGTTTTGACTATTGACTGTACCAAGTGAAGGAGAAGAGTGTGCTTTCAATGTTTGTGTTTATATGTGATGGAAGTACAGTTGATAGACAAAATGAAGTTGCAATATTTTTATGAGAGACCTCTGCTAGCATGTCCTGTGTGCTATTCATTTCTGCCTAAGTGTGTTTTTTATTGTGAAAAATCATGGTGAAATTACTTAGGGGTCCAAGAAATAACTGTCCTCAGAACTGGCATAAAACCTTTAACTTCTTTTCTTTGATCTCAGGCTTATACTGAGACATCAGGTGAGAACTAAAGTGAATGTTTGACTTCAGCTCAATCTGTGATTCAGCTGAGATGGTTATACATCTTGCAAAGGACTGCCTTACCCTGGCTATGGGTAAAGGTAACAATGAAAAAAAAATCAGATCTGTTAAGAGCTTACTGTCCTTTATCTTGGACCCCTTTAAACAAACTGTATTGGCAAGGAAAGTGCTTTCTTTACACGAGCAGAGCTTCATATACCTCTTAAAAGGAAACTATGTAACTGGTTTTAAAACTAATATACTAACTAAATGGATTATCATCAGCTTCAAAGAATATAGCTTTATTCTTGCCAGTTAAGACTTGCTTAAAAGGAGTATTGTTCTGTCCATTCAGAGTGCATAAATCTGTCCTCTGAACTGAAAAGTTTGAGTTAATGATGTCATGTTGATATGCAGAGTTGTGTTGTCAAGTGTTGCAGACTTAATGATCTCTTCTATAAATAATCTAGTGATCAGAGGGTTGGGTAGAAAAGAGGGTTAATAGAGCTGCCTAAGCAGTATGTTATCCATGATAACCTGAAGACATGCTTTAAGTCAGTCTGTCACTCCGAACTTTTCCCTGCTGATCGAGTGAGGCTTCAATAGTCAAAATGGTTACATGTTGTGACTCAGTGTGCCATGATGGGGAGTTGCTCCTAATCCCAGGATTATTGAGCAATAAACGTAGAAACCCACCCTCAGAAAAAGAAATGAAATGGTTCTTGATTTAAACTGAAGTACGGTATGCACAATTTCATTTCTGGATTGCATGTGGCATTCTCCTGGTGTACCAAGGTTTATGCATTGTCCTTGTGTTCTTGGTCCTCTTGCACTGCTCTGTACTGGGAGTACTCAGCAGTGGGTATAAGTGGAGAATGCAGCATTCGAGGGTGCTTCCATTCTTTGTGGAATGGAGAAACTTCGTGCTCCAGTCAACTGAAATGTGAATTCTTGTGCTGATGTTCAAAAATCGAATCTGCTTACTTGATTGTGCCTGTATAGTCTAAATACTCATCAGTTTGGTAGTTTGATCAGAAAAACTTAAGTCTTTTTGTCTCAGATCTTGACCTAATAAAGTGTTCTAGTAGACATAAGACTCAAATGCGCACTTGCCCTCACTATGACTGTATAGCAGGTCCTGCTTTCTCAATCCAAATAACAGAATTTTTTTGTAGTTTAATTACAGTTTAGGGTTGTGAAGTTTGAATTTATGTTGCCACACTTAGGGAATTTTAAAGCTGTGGCTTCTGCAGCTCCCAACATCCAGGGCTAAACTGCCTAGTGAAGCTTGTAGAGCCGTTTCCAACTGTGACACAGTAGTCAGATCTAGTCTAGAAAAGAGACGACATGAGCTTTTAGCTGTTTGTTGGTTTCTTCTGTGTTCTTAAAACTAGGAAAGACATCCTGCTTCCTCTTCAGGAAGACTGTCCTTAAGAGCAGTTTCTGTGTGCACACATTGGGATTGTTTAGATGGTGACCAGAGCCCTTCCAGAACTACTTGTCTCCTGACTGTATGTGAGGCTGCACACTGTGGGAGTTCAGAATCCATCTCTTGATAGCACCAGGCCATTGCTGGACAAATTATTGTCCAATACAGTAAATATGCTGTTTGTGGCTATCAGTTTACAGGCCTGGGCTTACAGCACCTGTCTAACACATTAAATGCACGTGCAGGGCAAAGTGTTCATTAGCAGGCTGCTCTTGGTCCCAGGGAAGCTAGCAAGCTGTCCTGGGATGGAGTTGATCGGGTTGGCAGTTCTCAGCGCAGTTAAACCAGGCAGCAAATGCTGTATGTGATAGCTCTGAAGTCTTGCGTTGTCTCTTGGCACTGCATTAAGCTAACGTGATCAATTTATGTATAAATTATGCTAAAACGTTATAGAGCAGTTTGAGATACATATTGGCTTGGGATTAGTAACTCTTGAATATGATTTCTCAGTGGCCAGCAGCCTTTATCTATCAGCGAACTTCTCCCAGTTTGGCAGTCACAAGTGTTACTAACAAGAAACACTTCTGAAATGGG
The DNA here is from genome assembly GCA_013397755.1 of Cnemophilus loriae. Taxonomy (NCBI): domain Eukaryota; kingdom Metazoa; phylum Chordata; class Aves; order Passeriformes; family Corvidae; genus Cnemophilus; species Cnemophilus loriae. The sequence continues at coordinate 1,717,419 of VZTF01007533.1, forward strand.
GATAGGAATAATGGCATTACAAGCCAATACTCCAGCAGTCAGTCTGATGGGTGTCTTGTGGATAGAAAAGAATATTCCTGGAGCTGAGTTGTCTCATCTGCAGTAAAAGAAAACATCACTTTGACCTCGTGAAAGGAATAGATTCCCTTATTCTTTGTAGTTTGATTCAGTAAATACTGGTTTTAAGCCTACTTAGTAGGGTAGGGTTTCTGGTAGTTAAAAGGACTACTAAAATCAAGTCTAAACCTTCCTAAATCATGAAGTAATCTTAACTGGAACTAAAGCTCCAAACCTTCCTATAGTCTCTCTGAACTTTTGACTGTCCCTTCAGTAGGTACTTGTACAGAGCTCATCTAGTTCAGTGTGCAGTTCATCCAACAGAAGAATAAAATGGGAGCTGTGATCTTTGGCTGTCTCAAGCTGATTTAAGTCTCATGCTGTTTGACTCAGTCCAGGTCATCTACAGCAGCTACTAAATTGACGCAAATTTGAGCCATTCTTTCTGTTAATTATACTGAATGACATCTACTAGACATCTGTAACTGGGCATACCAGTGCTGCCAACTAAACAAGGGTTTACACAAGCTCTGTAGCTTAGACTGTCTTTTTACTACAGCTTATAGTTAATTAAAGTGTCTGTGCTCGTCAGTTGTTGGAATGTCTGTGTGAGTGTCCGTAAGGAGATTTTGTTTGTTTTTGGGATGGTACAGGTGTTGGGGGTGGAGAGGGGGTACTGTTAAGAGTCAAGTATCAAAGGAGACTCAGATGTGACAGGACATTAACCCTGTCTGTAACACCACTGGAATAGTGGGTTAAACTGGATGCTTGTAAATAGGCAAACTGCAGGATGGCCATTGTGGTAATTGATCTGTGATGTTTCTTGGATTTTGTCATACTAGCTGGGAAAACACTTCAGATCTTTAACATTGAGATGAAAAGTAAAATGAAAGCCCACACAATGGCAGAGGAAGTGATCTTCTGGAAATGGATATCTGTGAATACAGTTGCCTTGGTGACAGAGACCGCAGTGTACCACTGGAGCATGGAGGGAGAATCACAACCCCAAAAGATGTTTGATAGACATGCTAGTCTTGCAGGCTGCCAAATCATCAATTACAGAACAGATGAACACCAAAAATGGCTGCTGCTGATAGGAATTTCAGCACAGGTAAGTTCCCTGGAAGCAGCATTTTGTGAAGATAATTGGGAGATCCCTGGCCCCACTTCACTTACTAGCTGCTGTAGTTTAACTTTGGTTTCTGTAAATAAAAAATTCAAAACTATCTTTTGTGTAGGAATAGCCTGACTTCTAGTTCGGTTCGAGTGTTGGAGGAGGGGATGAGAGGTATTTGCTGCTTTTTGGTTTACTGTCCCAAGAGTCTTGCTACAAACATTTGAAATCTTGTCTCTAAAAGCTGGCCTTTCTTTTTTCTAGCAAAATCGTGTGGTTGGTGCAATGCAGCTGTACTCAGTTGATAGAAAAGTCTCCCAACCTATAGAAGGCCATGCAGCAGCTTTTGCAGAATTCAAAATAGAGGGAAATGCCAAACCTTCTACCCTCTTCTGTTTTGCTGTGAGGAGTCCTGCAGGAGGCAAGGTAAAGTCTGCAGCTGTGTTCCTGTAGTGCTGTAGGTAGGTTGTTTGCATCGAACTGAATATGGAATTCAGTAGCATTGAGTATGCTACAACTGCTGAGCAGTCTGTGCAGGGCTGAGGTAACACCACAGTAAATGTCTTGGCCTTTCTAGTCTCATCCTGCAAAACTGATGAATTGACCAGTCTGACTGAAAGCATCTTGAACAGGTTGTCTTGAATAGGAATAGTCCACTGTCATAGGAAGTGTGGTTGTTTTGGGTTTTTTATTCTTCTCCCGGCTTTTAATTTATCAAGTTCCAGAAAACTTAACATTCTGAATATGTGGAGCACAGCTCCCCAGACTGTGTTGGCCAAACGTGACAGATGACTTCAGTAGCGTATCTGAGGAAAGGAACTTCTTTCATGTGGCTGTACTTTCAGGCAATCTTGTGACATGAACTCTTTTCTTCCTAGCTGCACATAATCGAAGTAGGTCAGCCAGCTACTGGAAATCAGCCATTTGTTAAGAAAGCTGTTGATGTGTTTTTCCCACCTGAGGCACAGACAGACTTTCCTGTGGCAATGCAGGTAAATGTTTGACCCCCCCCAAAAAAATGATCTTTATAGCCTGGCAAGGAGCTGACATCTGTTGTAAAGAATACTTTCTATAGTGCTTTGCTGTCATTCTTCCTAGTTCTGGGATGGGTGTTAATAGGTTTTTAGGAGGTAGTGTGGACATTAAAACAGTAACTTAAATATATAGACTGTTCGTGTATTTGTCTAGATGTCAACTTGAGGTTGTATTTTAAAAAATAATAAAACAAACAAGAAGCCCCAACAAAACTTCTATGAAAAAAACCCAACCCCAAACCAATGAAACAGACCCCAAAAAAACCCCCTGACAGCATCTTCAGGGCGAATTTATCCAACATCACTTTGGTTATTCGGCTTCCTACTAATGTTCCAAGTTCCAGATAAGAATAGTAGCATACCTCCTGTAGTAACAGCACAGAGAAGGCGATTTGGGAAATTAGTGGGAGGTTCTTTAGGAAAGAACATAGCTGGTTGCTATCACAGGCCAAATTTCACTTAGCATGTCTCTACGACTAGAAATTGTGTCATAAAAGCAGACTATCTCAGAGCATAAGACTGCTGACAAGTTTAATAGACCAGCTTCATAAATAGACCAAGAGACACCTTAAACTAAGGTGCATGCATGGCAGGATTCATGTGGCTCTGTACTTCAGCTTAAGGCTTAATTAACAAAACATCCAAAGACTTGTTCTGAGGGGAGAGTACTTTCCTTGTCTGAAGACCGTTTTGGCTTGAAAGCCTCTGCAGTTTCAGTGACTTGACAAATAAACTGGAGTACTCGGTAGATCAGCTTGGTTGAGATTCTGCTGGTGCTTTGGGTAGGCTTTGTTGGAAGAGAATGGGATTATCTCATTAGTATTTCTGAACAGAAACTTGTACTGACATATGTAGAGTAGAATGCTAATTATGCCCAAACTTTTTTCCTCAGCTTGGCTTATTAGGATGAGGAGTATGTTCTTTGCTGCAGATGAATTTTAATTTTCCCGTCAGCCTCTCTGTTCACTGGAGCTATGCCTGCAAATGGCCAGCAAAGCTGTTCATTGCTTTTGAGTCTGAAAGGAAGAAGCCTGAAGCTATATTTGTTCTTAGTGTCAGTGCAAAGGCATGTCACTGCAGTACTTTCTTGTGACTAGGCTAAAGGCAGCTGTCTTCAGTGTTACAATCTTACTAGTTTTGACTAATAAAAACCTCTCTTTTGGCAGATTGGAGTTAAGCATGGTGTTATTTATCTGATCACAAAGTATGGGTATATCCACATGTATGATTTGGAGTCTGGAGTGTGCATCTACATGAACCGTATTAGTGCTGATACTATCTTTGTCACAGCTCCTCACGAACCTACCTCAGGCATTATTGGTGTGAACAAAAAAGGACAGGTAACAAATCCACCATTCTGTTTCTGAGCCTTCTAAAGTTCAGATGGAATGTAACAAACCTAATGAGTGACTTGATGCAACAAATGTCATGGAAGGGAGCAAGTGACTATTTGATTAATCACTTTTTTATCTCTCCTGGTACAGAAGTACTTGAAGAAGAACTTGTTTTTTTAATAATCTGCTCCTTCTCTGATGGGCTGCATAGCCGTTTTGTTGTTGTATTTCGTAGTAGTTGTGGAAAGGACAGTACTCCTTAATATGCCTCTTGCCCTTTCCAGGTGCTTTCTGTATGTGTTGAGGAAGACAACATAGTGAACTACGCTACGAATGTTCTCCAGAATCCTGACTTGGGACTGCGAATGGCTATACGTAGTAACCTAGCTGGGGCAGAGGAGTTATTTGCCAGAAAGTTTAACACACTGTTCGCTCAAGGAAACTATGCAGATGCTGCTAAAGTAGCTGCATCTGCACCAAAGGTAAATAACACCAAAGGTAAAGCTTAGAAATCACGGCAGTTTGCCTTAGCTTAGTGAATTGCTTAGCTCACTTGCATTGCAGAACTTGACATTCAAAATGTAAATGCAGTGTTAGTTCTCTGCAGTCTGGTAGTGGTTCTGACTAATACATTCCCCCGTATCCCATAAAGGAGTATCTGCTATCCATTCCTAACCAGACTGGACTTTTTGTGGCCACTGACTTCTTGCTAGAAAGTCATTGGTTTGGTGGTCTCTATCCTGAAGGTTTAACAGTAGATGCTTAAGTTTACAGCTTAAAACCTGCTTTTTTTACTAATGCTGTTCAGTCTTCACTGATTAAACACTGCTTCTCTCCACCTTGTGCCTATTCAGGGAATTCTACGTACCAGTGATACAATTAGGAAGTTCCAGAGTGTACCAGCTCAGCCTGGGCAGGCCTCTCCCCTGCTCCAGTACTTTGGAATATTGCTTGACCAGGGACAGCTGAACAAGTTTGAATCTCTGGAGCTCTGTCGCCCCGTCCTGCAGCAGGGCCGCAAACAGCTTCTGGAGAAGTGGCTGAAGGAAGACAAGGTAGGCTTGATCGTGACATTAGCCTACTTCTGTTGCCTTGTAACAGTTGAGTGTGAACAATACTTTCGTTGATGCTGCATCTCTGAATTCTTCCGCTTGACAAAATACCACTTCTGACTTCAGCTGGAGTGCTCAGAGGAGCTGGGAGACTTGGTGAAGACGGCTGACCCAACCCTTGCACTCAGCGTCTACCTTCGAGCTAATGTGCCAAACAAAGTGATTCAGTGCTTTGCTGAAACTGGTCAATTCCAGAAAATAGTGCTGTATGCTAAGAAGGTAAATCATTTATCTAAAACTGCAGGCTCTGTCTTATGTTTAATGTGTTCGTTGTGCTAATCATAGTGTATTACTACAGTCTAAACAGTCTGCAAAAAATAAACTTCAAAACATGCAGAATTTTATGAAATATAAAATTAATGGACTGGTTTAAGCTTATTCTACAGAATAAAGATAAGATTCTTCCTAAATTCCTCAGACTTTGTTTAGTAATTCATAAAAAAAGAAAAGTTGCCTAATGTCCACTTTTAATTTAGGACTTGATAAATAGTGCTTTAGGACTGTCGAAAAATATATTCCAGGCAGTTTTCTTACCTAGCCAGAGAATTGCCCTGGCACAAGTTCAGTTACTAAGTAGGTGAACACTGAATTTCTGTGTCAACAGACAAGAAATGCTTTTGTCTGAGAATTCCTGGAAGATAGGGGATGGCATGGCAAGCTCACAGCAGTTTATAGTCCCAATGCGAAAGAATCTGAAGGCTTAACAAAAGTGTGAAACTTCCCAGATACGCATGACTGTTTCTGAAATCTCTAGGTTGGCTATACCCCAGACTGGATCTTCCTACTGAGAAGTGTGATGAGAGTCAGTCCAGAACAAGGCCTGCAGTTCTCTCAGATGCTGGTACAGGATGAGGAGCCGCTGGCTAACATTAACCAGGTGATGCCTACAACAAGAGTACTGGTCTCTTTCTAGACGTAGGGATTAGCATGGTACCATTCTGGAGACTGGTAAGGCTAGTTCAGATCTTGTCATCTTGATTAGAGGAGTGACTAAATAGTCTAGTCAGGTTTGGTTATCATTGAGTCTTTAGAGGCAAGTGTGTTCTCAGGTTCTTGTGGAAGCTTTCTGGTTTATTGATAGTAAAACTGCCACAATCTTAGTCTAAGCAATAGTGTTACTATCCTAGTGTTGTCTTTAATGGAGTGTACATCTCCCCATGCAGAGAATTTACAGGAAGATGAACAAATAAAAGTTCAGTTCTGGCTGCCATTGGCCATTTCTTGTTAAATGGACGGAGAAATAAGGGAACATTTTGCATTATTAAATGACTGAAGCTACTTGGAAAAAGTCTTTGCTTTTCTTCTAGCAGCTATCCCAACAAGAGAGAAGGGATGAGCTTTGCATGCTGTGTTAAAACCAAATAAGAGTGGGTGGCAAAGTCTGGCATAATAGCTCAGAGTAATGCACTTCTTCCATTCTAGAGAAAAAGGAAACATGTGAAACTTGCCTCTCTATTACCATGGTAGTAATACTATGAAAACAAGGTAACGCAGCATTCTAGGTGCTGTGGTAGCCTGTCTAGCCAGGCTTTTTGTGTAGACAGAAAATTGGACATGTATATATATAGACTCCCTCTTTTCTAACTTGACCAATCTCAACAGATTGTGGATGTGTTCATGGAGCACAGTCTTCTGCAGCAGTGCACGTCCTTTTTGTTGGATGCTCTGAAAAACAACCGCCCTGCAGAAGGCCACCTTCAGACCCGTCTCCTGGAAATGAATTTGATTCATGCCCCGCAGGTACAACCCAGTTCCTCCAAAAAGGGAGAGACAGTACTAGACTTGCACAAGAATAGTATGTCTGATACTGTTATCTATAAGTCATTCAGTAACATGAAAGACTACTAAGTCAGTCACTGCTGTGATTTTACAACTTGTAGGCTAAGCTACTGTGGTTCTCTTGACAGTCTGAATATGGAATGTAACCTCCTAGGTTGCAGATGCCATTCTTGGAAACCAAATGTTTACACACTATGATCGTGCTCATGTTGCCCAGCTGTGTGAAAAGGCAGGCTTGCTCCAGCGAGCTTTGGAACACTACACGGATCTCTATGATATTAAACGTGCAGTTGTTCATACTCACCTCTTGAATCCTGAGGTAAGTGTTGTACAGAGTAAGAAAGTGATGTGAACAGTCTTTAGCACTTCTGCAGCTGCTCTAAGATGGGTGGTAGGTACTGAGGTAGCACAGGTAGCTGTGATTCAAGAACATTTGTCCAGTTAACAATTAAACTGTAATCTGTACTTTCAGTGGCTTAAATCTGACCTCAGTTTCTCAGGTGGGTATTTCAAATATCATTTCCAAACTGCACTTTTGTAGCTGTAAATATAATGAATGTTTCTTTTTATGTCTTTGGTCTTACTGCATGGAAGACTTCTCTCTAATAGCTGGGGTAGAAACTGTCTAGTTGGCATATCTTAGAAATCAGTCAAACCCTGTATGAGTTACTGAGTAAAATTTGTGTCTCTTTGCAGTGGCTTGTGAACTTCTTTGGCTCTCTCTCAGTTGAAGACTCTGTGGAGTGTTTGCGTGCCATGCTGTCAGCCAACATTAGGCAAAACCTACAGCTCTGTGTGCAAGTTGCTTCTAAATACCATGAACAGCTTGGCACCCAGTCTCTTGTGGAGCTTTTTGAATCTTTCAAAAGCTATGAAGGTACAGTATTAGAGGGAAGCAGCTTACTTGGAAGCACTGACTGATTGAAGCTGATAGTAAGGATTGTAGCTTTTATGGGAGAGGTACTTGTCACATGGCTGGATCTTAGGATACATTTATCAAAGTGAGCTCATCACAGTGACTTCTAGGGGTAGTTTGTTCTAGATGGTTTCTTAATTTTCTTGAGTAAAGGTCAGAAAGAAAGATGACACCTGAAAGAAGGGAAAAGAATCCTTCTGATATTCCCTGCAGTTAACTGAAAGCTACTCTCTCAGCAAGGCTGAACTAAGTCACAAGTTGAAGCCCATACAGCCTTCAGTTGCTTCACTTCTAACAATGTTAAACACATGTGACTCTTTCCAGGACTGTTCTATTTCTTGGGTTCCATTGTAAACTTTAGCCAGGATCCAGATGTTCACTTCAAGTACATCCAGGCAGCTTGCAAGACTGGTCAGATAAAGGAAGTGGAAAGAATCTGCCGTGAAAGTAACTGCTATAACCCAGAACGAGTGAAGAACTTTCTGAAGGTAAATATTCCGCCCAGGGGATTGAAGGGTCTTCTGTATATTTTGCTTAGCAGCAGAACTACAGCTTTCTAATGGAGGGAAATACCAAGAAGGTTTAGTTGGCATGGCTATGAATAATCCTCTGTCACTTTTTTCTCTTTCACACAAAATACAGGAGGCAAAGCTCACAGATCAGCTTCCTCTGATCATTGTCTGCGATCGGTTTGACTTTGTTCATGACCTGGTGCTCTATTTATATCGCAATAATCTGCAGAAGTATATTGAGATCTACGTACAGAAGGTAAGGACTTGCTCTTTACTTCATTATAAAGAATTCATTTAGTAGACTACAGCATAATCTGCTGTCTCTTTTTTGCTCACTCTCCCAGTGCAGAGGCTCTTCAATAAGCCTGTTGTCTATCACAAAAACATTATTCTTGGAATGTATATACAAACGGTAATTACTCAAAGGGCTCTGCTCTGAAGCATAATTGAAATTGTTAACTAGAACTTCCCCATGTGGAAGACTGGGAGTGTATTATTGGTAATGCTAATAACTACTTTTAATGATGGTGGCTTATTCTAGGTGAATCCTAGCCGTATACCAGCGGTGGTTGGAGGGCTTCTTGATGTAGATTGTTCTGAAGATGTCATCAAGAACTTGATCATGGTGGTGAGAGGGCAGTTCTCCACAGATGAACTGGTGGCTGAAGTGGAAAAAAGAAATCGGTAATGAAAATGCATCTGTAGGCACCAGAGTTGGGCTTCCCTGACCCTGCTATACACAAATTGAATTGGATGCAGTTTTGTTAAATGAGACAGTACTAATATTGTTTTACGTTTCTTTATAGAAAAGCAGTTCATATTTGCTAGTCAGTCTTTGGATTGTTTGGGTCATGTAGGAATGCTTGACAGCACTGCATGATGTATAACATGGCTTTTGAACACTGCTGTACAGCCAGCCATGGGATGTGCCTTCAGAGTAAATTTGGATCAAACTGTTTTGACAGTCTAGCTGTAGGCACACAGCAGCTTCTGTAATTAGTTTCTAACTACCTGTAAAATGAACAAATGGTTTTAAGCGTGAACTGCCAGCTAATAAAACAGGAGTTGAGAGATTGTAGAACTAGGGGTATCTGCAATCTTCCCTGATGTTAAACTGCCGATCTGGCCTCCACTCATTTAAGACCCATTAAAAAATAACTGGCTGGTCTCTATTTGCCTTTAAGTTTGACCAGCAGACTTGCTTGAAGGGAAGGCCAGGTACTGAGTGGTAGCTGTCAAACATACCTCAGTCTGACTTATAAACCTAAAATGTTTGCTTCTTCAAAGGCTTAAGTTGCTATTGCCATGGCTTGAATCAAGGATTCATGAAGGCTGTGAAGAACCTGCAACTCATAATGCTTTGGCCAAAATCTACATTGACAGTAATAATAATCCAGAGCGCTTCCTTCGTGAGAATCCTTACTACGACAGCCGTGTAGTTGGCAAATACTGTGAAAAGAGGGACCCTCATCTCGCCTGCGTTGCTTACGAGAGGGGGCAGTGTGATCTGGAACTCATAAAGGTTAGCAAAACAGCATTTATGAACATGTTTAAAAGAACTACTTGCTGCCTGAAGTGGAAGCCTGTCTGGCTATTAGTCTAACACTTGCAGAATCCTGTCTTGCAGTCTCACTCAGGAGCTGAGGCAGGTGGGATTCTTCTATATGGAGACAGTAATTTTTATGCTGATGAGAAGAACTTATGCTATATGTCCAGACTGGAATTGTATAACTGGAACTTTGAAGTACCATCCGTGTCTTTCATGCACTGATTCTGCTTGAAATTAATTTGTTTATTTGGCCCAAGTAATGAATATGCCTACCTTTAGAGCTTTGTTAATTTGATTTTTTTGAGCCTTGAAGGCTCAACAGAAGGAACAGGCTGTCATCTAGCCTGAGTCTACAGTGAAAGAAAAGTTTCCCTGAAACTAAAACAGGGCTTGTAATTTTCCTTCGTTGTGATTGACCCATAGAGTTGCTCCAGTACTTAACCAGAAATGAGGAAAATAAATGTTGACAGTCTAACTACAAGGACTTACTCCAACAGCATTCCTCTCCTATCTTTAAGCTTTTTGTTCTTAGAACATCCCTCAGAATTTCAAGGGCAAGTGAAGTTCTCAGGGTTCTCAAACACTTTCTAGTCTCAATGTGAGCACCAGATCTTAATGCCAGATTAAGCTGGTAGTGCTTGTGGCTGCTGAGAAAAACATTCTCCTCCCACCTGCTCTTCCATACTGGTATATGCAGAGGGTGTCAGCTGTGAGCATTAGAATGGTAGTATAATCCAGGCTTGCTACTGAAAGTGGATGACTTTCCAGCCTGAAGTGGTTAATTTTGAAGTAATAGTTCCACTGTAGCTGTTAAAAAAGGGCTGGCTACATTTGTCTCCTTTATTTCAGAATACCAAGGTGGCTTTGAGTTGTTGTTTGCTAGGAGACTGCTAGGATAAACTTTACCATTCTGGTTAACCATAAAAGCCTGTCTGTACCGGTTTCTTCCCTGAACTGAGGTTCTGAGAAGGTGTTTCTGGTTATGGAGAAAGATCTTCTTCCTGTAAGAATTACTCTTGAAACGTTGTTGTCTCCTAGAAGAAGAGTCAACTCCTGCAACTGATAAATGTAAAGCATAAAGCAAAATTCTGCTAGTACTGATTTGCTTACAGCACAGTAATTGAGATTCCATGTGCTTACTTGGATACTAGCAACATGAGCTGTTGGTATAAGGTGACTTAGGCGTCCAGGTTTCTGCTCTTCTAGCTGGAAGTTGAAGCTAGTGGTACTAATAGGATCGTGACTTGTAACTCTTCCATGGTGCACTTCTATAAGGAATTTCACATTTATTCTGTGCCCTTAACACCTTAACGAGAGAATCCAAGCCACTTGCTATTCTGAACACTCGTAAACGTGTGTAAAGCTAATGACACCAAATACATAACCTACTTCTAGCTTTAAACAGCTGCACCGTTCCTCAGTTCACTACTTAACACTGCCCAGGCAAATGGCTCCCCTTTCTAGATTTAAAACTTAAGTTCTTCAGGCTTCTGCAGGTCTTCACTTCAACCAGAAGCAAATAGTTACTGTGAAGCCACAGTCACAGTGTTTGTATGTTGGGCAAAACCAAGAGAAGCTATAGAAATTCTGCTGGAGACCTTCTCCATGAGCCTTCCAGATCAGAGGTTGGGTAAGAACTTGTCTGTGGCATTTAGCATTGCTCAGAAATTAGTTCTAGTCAGTCTTCTAGACTGTCTGGTTCATAGCTAGCTAAACCTGTTTTGTGGTAGTGACCCTTTACAATAATGCCAATAATTGTAACTTCTCCTTCAGGTGTGCAATGAGAACTCCCTGTTTAAGAGCGAGGCTCGCTATCTGGTGCGAAGGAAGGACCCTGAGCTCTGGGCAAATGTACTGGAAGAAAACAACCCATTCAGGCGGCAGCTTATTGACCAGGTACAGCAAAAAGGCTAAACTTCCAGTATGTGGAGACCTCAGGATGTCTCAGAAACATTATGGAGCATTAAAGTAGCACTCTTCCACCACAAGGTGCCTTAAAGCCCCCGTCTCAACTCTACAGAAGTTTGTAAGAGTTGGAATGGCAGGTATTAATTCTGATTCTTCATGGTCAGAAGATTTAGCTACCAGTAAGATACTTTTTCTGTCCTGGAGAATGACCTTCCTCTAATGAATTTGTTTCCCATACAGAGGCAAGATGTGACTTTACTTCTATATGAGATACAGCTAGTAGCTGTTTCTTGCTGTCTTTATCAAAATACTCTCAAAGTTCTGAAGCTTTAATTTGTACTTCACTGGACAAATAACTTAAAAAATTGACAAATACTTAATTTGGGGAAAACACTTAATAGTTTCCTGCCTTTGAATCTAGGTTGTCCAAACGGCTTTATCAGAGACGCAGGATCCAGAGGAAGTTTCTGTAACTGTGAAAGCTTTCATGACTGCTGATCTGCCAAATGAACTGATTGAGTTATTGGAAAAAATTGTCTTGGATAATTCTGTATTCAGTGAACACAGGTAAGAGGAGAACTTTGTCCTCAAGTTCAGCCTCTTCAGTGCCTTTGTTCGGGTTGTGAATGATCCAGATTATCATGGGCCTCTTGGTTGCAAGACCTAAGCACTTTCAGTGTTTATAATCAGGTGAAAAGCTAGAATTCAGAGCGCTTTGTGCTTGAAGAAGAGAGCTAGTTCATGCAATGCAGTTTGCAGTGATGTGTTGAGAACAGAGAACACTAATATTGGTAAGCAATTTCTTTTTGAAGGCAAGTGTCAGTGGTTCTCAATCTGGGGATTGTCATAATAAGTGGGTTTATTTTTTCACATGTACAATCCATGTCACTTAAGCAGGTGTTGCTGTGCACTGCTTATAGCCTATGCCTTCTGTTAACCAAAGGAATCTCCAGAATCTGCTGATCCTGACTGCCATTAAGGCTGACCGCACCCGAGTGATGGAGTACATCAATCGGCTGGATAACTATGATGCCCCAGATATTGCAAACATTGCCATCAGTAATGAGCTCTATGAGGAAGCCTTTGCTATATTCAGAAAATTCGATGTCAATACTTCAGCAATTCAGGTGAGATGTGGTTCCTGCATGATGGTGTAGAATGCTTCCCTGAACAGAAATGGCTGTTCTAAGAGCAGTTAGCTTCATATTGCTTGTACAGAGCAGTGTATACACTTGAAGAAAGAGTTCTTTTAGAAGGGACAATGTTACAGAACTTTAATTTTTAACTTGGAACTTCAATTTCAAACAGGTGCTGATTGAGCACATTGGCAACTTAGACCGTGCTTATGAATTTGCAGAGAGATGTAATGAACCAGCAGTGTGGAGCCAGCTGGCCAGAGCACAGCTCCAGAAGGACTTGGTGAAGGAAGCCATTGACTCCTATATAAAGGCAGATGATCCATCTGCCTACATGGAAGTCGTTCAGGCAGCTAATAGAAATGGTAAGGCAAAGCATTCTCAGCTTCAGATTGCTTGGATATGAGCTAGGCATTTACATTGAGCAGTAGGGACTATTGAGACTTACGAAATCTGTTTCAGAGGAAATGGGAACAGTCAGTACATGGAATGGATGAGTCAATGTTAAGTGAGATTCCCGTCAACAAGGTTGTCTGTCTTGCTACACCAAACATAGACCTCTCTGTGGAGATAATTTGGACCGTTATCTAAAATATTGCTAAGTATAATGTATTTCTTTAGCTGTATGTGGCAGAATTGCTTGCCAGTTGGATTGCAGAACAGTAGGAAGAAGTCCAGCCTTACCTGAAGGTGACTTGGTGTTGACAGGGAATTCCGCAACTCAAGTCCAAATGGCTTACTGTCGTGGTAGAGGAGAGCCTTGATGCTGCTAGTGAAAACTGCCCCTAAGGTGGGCAAGGTAAGCGATACAGAATGACTAAACACAGGACCTTAAATATCTCTGCTCTCTTCCAGATAACTGGGAGGACCTAGTCAAGTTCTTACAGATGGCCAGGAAGAAGGCTAGAGAGTCTTATGTAGAGACAGAACTTATTTTTGCTTTGGCAAAAACGAATCGTCTGTCAGAACTGGAGGAGTTTATTAGTGGCCCTAATAATGCCCATATACAACAGGTATGTCTTGATCCACAGTTCTCAAGTGTGACCTGCTGCTTAGCTGACCCCTCGTTCTTGATGGTACCCTTGTTTACCTTGGACTCCTCGTTCAGGTCGGTGATCGCTGTTATGAAGAGGGGATGTATGAAGCGGCAAAGCTTCTCTATAACAACGTATCCAACTTTGCTCGCCTGGCCTCTACCCTGGTGCACCTTGGGGAGTATCAGGCGGCAGTGGACAGTGGCCGCAAAGCCAATAGCACAAGGACTTGGAAGGAGGTAACTTAAACTGGAGGGTTTTAGTAGTAGATTTTAATTCTAGAACAAGTGTTATGGAAATACCCATTTGGAACTGTTAGTAAACCTCAAATTTGGTAAAGCTTTGTCCTGTTAACTATTTATTTGCTGACTGTCATTACAGGTCTGCTTCGCCTGTGTGGATGGAAAAGAATTCCGCTTGGCACAGATCTGTGGCTTACACATAGTCATTCATGCTGATGAACTTGAGGAGCTGATCAGTTATTATCAGGTCAGTCACTGTTAATATTCTAGAAGGCTCATACAGCATACTTGTATCTGCTAATAAAGTGATCACAGAAAAAAAATGATACCCTGGGAGCTAATATTTAAATTCATTTTTTCCTCTATCTTCATTTCCTAGTGGGGACGTGCATTTTTTTTGTGCAATAAATGGAGTGGTACTAGTTTTCATTGTCCCTTCTTTTATAATTCTCTTGTCTCATTGGAATCATGTCTTAAAAATCTAAGCACTTTCAATTGGAGAGAAAATCAAAACATGTTGAATTTAAGTAAATATGCATTTTAGCAAGCTTTATTAATCCTTATTTTCCTAATATCCAGGATCGTGGCTACTTTGAAGAACTGATTGCTCTTTTGGAAGCTGCTTTGGGCCTAGAGCGTGCTCACATGGGGATGTTTACTGAACTTGCCATCTTATACTCCAAATTCAAGCCTCAGAAAATGAGGGAACACCTGGAGCTTTTCTGGTCTAGAGTTAATATTCCAAAGGTATGCAGTAAGGTAGCTGCAAGTGAAGGTGGGAAACTGCCAGTGAATCAAACCTGGTGCATTTTTTTGTTTGTTTTATTAGGTGCTCAGAGCTGCAGAACAGGCTCATCTCTGGGCAGAACTTGTATTCCTCTATGACAAGTATGAGGAGTATGACAATGCAATAATTACTATGATGAATCATCCCACTGATGCCTGGAAAGAAGGCCAATTTAAAGACATAATTGCCAAGGTGAGTAACTTGTTAACTGAAGGAAAGTGCTGAAGGCATCTTTCAGGACAGAGGCAAAAATGCACGACAGAATTGCTGTTTAGAAAATAGTTTGCTCAAGCTACTACTCAGTTTTTCTGCTGTACTTAAAACAACTTCCAATGAATTTAGCACAAAGAATTAATCTAATCTTACACTATTTCATTTCTGCTGTGTAGCACAATGTGTTGAGTGGCAGCAGCTAGCACAGAATGTTTTCAGAGGCTGCTCAGGATCATAGATCACAAGCAGGAGGCCTAACCTCCTTAATACCTTTGAGCTGACTGCTGTCTTAGTCTGAGGCTGTAACTGTTCGTGGAAGATTTCTGCATATATTTCCAGCTGTTTCAGTGTGGGAAATGGAGTGGGCAGTCCCATGAGTACAGCAGAGAATAGTGAATCAAGGAATAGTTTAAACAAGATTTAAGACTGAGTACACTCTTACTGATCTTGGGGGTTTCAAGGAAACAATTTAAAGACTTTTTAAGGCTACAGTCTTTACTGGCTTCAGGAGTTGACCAGTGGTCATCTTAACTGTAGTGGGCTGCCTGTGCCAGGATCTCTTCTGTAGATGGATTAGAACTGGTTTGTAATGCACCTGGTAGCCTGTGATTTCACTGTCTGGAAGCAGATGGCATAAGAAGCAGTCATAAGATTTAACAGGAATTCTGCATAAGTGTAAAACTTTCGAGCTTTAGAAGGAAAGTTAAGCTGTTGTTTAGTAGGAATTACATACGCTTTGTGCGGAGTTAAGTGGTCTGAACTAAGCACCTTAGGCTTACTTTTCTTTGAAGTACTAACTAGTGTCTCATGCAGGTGGCCAACGTGGAGCTGTACTACAAAGCCTTGCAGTTCTACTTAGACTACAAACCTCTGCTGATCAATGATCTCCTGCTTGTGTTATCTCCACGACTGGACCACACCAGGACAGTCAATTTTTTCTCAAAGGTGAGTTTGGGAGATGGTAAGTCAACAAAATATCTTCTTGCTCAAGTTAAGATACTCTAGGCTCTGGCTGGAAAACAGAGTTGACATCTGTTGGGTAGCTTTGCCTCCAGTATAGAGGACTGAGAAGCAGTGCAGTCCTGGCTTGATAGGGGAAATGCAGGAAGAATTGCATAACTGGCCTTGGAGACTGTTTTATTTTACTTCTGGCAGTACAAGATACCCTGTCTGAAGGGTTTTAACAATAAGCACAAATTCTTGTAATAACAAATGGGAACCTGTTTCAGGAGAATGCAGTGTCAGGATTGCTATACCTAATCTTGTATTGGAAACATCTTCTTTCCAGGTTAATCAGCTACTTCTAGTAAAGCCTTACCTGCGTTCAGTCCAGAACCACAACAACAAAGGAGTTAACGAAGCTCTAAACAACCTTTTAACAGAAGAGGAGGATTTCCAGGTGAGCTCCAGAAAACAGATTGCTAAGATGGAGGGATGGTCCTCTGACAAAAAAGCTGCTGACGCAGTAATGTCCTTGAGTAGAAGATAACACTTCTCCAGTGCAGCAGAGAGAGGGCGTGCAGTCAGGCCCTTTGCAGGCAGGAGTCTTGAGGCATCAATGATTTGCAAAAGAGCAGGTGCTACAGATGTTTTTCTCAGAACAGACCTCACAAAGGTCAGTATCAGGTGTGTACTCAGCAGGCAGCACTCCTGTAAATAAATTTGCTTCTGGCCCCATTGGCTGCTATTTGAAGAGCTGCTTTGTCTTTTAAAGATAACTAGCTCTTCTGTCTAGAGTCATTATGACCAAGTTACCATCTTGCTTTGTTAGAAAATATCCTTTGGAGAGAGGATGCATGAAACACCTAGGTAGAGGAGATGTAGCCATAGTATCAACATCCAGCTGACAGAACTGTAACACTTGTGCACCAGGATTAGATGCTTCTCTACTCTAGTTCTCACCTACTGCCATCTGGAAGCACGTGTAACAACTCTCTCTCAAACAGGGTTTGAGAGCTTCCATTGATGCCTATGACAACTTTGATAACATAACGTTGGCTCAGCGTCTGGAAAAGCATGAACTAATTGAATTTAGGCGTATTGCAGCGTACTTGTACAAGGGTAACAACCGCTGGAAACAGAGTGTGGAGCTGTGCAAGAAAGACCGTCTGTATAAGGTGAGTTACTGGCACTGGCTGAGAAGTCTGAGCTATCAAGCATAAATCTCCTGGATACTGAATGTTTGTTAGTTTCAAATCTGGAGTTTTAATTAGTAGTCCTTCACTTGAAGTTGGAGGAAAGACTCTTAAAGCAGAAGTGATTGCAATTTCAAATGCATGTCTTAAATCTAGTTTCATAATGTTGTCCTGTATCTGGGGATCTGTATCTATCAATCAGTGGCATCTGTACAGCATACTTGTATCAGTATGGAACATTCTCTATAGAACTCAAGTCACAGGCTGTTGTAAGGGTACAGATGAAATGGGATTACACTGGTATGCTCTTCAAGCCTGTAGTGAGTTCACACAGGCCAATTTGTGTATAGTCTGTTGGAAACCTGTTGGATAATGTTAATAAAGTATCTGGCTTGCCTCAGAGTTGTTGTGTGTGGTATCTTGCCTCCTACAGAACATGCCTGGTGTTGTTAAAGACTAACTTCGTAGTATGCCAGATACCTGGCTTATCTAGCTAGCAAGAACATGCATGTAAGATGTAGAGCAAGATGTTGACAGGCAAGGGTCAAGCTTAACTGTTGTTCTCTTCTGTAGGATGCTATGCAGTATGCTGCAGAGTCCAAAGACGCAGAGCTGGCTGAGAAGCTGCTCCAGTGGTTCTTGGAAGAAGGCAAGCAGGAGTGCTTTGCAGCCTGCCTTTTCACGTGCTATGACTTACTGCACCCCGATGTAGTCCTTGAGTTGGCATGGAGACATAACATCATGGACTTTGCAATGCCTTATTTCATCCAAGTGATGAGAGAGTACCTTACCAAAGTGAGTATTGCATAGGCTAAAAAGCTAAGACTCTAGTCTACTGTATGATTAGCATTATGTAAACCAGAGCTCTTTGCATATATTTGGAATATTACCATTCCTCATAGAGTAAGTCTTCTTGATGTTCTGTGGGTTTCATCACTCCAGGCTAGCTAGCAAAGTTTATAAATAGATGCCTTGGCACTTGAAGAGGTCTAGTTAAACTTCTGCTTTTAGCAGTAGACATAAGCAATTTTGCTTCTCACAGCAGCTCCATAGCTGATGAACTGAAAGCTTGGTGAGGACAACATATATATCACTTTTATCTTTGTGTAACTGTGAAAGTAAAGTACTCTTATTACCTAGAGTAAAAAGAGCATAGGGCTTTTGAGTAACAAATAATGCACATTATTTCTGTATCAGCCATAGGAGTAGACTGCTGAAGGTGTTTGGCTTTTTTAAATGGAAAACAGAACTTTAGATGCATAGTCTGGTTGCACAATACTGATACCAAGAGCTGGTCCTCAGCTGAGAGAAGAGATATTCTAATCATGTGTGGTCCTGAAATGCTTGTCTCGAACAGCTCTAAGATACTAAGCTAAGATCCTGCCTTGGAAGGCTGTAGGATTGCATAGGGCATCACAGTAAAGAACTTCATTGAAATGAGCAATATAAAAGTGACTGCTTCACGTTGCTTCTAATAAGTCGTGTTAAGTATTCCCCTCTGAATTTTCTTGCAGGTTGATGGACTGTTCTATAAGGTGACACTCTGATTTCAAACTCTCTGTGTTCATTTGTGTCCCTCAATATCCTAGTTTTCTTTTACAGGAATCTAGCTGTAGCTTCTGCCAGAAGAGCAGTGTAATTTAGCTCTAACTCATTTCCTGTTCACTTTCTAATGCTAAAAGGATAACTATTCACAAGCAACTTGAAAATCCAACCAGAGTCTTCTCCTCTTCATGGGAAACAAAAGCAAGTGCTTGAGGAGGGCTTCAGTGTGGGCTCCTTTTCACTATATTGGATATCTTGTGGCACGGAGGATGCTATTCATAAACAAAGAAAAGCAGTTGCCATGTAACAGGATGTGTTCCAGGGGCAAATTGCTTTTTATGCTGTAAATTACCAAAGTGTGCAATAATTCAGGCATGATGGTGAGTTTGAATAGTGCCATGAAACTTCTGTAAACTTCTTGCCTGTTGGTATGATGAAAGTACTTGCACAGATCTTAAAAATCTCCTACTCTTCATATTTCACTCAGGAGAAACTTGCCACACAACTTTACCTGAACTCTTCTGTGTGAGGTTTAGGTCTGAAATAATTTATTTTAAACTGCTGGTTGGATTTACAAGTAATCATGTGTACTAAATATGGGATAACTTGCCAGAAGGAAAATCTGCATGGTGAAAGTGGTTTACAAGTGAAACTAATTTAGTCTGTTGAATTAACTGCAAAACACGGAACCGGAGAATGGGCTTTATAAATGTGTTATGTCTAAAATTGTCATGTGACTAACTTCAGAAGCACAAAGGAATAGACTAGTGTCGGCGGGGTGTGTACATCTTCCAGAACTTACCTGTCTTTTCTTCATAAGAAAATGTTAAAGCACAGAATAGCCTCTGTCCCAGAAGGGCTCAGGCACACAGAATATAATGACACGAACCTGGAAACCTTTTGAACCGGTTGTAGGCAGCAGAGCAGGTGTGTTCGGCTTTCCCGGAGCTGCTCATCCCTTGTTGGGGATGGCTCCTCTTGGCATTCCTGCTCTTTGCCCAGCTGAGGGCAGGGCTGCGCTGCTGGCCAGAGTCACTGTAGGACAGCACCAGGGAGTTCGGGGATAAATAGAACAGGACAGGTAGTTGGAAATGTAATTTGGACAGCATTTGTAACACCAATATTTAGTGCTATGCTGGAGAGCTCTTAGGCTGACAGCTATAAATGAACCGGTAAAAGACCTGCTGCCACTCAAGCTCTCAATTTGAGTTGCAAACTTCAAAAAGTTGAGGAAACTGTTAAACACCATATCTGGATAATATCTCTAAAGTGTAATGGAGACCCCTCTTGAAGCAGTTCTCACACCAGATATGATTCTTGCAGTGGGAGAGTAGGATGAGGAACAGCTGAAATATAGCATTGGGCTAAGTGTAGGTTTGCCCAGGATGTTAGTACTGGCTGTACCAGGATGTGAAGCTGTGTGACTTTTATGCCTTGTAGTCTTCAGTCTCAGTAGTTCTCTTCTGGAACATGTAGTTTGTTAAACCTGAGAAGGAAGCTACTGTTGCTCTTCAGATTGCTCTCCACACCCACAATCTAAAGCTGTGTTCAGGGTTCCTGCATTACTGTAGCACTTCCACAAATTTGTTTAACCTGAACAGAGCTTTATGTGGCACAGCACTGAGATCTGTATAAAGCTGATACTACTAGACCACTTTCCATGATGGTTCTAGAGTTTCCTCTAGAAGAAGTCTCTGTGAATACCAATATGGTTAAACCAGTACCTTGCAGCCAGGTTAGGCTGTAGTCTTAGATGAGATCAAACTTCATGGGCCTGGAATGTTTGCAAATATCTGCGAGCTGTCACTGAAGGGGAGACAAACTGCAGGTTAATAGGTAGGTGTAGATTAGGCCCATTTGAGAGAATGGTCGCTCTGATGGGTTTGAGTTCTGGGTTATAGTTGGCAGTAACTAGAATAGGGCCCCAAAAAATGCTTCCTTTGAAGGTAATGAGTACTTCATCTGCATTTGAGAGCTGCTGCTTATTGCAATGCACCTAAAAGAATTGGGAAGTCAGTTTTACAACAAAGCTTGCTGCGAATAGGCAGACTTCAGTAGTCTCCAACTCGGTCTAAAAAGGAGCACTTTGATAGCTGAGGTACCAGGCATGAAAAGCTTCACACAATGGTGCAATTCCTAGACAAGGCCTTCATAAATCTCCTGTTCACTTCAATGTAGGTGGATAAACTTGATGCTTCTGAAAGCCTAAGAAAAGAAGAGGAACAAGTAACTGAACCCACTCCAATAGTATTTGGTAGGTTTTAATTGATTACCTGTTGTCACTCTGGTCTCTCTTTGTGGAGGCAGCTTACATGATTATGTTGTATCCAAGAAAACTGGTTTCAACTAGATAGTAATTGAAATGGTTGTCTCTGCTCGATGAACTGCATAAGTTGTTAAAGTGACATCTCACTCTTACAGTACTTCTACTCTTCAGATTAAAGTATTGCTCCTCTTACATGGCTCAGATCTCTACCTTAGGAATCGTGTTTCAGTATGGTAATAGGACAGGGGATACCAGGGTGTTGCCAACCCCAGGAATAACTTACAAAGCATGAAAATTCCTCTTCTTAGTCCTGTCTGAGGAATGTGTCTGCTTTCTGCTCTTCCAAGTAGAAAGACAGACTGGCTTTCTAGCTCATGCATTTTAAGATATGTGCAGCCAAAACACCATGGCTGTCTTCAAGTGTGATGCTATTTTAGAAGCCCTTCTGAAGAGGCATTCTGCTAATAAGCACCTAGAAGTGGCTGGTAAGGGAAGGATGTGACTGGTTCACTGTCTAATTTAAATGTTAACCTGAATTTAACAGATGCATGAGGCATGTGTGGTCCTAGTGATGAAAACAAATCTGTCAAGGTGTGTTCAGACCTTTTGCAGCACCCTCCAGACCGTGAGACCTAATAGACCTAACTATTTGCTTGAATTGCTTTATTCTTTAGATCTGACCATGCATGGGTTAGTTAACACCAGTTTGGCTTTCAGTATGGTCTCTTCAAAACAAGCCACGTTTATCATGACCTCAAGATCAATTGATATTCATCTTCCCTCTGAGTCCTGCCTTGCTCTTTTGTACCTTCCTTGATAGCAAGAGCAGATGGCATGGGTGCCACTCCATGGCGCATGTTGGGGAATAGTGTGACTTGCTGATGTGTGCTTGCACAGGGGCTGATTTTAGCTAAAGCCTAATAATCCTATCACACAGTACACCTAGCATTAGGGAAGCTTGAGATCTTAAACTAACTTTCTTTTTGTCTCATGCTTTTCTAGGCCAGCAGTTGATGTTAACAGCAGGCCCCAGTGCAGTACCTCCCCAGGCAAACTTCCCATATGGATACACAGCACCAGGATTCACCCAGCCGCCTGTTTATGGTTTCAATATGTAACTAGCTCTCTGACAGACCTTCACTGTCTCTGTTCTCTTCCTTCCCGTCCCTTTTTAACTTCTCCAAGAAGTGTACAAGGCACAGATGACCTTCTGTTGGCTGAACACACTTGCTGCCCAGCTCAGTGAGGAGACCTCAGCAGGATGCCTGTTACTGTTATTTATTGATTATTGTCCGGTTACATTTCAACCTCTGAAAGGCAGCTTCTGTTAATGACATTGTGAGACTCTTGTCTGAAGTTAAGGCACTATTTCACTAACTCGTATAGCAATAACTACTTGAGGCCAGGGGGAAGAGAGCATAATTTTCTTTCTTATGAAAAGCCCATTGAAGGCAGCTGGGAAATTGCCTGGCACCAAGTTGTTAAAGCTTTAGCTGAAGCTACTGAAGTAGCAGGGTTGTTAACAATTCAGTGAAACATCTCGTTAATAATGAATTGTTAAAAGCTTGTGTACATCTGACCACCCCATTTTATTTGCATTCTTATGTGCAAAAGAAAATGGGCTTTTCTAATATTTGTGCTCTGAATGTTTAGAGGAATATTGGGAAAGTTTCTTTTTCTGGACAATAATGCTGTTGGAGTTCAATGCTGTTGGGGTTCAATACTGTTGGAGTCTGTTCTCTATTTTCTGGAGTAGATCTGAGACTTGAAGAAAATAAATCTTCTCATGCCAGAGAGCAAACACTTCCCAGATCCTTTTTGTTTAACAAGAAGAGAGCATGTTACTTACTGACGTTAAATGGTACTAAAACAAACCTCAGCTGTGTGGCAAGAGAACATAGGAGTGTGCATGGGCTGCCAAAGCACTGGAGATGCAAGAGCACAGCGTCAGGGTTGGGGAGGGGGACACACTGCTACCGTACAGAGGCAGTAGGGAGGGCTGTAATCCTGACTTTTTATTTGCACCTTTAACTGATTCTGGCATTGGCTTCCTGCCACACCATGTTCTGACCCTGTCTGGTGGGCAGAGTCAGCACCACCTGAGTGACCAGGGTGCACTGACTCAGTTCTGCTATGCTGCAGTAGGATCAACAGCGTGTCCATCACCCACCCCTTCCTTTGAGAATGCCAACAGGGATGTATTATTACTTTGTGCCACTTCAAATACATGTATCATTAACGTTTTATGTACTTAGATAACAATGTATAATTTATGGTTATGAATCTTGTGCTAATCTTGAATATTATAAAAGTCCAACTATAAATGTAAAACTGCAGTATCCACCGTGTGGTTCTAGTCTTACTATCTTGGGTGTGGGGACTGGCTGGTAGTAAGACACTACCACTCATAGCATCAGGTTTCTTAATCTGACAACTGAGGATGCCAGGCATGAAAAGGGAGACTTGTGCCAAGACATGTAACAGGGAAGGCCTAGCAAGTAACTTAAAGGGAGTTGGTTCTCTTCAGGGACACATCAGCACACGCTGTCATGTGGGGAAGGCGTGCTGCAGGAGGCAGTCACATGCTCACATGCTTTCATTCACGGGGCTGGGAGAGCTTCAGTCCTGTGCGGAGGGAGGTGCTACAATGAGAGAGTCTTCTCTGCTGAGATACATCAGTATAGCAGTGGTTCTGGTTAACTACACCTTTTCATACTGAGTCCCACTTGGAACAGGGCAAAACACCTTTAAATGCAAACCAGTGGAGATTGTTAGGGTTGTGGAATCAGTAACAGCAGACTGTGTTTTGGCACAATTCTAATGAGTGTGTTGTCTCTCTTGGTCACCCCACTGTGACAGCAGTGGCAAAGAGATGCAGTTCCTCCTGCCTGATGGATGCCAGAGTACTCCAAGTGTTGCTGTAACATACTAACCTCAACTTTGTACTGATCAGCACTCACAGCTCAGCTTGAAATGCTGAGCAGCTAATGAGTTCAGGCAAATCTCCACTATGTCCAGACTTACTCATAGCAGGAATTAGCCAGGTAGCTTGCCATTTCCCAGGAAAATAGTACTTCTGTTTTGTAACCAGTTCCTTGTCAGTTGAAATAAATTTGGGTAAGTCAGCTGGAACTGAAGGCCAGCTCTGGGATTGGTATGACTGTAAGACTTTGCATCCTGTCAACTTAAAAATGTGCTCTGACTTTATAGCAGCAAGTGCAAGCCGATGGTGGAACACCGTGAAGTGCTAGATCAAATACTGGAACAGCTCCTGACTGTAGAGAATTGAGGTAGCCTGGGGATCCTTAATATCCTCAGTCTAGAAATCTAATTACAGGAGTGACTGAGTTCTCAAGGAAAGCAAAGCTGCCAGCTCTGATCAGCAGTCTTGCTTTAGTTGCTCTCCTGGTATTTAAGCTCTTGGTAAGTGTAATGGCTTTTATAAATTTTGTGATCTTGCATTCTAACATGCATTCAAAACAGATTCCCTGCCAATACAGTACAGCTGTACTTAAAACGTGGAACAAACTCTTGCATACTAAGGTACTTCACGGCTTCTCTGAAAGTGAAGTCATTCACAGCAGGAAATAACTTCTCTTTTAGGGGTTAGGTAAAGGATTTAATTCAGTTCATGAATTTGTAGTGTCCAAGTTTTTGAAAACTTGGATAAGATTGTTTTGCAGAGAGTCTGCTTTAAAACTAAGCTTCTTGCTAATTCCCACCCCAGTGACACAGGGCTGGTGCTGTCCTGTAGAATGATGCAGGGTGCAGCATCTGGAGACCAACTTCCAGGCTTATGTCGGAGGGTAACTTGCTTGAGACTACATACAGGCTTTTACTGCCTCCTGCTTTCACTATGAGAAACAGAGTATGGATCTCCTTCTGTGTAATGGCTCTTGCTATTTGTCAGACCTTAGAGGAATCTTCCCCAGTCTGGCAAACTTTGGGCACATACAGATCTGGCATCAGAGAAGACAAGCAGTTCACAAGGGGAATTCAGGAGGAATGCATTGCTGGGGTAAGTCCTGTTTCATATTTCACATAATGGTGTGGTATTTTACAAGACTTGCATTTCCCTTCCCCCCTTTTTAGGACTCTGTAATTAAATGGTGGTCTAGCAGAAGGCAATGATCTGAAGTAATTTTGCTCCTTAAAAATTAAAAGCCCTAGGCAGCGGAAGTCTTGTTGAAGTTTGTGCAAATAATAGGTATGATATAGCAAAGACAGTAGTAACTGTAGGGTCAAAAACTTAATTCTGATTTAATAGTCTTTTAGCAGCTGCAGTGCTGAGAGCTGGCACTTAATAGCACAACATGGATCCTTAACTGGGCTGTGTGAAACAAGGAACAACTTTGTTTTTCCTGAGTAAATCCAGCAGCAGTTACTCAGAAGCCTAAGAAATTTCCCGTTTTTTGAACTCTAAAACTGACAAAGAAACCCTTTGTAGTCAGAGGCCCACTCAAATGAGTGTGAGTAACTTTAGTACTTCGGCAAAGCTGACTGTCAACTGCTTGTAATTAATGTTTACACTTGGATGTATGATATCCTAATTGGCAGGCTAGGACTTGGCCTCTGAGAAATTCCTAGGGTGACTGAACCAGCATGCCAGTTTTTCAATCGGCTGGAAAAAAAAAGAGGCAAGAACTCTTGCAAATCTTGGGACAGGTAGCACTGTATGTACCAGGTTCTCATAACAAGCAGTCTATCAAGAGTATGTGTTACCTTTGTCACAGTGTTATTTCTCATCTGTAAAGCTTCTTGCAGTCTTTCTGGGTCCCTTCTGTTCTGCTGTAAATGGTTTGGCTTTGCACTTGGTTCCAAGCTGACGGTGTTTCCTTTTTTGCTTTACAGAGTACCCCAAGACTGCTTCAATCTCATTTGTTTCCAGATAAGGACATAAGGCTGGAAAATGCGTGATGACACCAGAGTGCTTCGTGACACCCGTGTGTAATTAGGTTGTGGTTTACCAAGTGAATGAGCCTTGCTATAGCAGCCTGCAGGATCTGGATCATTTAATGGATCTGGAGTTGTTATTGTGCTCCATCTCCTACTTCAGCAGGTGTCCAGCCTTCGGAGAGTTTGTCACTAGTCTAGCTTTCTCATTTTTCAGTACTGTGCATTTTCTGTGGGCACCTTTCCGAAGGTAATGACAGATCCTGACTCATGTTTTACTAATAAAACACTGCAAAATTCTTGGCATAGGTACGTGTTTCAGTGTGTCTGGAGCCTTTGTCATCTTTCAAAAAGGCAACAACATCCATCGGTTTTCTTCCAAGCTAATATAAAGTTGACAGCTTTTAAGCTTAAGATGAATTTGAAATACAGTCAGTGAAGTCCTGTCTTATGTGTCAGAGTTTTAAAATCCTTAATCAGGTTCTGAGTTTATTCAGTTATGTATTTTCCTGTGTGGTTCAATGACTCAAGGGGTTTTTTTTCGTTTGTTTGGGGTTTTTTTGTTTTGGTTTGGGGTTTTTTTTTTGTCTGCTGTGGCTTTAATCAAGATTGTAAAATTTGTTTGCCTAAAATTCTCCATTTCTCCTTTTCCCCCCAGTGGTTATGAAAGGAAGGGATTACAAAGTCTTCTGGTATGTTGTTTTCCACAGCACTAAGTTCTCCAATATTATGCAGAGCACAAATTCCCCAAGTACTCGTTATCCACCTGAGGAGATAGGAGCGAGTTTGGGTGGGAAATGGTGCTTAATAGATCTTTGAATTGCTCTCCTTTTGTAAGGTATTTTTTGTTTTCCACTTAGGGGGTGGGGAAATGGCTTCATCAACTGCTAATAGAGTTCGTCGACTGGAGTAGCTTTGTTGAGTAATACATCCTGCTGTGAGGGACTCACAACCAGGGCCGGGTAGCAGAATGATGATCTGTACATGGTACATCGACTTCACTCTCTTCTGAGATGAGTCAGGCCCACGTAGATGTGAACATAACAGGGACTTCTGTGGTGCTCATGAGAGACTCAGTCCTGGTAATCTCAGTGCATAATCTTGAATAGCAACAGGACCTCTTTTTGCATGTTTGCTCAAGTAGGAATCGTGTTCGTTGTTTGGAATAGCATCATCTTTCTTACAGTCACAGTAGCTCCTGCTGCACACACTTGACAGCTGGGGAAATGTTGACTCAAATCTGCGGTATTTTCACCTCTTGAAGCCAGTTTTGTGCAGGATCTGTTTTGCATAAAGGAATTGTTTGGTCTCGATAGGGAACCTGAGAGAAAATGAGTTTTCTTATTTATAAGACCGCAGGTGATGGGGGATTAATAATGCATGGAAAGGTTTATAGTAGTTGATGAGTTGTAACAATTGTGATAATACATGTGTTAATTCAGTGAAATGAAGAGGTTTTCTGATCCCAGGATCTATAATAGGAATTTATCTGCCCCATACTGACTACTCATGGTCTCTGAAACCACGGTATGCTGCCCAGTGCCAATTAAATAAAAGTAATAATAATAATAATTTTAGGGAGGGGCAAGGGAGGAATAAGTTGGAACTAAGTGTGGTCATGTAAGCATGTGCTTCCAAGGATCCAAAAAACTCTGTCCGCAATTGCTGTTTGTGTTTGAAAAAATAAATTGTGAAAGTTGCTTTCATTTTCAGTAGCTCTTTTTAATTCTGATTATGAGGGCCTGGAGAGGTGCCATCAGGCACACAGGCTGCAGTAGCACCTGACTACGTATTTCACAATTGTCTTTGTATGCCAGCAGAAACAAGCACCAGCCACCAGCAAGGGAAATGAGTTCAGATTGTCAGAGGGTTGTTTCCATGAAAATTCCTGACGTGAGAGCAGTAACATAGCGGATTTGATGTTGTCTGTCACAGTGTTGCTCTTCTATGCTTTGACCACCCATTTCTTAGCAGATGCTCTTGACCATGTGAGCCTGGTCAAGTATTTACTTTCACATAAGTAATGGGATTTAAAACAAACCTCTTGCAGCCCCTGGTATTTATTTCAGGGATTGTTTATCTTCTTTCACTGTTTCTCCTTCAGGCTTTCTGCTGACAAGTGGTGTTAGCAGCTTCTTGGAGGTCAAGTCCTTGCAGGAGATGGCTTGCAATCTGCATGTGATTAAATATGAATAATCCTTTCCTTGTTCAGCAAGGTAAGCACTGCTGTGAATCCCATTGAGGCTGATGCGAATTAAGCATGTGGTGTGGTATTTTCTTGGACAGGATGAGGTTGTGCACAGGCCTTGATGATTCGGGAATCTGTAAGAGCCAGTGTTTGTTGTGAAGGTAATCATGGCCTCACAGCAGAGGGTGTACGTGTCTGTGGCAGATGTGAAGGCCATGATCATTTGATGGAAAGGTATGAGGAATTGCAAAGGTTAATCAGAAATCCAAATGCATTTGTTTGTTTGCCATCTTTGAAAAAATTTATCTTATTTTTACCATTCTAATAGTGCTAACCTGGACACAAGTAGCTGCTCTGCATTTGTGACTGGGACTATGACTGTTTCTTCCTTCCATGTACCCTTCACATGTTAATTCGTCCCCCTCCTTTACTTCCCTATGTTATAGGAGGGGGGCCTTAGACTTGGCATGAGACCACTGTGTGCCTATTTTAACTCTGTTGTGAAACCACATACAGTTCTGGTCTCACGTGGGGGCAAGTTCTGCAATGCAAATATGTTTGCTTTTAACCCTGGCACAATAAAGGTGCTTCAGTTTCCCAAAGGGTTTTTCTGCCGGCGGTTGAGCCACGAAGCCAGAGCTGTGTAGCTGCAGAGTGAGCTTTTGGATGGGGCTGGCAGCTGCCGCTTTGCTGAGTCTCATTAGGCAAAAATCATGTCACAAAGCACCCAGAGAGCAAGTCTGGACAGGAGCATGTTTTATGCATAGCTGGAGGTGACTTCTTGCATGAAATGTTCGCTCTTTGGAGTAGTATGGCTGCTCCAGGTGTAAGAGAGAGCACAGCTCTGGAGTACCGCTCCAGTGTTCCCTGGTTTCTGTGAAATCCTGGATGGAAATGAAAACACTGTTGGTTTCTTTCCCTGCATCCTGTAAATTCAGCTTTTGGACATGAAGTAGAGGAGGGCAGTCTTCCTCTGCCTGCAGATAAAGCAAAAACACATTCTGGTGTAATTTGCACAGCCCAGTTATTGAGTAGCAATAGATAATACACTCCCTCTGCCTCCAAGAAAAAAAAAAAACAACCAAAACAACCCCCATCAAACAACAACAAACCAACAAAAGCACAAACCAACCCCGGCTAAGCCCGGAGTGTCATTGCACTCACAGCAGCCTTTTAATTTGAGAATGTTTTTGTTTCTCTTCCGCCTGCACTGAGCGTTCACATGCGCTTCCTACCCCGAGAGTTCCTGGTCTTCGTTCCTCACTGTCACAGAAAGGATTAAAGCCAAGGCCCTGAGAGAAGCAAACCCTCCCCTTTTCCTCCCCTCGGACCGTCGTCCCCGCGCAGGAGGGCAGTTGTGTATCCTCGCTGACCGAGGGGTTTGGGGTGGTTCAGAGCTAGTCCTGGCCCAAGCGTGCCCGAAGGTGCTGATGCTGCTCAGGGGCGGAGGCAGTGCTGTCCATGTCCCTCCTGCCGGGCTGGCATCCCTCCGTAGCCACGCGGAGGCTTTTCCCGTGGATTCCTGGGAGCGGGCTGAGCAACCCCCATTCCCGCAGCATGGAGGCGCCGGCCGGGTCACGCCACTGCTCTGCTGCCTTTCTCC